>JAMZEH010000050.1:717500-1317500 GCA_024699665.1 Ostrea denselamellosa | reverse complement strand
TCTGTCCTAATATTTCCTTAGAGATATACAGACCTGATCTGTCTCAATATTTTCCCTGATAGTTGCAGACTTGCATCTATGTTAGCTTGTGAAATACAATCCCCCTCGGGCCCAAATTTGTGGATTTTTAGAGTGGTTTCAGCGCGGTACCACCTAAAACCTTACGTTGGTTAAAAAAAATCAATTATGATTTGGGCACCATGTAAGGTTGCACCCCCCCCCCCCCCCTAATTTTTTTTTAAAACCGACCCCGCTTGTTCTCACTTTCTTGGGATTTTAGCGTTAAAAAAAATGTCTTTCAGTTTTTGAAAGTATGTGAGATTATATATCTCTGTCTCTCGCATTACCTGTAAATTTTGATTGATTGTTTGTTTGTTTTACGTCCCGTCGAGAATTTTTCACTCATATTGAGACGTCACCAGCCGTAGGTGAAGTACCACAAATTCAGACCTTGCTTAGCGCCCAGGGCCGAAACAGTGAGGGTTCTTTAATGTGCCAACGCCTACCTTGACACGGGACCTCCGTTTTTAAGGTCATATCCGAAAGACCCATGATTCTCACTTCTAAATGGCGAGCATTTGATGAAGGAGCAATCACTACCTATTTTTCGTCTTAGGTTTGACACGGCCATGGCACGAGCGGGGCTCGAACTCACGACCTCCCGGTCACGAAGCAAACGTTCTAACCACTGAGCTACTGCGACCGGTTCGTGAAATATATGGGGTGCAAAGAAACTTTAGGTATATTAATAATAATAACATTTATATGGCGCTTTATCTTAAAAGAAACTCTAAAGCGCTTTACAAGGTATGGCAAATCACATGATAAAACCAGA
The DNA here is from genome assembly GCA_024699665.1 of Ostrea denselamellosa. Taxonomy (NCBI): domain Eukaryota; kingdom Metazoa; phylum Mollusca; class Bivalvia; order Ostreida; family Ostreidae; genus Ostrea; species Ostrea denselamellosa. Next base: position 1,316,665 of record JAMZEH010000050.1, on the reverse strand, counting down.
CAAATTAACATTGGACATTTTAATATTCAAAAAAAAAAATAAAAAAATCAAAAAAATCTTAAAATTATAACTCCAACTATAAAAATGTGAGAAACTTAAAAGCACTATAAATCCTGTTTTGATATTAATACATATATGCTTTCTAAAAAAAAAAAAAAACATCATAAAAAAATTTCCTATTTGAAATAATATTCAAAATAGTAACATACAAATTAGTAAGCTACGTGTAATTCTTTGATCCGCTCCCTTGTTGGCGAATTATCCATGAGTGAATCTTAATTATTGAATGGCGTATTATCACTCTCGGAATTAATTTATATTCAATCAATCAATCAATTTATTCTCACAAACTTTACAGAGTATAGAGAAATACAACCATGATAACATACGTACAAATAAATAAATAAATGATGAAAGTGCAGAGTCCACATCTTATCTGAGAACTGACTCTCTCCCCCCCCCCCCCCCCCCCCCCCCCCCCAGGAATTTACACATATTAGGTGCGTAAATAACAATTTCTATTTTGTAAATTAAACATCATGCACTAGAATGCTCTATTTTATAATTAGCGGCAGTAATCATTTCGTGGATAATTATTGATGGACTTAAAGATTTAATTCTCTAAATGAATTCATGATATCGTCTACTGGACTTATTATGCATTTAAAGATGTCTTTACTTCGAGCATTTGTTTATTTAATGATGTTGTTTAACTGAATTACTGTGCGCAATACATTTGACTCTTCTCACTTGAAAGGCGAAAAAATCACCTTTAAAAATATTCAGGAAGGGAAAAAAAATATAGATTTCCCAGGGGTTTTACAAAATTATTATGCATTTGAATTTTTCTATAGAAAATGTTTTCTCCATTGAAATAATGTTCTCCTCTCAGATAGAAATGTACCTTCAACATCATTAATATCTTTGACGGTCCTCTCCATCCATCTCCCCCCCCCCCCCCCCTTTTTTTTTTTTCAAATAGACAGATAAAGTGCACATCTGTTGGGGTTTTATTTCAATCACTGGGGAAAAAGAATGAAATTAGATTTAAAAAATGCACATTAAAAGATTTTTTGCATATATATTAAAGACCAACACATTCAATCCTTGAGAAGAAGGTTACGAAACATATAAGAACGAAATGACCCAATTATAAAATCTCAACCCAAAGTTATCGTTCCTTAACATAGACTGTGTGTGTGTGTGAGGAACGATAACTCTGGGTAAAGCCAATGTATTGAAAGTGAAAGTAAACTTGCAGTCTGTTGTAAATTATTGTGTTTATGATGGGCGTTTGAATGTTGAGAAGAAAGCTAGGAGAAAGGCACCGAGGCAAAGAATGTCTCTACAGTGTGAGTGTTATTAAGAATGCGCACGTCATCCGCATTTTTCTGTTCGTTTTATGAAATAATTTAGTTATGTAAAATTGTTTACATAAGTCACACGTATTAACAGGTCTAACGCAATCTATATATTTAGACTCATTAAGCCATCGAATTGATAGATTGATTTAGAAAAGCATCAAATCAAATTTCATTGATTTCATCCTTGCACTCCAAAAAAACCCACAATGTAACCCCCCCCCCCCCCCCCCCCCCCCAATCTTAAACTACGTCTCTTAGAAAGATAATTGATTAAAAATTACCGAAGGATTATTAATCAAATTGTAAAGCAACAGTTTTCCAGTCTAGAATAAAAGTCAACGATGATCAAGAATCAGATTCCACACTGAAAAGTCATCATGCTTATCGAGGCTTCAACACACACACAAAACACACACATACACACACACAGAGGATAATGAGCAGTTAGCAACACAAAAGAAATTCCTCTTAAAAATGATGTAGTATTGTTATGAAATCTAATAAAAACAGTGTTCTGGCTAGTTCAAAGTATAAACGTGTTCAAAATTTATCATGAAATTTGCAAATATTTGGCTATGTCATTGCACTTAAGAAATTCAATGTAATTAAGTATGAACTAGCTAAATCAAGCTATTCTAAGTAACTTTATAAACCTATATAGATTGAAAAGCTATGTAGCTAAATATAGAGATTGTGCTGGAGCCAGTTAAATCACAGGAGTCTTGGTTTTGTCAATAAAATAAAGATATATGAGAAACGGGTGTAAATACTACTAATGGGCTTTATTTTGGTGGCTGGTAGTATTTCTACCTGTTTCTCATGTATTTTTTTACTTTATTGATACTTGTATAATTGCGAACTCCTGGTTAATCATATGTTTGAATACTCCAGGCTTTATATACACTTGCATTACCCATTTCTTTACAGTGCTTATGCAGTGGAACAACTTTCTTTTATGAGTAATGATATCGGAGTTGAAGCATAACAGAATATGTACTAAGCTGATCGGAGCTTGTGCAATGAAAGAATATAGTCAAATTTTTAGGTTCCAAACTCTCTTGCTTTTCACATATTCAAAATCCTGATCTCGATAAGGTTTGGTTTGGCTGAGGCACTTTGACTGAGGCAAACATCAGGATAGACAAGCCAAATCTCTCTGAGAATAAAAAAAAAAAAAGAAGATATAAATAAATGAAGCATTTTTGCGGAATATATTTGAAAAAATGTTTCCAGACCGAAACATTAAAGTGTCGAATACAGATGTCACTTTCCTTTGATAGCCCTCAACAGAGTCCTTCTTGACCTTGTCAGTTTTTGTTGACCTCTTGTGTTTGTGGTACAGCATTGAGTTCTGAATTTAAAGTCTCAATTTTTTTTTTCAGTACAACCATAATTTGCTGTACAACTCAGATACGACCCCGGTTTTGGGTTCACTATGGACTGGTCATTCTTGGTGCTGTCTTAGCAATAGTGACCGCTGTAGCACAGTGGGTCAATCCAGCTCCATATGGAAAACATGAGAGAAGGGTAAGACTTTATCCTCTTATGAGAGAGAGAGAGAGAGAGAGAGAGAGAGAGAGAGAGAGCAGATGTCAGTTTCAAGTTCCAATGAATAGAATATGAAATTAGGCCAAAATAAAATATATGTGTGTTTCCTATTTCACTCCTCAAAATATTAGATAGGGTAGGTAGGTAAAAATATTTTATTTTATTAAAACATTTTATTCAAATATCTTAGTTTTTGATATGATTTGAATACTGGTTGATATACATTACAAAAATACGTTTCAAACATTTTGAAGATCAGTGTTAGTCAAAAACATATACCAAAGAAAGAAAAGAAATCCAGTTTGAAATGGGGATATTTTTTTTATTTATATGAATCATCATTAAAATATTTAGAGTTGGTAGCAAGATGTAGGTAGGGTCAGGAAAACTGGAAACACTTGTATATCGTAATTTGGCCTTAGTGATAGTAGCTGGGGGGGGGGGGGGGGGGGGGGGGGGGGGGAGAGAAATAAAAAGGCATCTTAAATGAGGACATTTTTCACAAAAGCAAATCTAGACCATGAAGCAATCATCCCACTTTTAGATACTCTTACTTCACACAATTTCATCTGTTAGAGTAGACTGTGAAATGTACATGATATATACTTTAGAAAATAAGTTTCATTTTTGAAATACATTTAGGGGCATGAATTGCAGTTTGCTTGATACCAGTATACTTCATGAAATGCATTAAGCATGGCAGTGTGAAGCATTGTACCCTGTTTATATTCTCATGTATGTAATTAGACATGAAGATTTACATTCTACTTTTATTTCTGTCCAATTACCCCAACCATTAAATAAAATAGATGGGCTATATTTATGAAGATTAATAAGAATAATATCTACATTTTTAATGCTTTTGCCTTTCATATGGCCAAAATTTTCTTGAATGTAATGTAGTTGGGAACATGTGCTTCATGCAGTATGACAGGATGAAGCGTCACAGTTTATGCCCATATTATGTATTTTTAAAAAATTGAAACTCACATTTATGAGGAAATGGCTATCATTATAATGATTAAATACTGAAGGAAACACATTGGTAATGTAAATATATTACAAGGATGAAAAACAAGTGTGGACCCCTTTAAGGGTTATTTAAATAAGTTTTTACACAACATGTGTGTTGTCATACCGAATCACATGATGTAAAGTGTCCGAGTTTAGAATGAAGAAACCTTTGAATTCCGGATGACCTTTAAAGCACATTTGAGAGCAAATTAATGCATCCCTAATGTTCAAAATTGTCAGTATTGTTATGATTTTTATTATGTTATTGATATGTGTTTTAAAAAGCACTCGATTAACATGTGGAAAATGAGCTGTAATGCCTCTTTAAATATTGATAATTGATTATATACAGAAATGTAAACTCTTCCAGCATTAAATTGTTTACCAAATTTTCTTCATTGCACCCTAAAAAATTTCTTTCAAAACATATATTTCTACCATGCACAAAGTGTAATCAAATAAAAATTTTGCAACAGTCTATGACATCACACAAAGATGGAAAAACCTGCTGCAAAGTCAACAACATTGCTGAGAGAGAGTAGGTATCAAAATGCATATTGTGTCACCAGCACATGAGTACAAGGGCTGTAAATGTAATAATGTACTCTTGTGTTTATTATCACATCAAAAGTAATGGTGAGTTTAAAAATGTTTCAAACTTAAGTTTATGATGATTAACAAGCAAGTTCTACAACTCATATTAATACTTCTTGTGACTCGGATTTTGGCGTGAAGAGGTCATTTGTGTGGGAGGACACTGAAGTACCCCTAGGAAATACCCTTAGGAAGTACCCTTAGGAAGCCCATATGTCCAAGTGGGTGACCACAATATCCTTCTCAATATAACCACGATCATGTGGATTGAACTTAGGTCACAGTGATAGAAGCCAGTGTGTTAATCACTACACTACCCGGACAGCTGGATGGTTGGAGAACATAATCCGAGAGTCAGGGTTCCGGGTTTGAATCCCGAATTGCTTTTTCTGCTTTGTCCTCTATCTACACTGGAGTTGAAGACAAGCTTGTGGAAAACACGTACATAAGAATAAAGAGCTAGAGTTGTTTTTAGCAGATGGCATGGGGGGAGGAGGAGGAGGGGGGGGGGGGGCATTAAGGTTGGAGGAGTGTAGTAGACATGGTGTTGATAGATAACTCAGTTTGTTTGAGTACCTGATTGTTAAAGGGACTGATCCACAATTTCCACCTAATATTTGTTTTTCACTTTTATCGATCAAAATGTGTTTAAAAGGTTATATTTACTTGTTTTTTTAAAATAAAAAGCTCTAGATACTTGTCAAATTTATCAGGATATAAATCTGATGGTATTCATACGCCTTTGTCTTTTTTAGTGATTTTCCTTGAATGAAACTTCTTTCATATTTAGGGATGTAACTGAACTCCAATGAAATAAAAGGACACTAGGGATGAAAATACCTCACCCTAGAAGATTAAACTAATAGCATTTCATTTTTGAAAACAAAAATCAATCAGATCATAGGTTTTCTTCTGAATGTGCCGAGTGGTTAGAGCATTGTGCTCAAAATCACAAGGCCTCTCACCTCTAGTCGGTGCGAGTACGATTCTCACTCGCGCCGATATATGTGAGAAAGTTTGCCAGTTTACTTTCGGAAGGTCAGTGGTCTCTTCCCGGATACATTGTATCTGGGTTTTCTCCTCTACCTACAAAAACTGGATGCTACCAGATAACTGAAAAATTGTTGAGTGTGGCGGAAAACAACAACCCAATGAATAGAAGAGAGATCGTATCCCTCAATACTGTTTTGATACTGTGGTGAGTGTTTGTTTCATTTCAAATGGTGTTTCTTTCAAAACATTGTTTGTATCAAAATAATATTCAGGAAATAGATCGGGTGCTCCTACGCTGATTGTGTATTGTTGCTGTTTAACTGTTTGAATTGTTTTAATGATCATTAAAACTCTTAATCTTGGTCATTTTTAATCTTTTGTTTTAAAGAAATGAAGCAATAAAGAAGTTACATTAATTTACTCTGTGGACTATTTTCTTACGCAAATAAATGGCTGTTCTGATACTTGCACTTTTACCTCCGTGATGAGTAGGAAATTTGAAATTGATAATAAAGATCAGAGCAGAATGAAAAATTTTAAATATAAGCAATAAATTTACTTTTTGTTAAATATAGTGTGATAAATCTAATGCGCATTATTCAATTGTTTGCACACACCGTCTGATTTATCACATTATATTTCGCAAAAAGTAACAATTTTATTGCTTAATTACAAAAAATTGGAATTATGCAATATGACAGGAGCTCACTGTAGAAAGTTTATTATTTTTAGTGTAAAACCAAGACTGAGGTATGTTATTTTGTTTACAAAATGTATAGTTATTGATCTAAGTGTATATATATATTAACATTAAATGTGTCATTATTTAGACTCAAGTCTTTGTGTACATACACAGAGTTAAGGCTAAAATATTGATTTTATCCTTGCATTCAGAAAGTCCAAACTTTGGTTGTCAACTTTATATGAGTTATATTTCTAATATCTAAGATTAAAAAAAATAATAAAAAAAATGTTTTCAAAAAACGTGAACCAGTCCCTGTAAGGGGTCCTCTCTGCCTTTTCATCCTACAAGAACTTCTTATGAATTCCAACGCAATCAGAATTCATTTTTTTTTTTTTAAATTTCAATTTTATCAATTTTCATGATATAGAAATAGTTATTGGTTTATTTTTCATCACAAAAATTGTATTGATTTGTGTATATTTGATTCGGTTATTTCAGGATCAAAAGTGGGGTCCTAAGATTCCGCAACGACTGGGACATATCTTATCTGATGCCATACCAGGTGTTGTGTTATTTACACTGGTAAGAAATTAACATGTAGCCCTAGGCATTCTGATGGTATTGTTTCCTGTGACATTGCTGGGAGTTTCTGAAATAAAATAAATCAAATGAAAAGAATATCATCTCTTTTGTTATATGTACATGTATTGCTAAAGATGCATGATTTTAATTTTTGGTACAAGAAACATTTGTTGAAAAAACTAGGAAGGTCATGTATGGTGTTGCAGAAAAAGAAAGAAATATTGAACATTTTATATTAAAAAGAAAGGGAGAAAATCAATCTGATTAACATACATATCTCTCAAATAGTGCAGCGCTCGCTGCTCTCTGCACTATTTCGGAGATAATTATGTATTTTAATCAGATTGGGGAAAAATAATAACCTATGATTCTCAAATACTCTTCACTTTCAGGTATTTATGTTTTATGGAATACAGAACAAAACCTATGTGAGCTATGTCTTCCTGGCCATGTTTTTGTCACACTACATACACAGGTAAAATAGATGATACACAGGTAAAGACAGCTGTAACACAAGACAGGTGTAATACAGGTAAAATAGGCAATACACAAGCAAGATAGTTGTAACACAGGTAAAATAGGTAATACACAAGTAAGGAAGCTGTAACACAGATGAAATAGGTAATACACAAGTAACACAGGTAAAATAGGTAATACACAAGTAACACAGGTAAAATAGGTAATACAGAAGTAAGATAGTTGTAACACAGGTAAAATAGGTAATACGCAAGTAACACAGGTAAAATAGGTAATACAGAAGTAAGATAGTTGTAACACAGATGAAATAGGTGATGCACAAGTAAAGACAGGTGATACACAGGTAAGACAGGTAATAAATACACAGGGTCCTAGCATTAGGGGTATTTAATGTGCCAATGATGCCAAGACATGGGACCTCTGTTTCTAAGGTCCTATTAAAAAGACCCACGATTCTCACCTCTAAATGCTGAATGTCTTGCAAAGGAGCAGTCACTATTTATCGTTGACAGCTTAGATTTGATGGGGTCATGGTATGAGAGAGACTTGTACTCGTCACCTCCTGGTCATGAAATTGAATGGTCTACCACTGAACTACCATGACCAGTTCATAAGTAAGTGACACATGAATAAGTCAGGTGATATACAAATGAAACAGGTATTATGCAAGTACGACAGGTAATATGTAAGATGTAATAGTGGTTAGACACAGTATCTATCTCATTCTTAAGAGTTACTTCCCTTAATCAGAGGGACAGTTACACAACAAGCTCTATCAGGACTTGGGCATAAATTTTCTAAGATATTAATGTGAAGGTCATGGCTTTCTTACATTTGTTTGAAAAATGACGTGTTTCTAATTGTACAAACTATTGATTTATTAAGGGATTGATTTGATATTAAATGATTTTGGCTTTTCAGAGATTTACTAGAGAAAGTGAAAAGAAAACACTTAGTAAGAAAATGAGAAATTAAATATTAAGGAATTTTAATTGTTTCGTTGTAGAGGTATAATTCATCCTATTATAATGAGATACAGAAGTTCAAAAGTAGCTTTAGGGTAAGTATGACATTGAAGATGTCCTTTGTTTTGCATCCCATTAAGGAATTTTTTTTACTGTAATCGAAGCATCACCAACTGTGGGTGAGGTGTCAGATGTTGTTGACCCATGTAGGGCTCTGGAGGATTGTGAATGAAAATAGTGACAGTAACAGACAGAGATTAAACCCGTAAATTATAAAAAAGAACATGTAATTGAAAGTAGGGCAAACATGGCCCCCTAGACTTACCTGAGCTGGAATCAGATGCATGTACCTAGGAGGAGGAAGCATCCCCTGCTCACCTGCTGTGAATTGGTTGTATTTAATAGAATTTTCTTTGGGTTTTTTTTTTTTCAGAAAAGAAAGAAGATTGTTACTGTAATTAAATAAAATGATTTCTAAATCTTATGTTTTACTTTTCAGGATAACACTGGGAGGATTTTTTCCAAACTGTCTTTATCATTTTATCAATGCTGACTTCATAGGATCAGCAGAATTTTACACACATTATTACTAGTAAGTGTCTACGAGTAACACAAAGCTCATGGAAATAGCGGAGAAGTCTTGAACATCATTACATAAAGGAGCCATTGTTTTTTCCCCCCTATTTTTAGGTGACTTGAGCCAATCAGGGGACATATTGATATTTTTTTAATGTCTGCTTCATTCACCGTGAGTTGTGTGTCAGTCAAAAACTTTTGAACATTTTCAGCTTCCTCACAGAAATGGCTGAACCAATGCGGTATAACATATATGGTTCAAGGGAAAAGTAATTATGAATATCATGAACCCTTTCTTCATGGGGCCTGAAGGATTGTAATTTTTTTTTCTTTACTCCTGGAAGTCAAGCAGTCAAACAACAAACAAAATTTTAATAAGCAAAACCGTGAAATTCATGACCCCTTGGTTTAGGCCCTAATGTGGGAATGAGTTGGTCATATACCGAAAAATGTATTGTATCTTAGAAAATTTTCTTTACCTCTGGAGATCATGGAGGCAAAATATTTGCATGATTAAATGGGTATTGAGCCCTATACCAAAACTTTGAAATTCATGATTCCTGGGTTCAAGGTTCAGACCCCAGGGTAGGGCAAAGTTGGTCATTTATTGAAAATGTACTATATCCTAGAAAACCTTTTTCTTTACCTCTGGCATTGAGGAGAAAAATGTTTGCATAATTATAATGAGAATTGACCCTTCTACTAAAACTGAAATTTACTACCTCTGGGTTCAGACTCTATGGTGGGGTTAAGCTGATCATATATTGAAAACACATCAGTTCTTAGAAAAATCTTCTTTACTTTTAGACATCAAGGAGGCAAATATATTTAAATTTTATGATTTTAAGGGGTATTGAGCCCTTTATCAAAATTGTGAAATTTATTACCACAGGGTATAGGTACCTTGGTGGGTTCAGACTGGTCATATACAGTTTGTACTGAACATCAAGTAGACAAACTGATTATATGATTTATTGAGCAATGTGAAATTTATTACCCTTGGGTTCAGGGTTCAGGTCCCAGGGTGAGGCTTACTTGTAGATCGTGATATGTTCAAAATACAATATAGTTTTAGAAATTCTTTACTTCTGGACATCAAGCTGTTTTGCATGGTTACCTACAATGAGCAGTGAACCGTCTTTAAAAAACATTTAAAAAATAAAATCATTTTTTTCCTTTTAGAACTCGGGTAGAAAAATGCCTTTTGCTTTTGCTTTTTAACAATTTTAAAAAGAATTCTCCGTGTGTGATAGTTACACTGATATATCTACAGTGCTCCCACGTTATATTGCCAGCTTTTGTTCAAGACCAATTTGGGCAATAAAGCAGAAATGGCAATATATTGAATTCACCATTACCGACAGTTTACTGAACAGTCAAAAAAAAAAATTCAGTAACGTAATTTATTTTGGCTACAACCTGTGTTATAATCAATCTTGAGTTTTATTCAGCAGTTATTGGTATTAAGATTGATAACTTGTCCAGCTTGTCACGCTTCATCATACCTTTCTCCATGTATAGGTATGATTACTAAGTATGTGGTGGTACATTTTTTTCAAGTATGAAGAGATTTGGTGCCGAGCAAAGTGAGGGAGGAAATCGAGTGGCGAGAGAAAACTTTTAACAAATATTTAGTACCTGTTTCAATTAAAAGTCTTTGTGGTTTCTGTTGAATGTAGTATAACTCTTCTATCTTTATCCTTTATTCAAGGTCACCAGAATTTATCTTGGTTGGTGTAACTTTGTATCAATTGGCAGAATTTGATAATCGATAACCTCAAAGTGAATTTACTCATATTCAACAGTCAGGAGAGGGTGCACAGGGAATAATTTTCATGAATAATTGCGTTTTCTTCTACACATTCCCAACATTTTCATCCATGTTTTGGGAGTGTCTGCCATGTCTTTCCTAAGTTAGGAAATTGCCAATTCTGTTCCTTTGGACAGTTTCAGGCATGATGGAAAAGATGTCTATGCATTTTCTACCAATCTAATTAGATTGCATTTTCTACATATCATGTTTGAAAATGACCTTGAAAAATTATGTGGATGTCCTAGCTGACTAACAGGAATAGGTCAGACATGCTGAAATAGTGAGATATAATACACGTTTTGTGCTATTCTAATGAAGAACAAGTGATGGAGCTGAAAGATTTGTTAGAAAGAGAAAGAGAGATATTTAAATCCTTTTATCAGCATATTCTGTTGGTCACCAAAGCCACTCAGACTTTTGTGTTTTGTTTTAAGTTTTGTGGACTGAAATGCCAGAAAGGGTGATGCCTGTTGTTGATTTTACCACTCATTTTTATACTTATTGATTACATTGACATTGACAAGGTTACTCAACCATGAAGCTTGAACTTGTATGTACCAAGTGATTAGGTATAGGCAAAAATCTTTTGTTTGAGGTGTGAAATAGGTGCTAATGGGTGTTAGATAATTGGCATTATTGTCAAGGGTAAATCCTTTAAAATTAGACCATTTGTTTATAAAAATCAGTGGCATATGGCATTTGATGGGGTTGGCATTAAAATGGGGGTGTTATTGTGGGGAGACAATTGTTCTTTAGGATTTTCAGGCAATAGGTGTGGGGGGGGGGGCATTATAACGGAGGTGCTATAATGGGGAGAAATCTGTTCTTTAGGATTTTCAAGTAATAAGGGGGGGGGGGGGTGGCATTATAATGAGGGCAATATATCAAGGGAGCACTGTATGTAGTACAAAGTATAAAAATAGAGTCATATAAAAAGCACTTGGGTAACACAATATTTTCAGATCTAAAGACCAAAAATGTGCACACTCAGGTGACTGTTAAGGCCCATGGGCCTCTTGTTTAGAAAAGGATTTGTGATATTTTTTAAGAAATCGACAGTTGTTCAAATGTTACCTTGAATGGTAACAAATGCTAGGTAAATATATATATGTGCTATTTTTTTCAGTGATCCTCGTTTTTTGGTTGGTATTTTATTGTTCTGTGCTGGGTACGTCATCAATAGATGGGCAGATCTAAAGTTAAGATCATTACGGGAAACAAAAGGTATTGATATTTCTGAAGCATATAAAAAAAACCCCATGTTTAGATTCAGATTGATCACTGTTCGTTGTCTTCACCTTTTTATTTTACACTTAAGCATGTGCGTGGCTTTATGTGTGTTTTTAAGCATGTGCCTGGCTTTATGTGTGTTTTGGGGGGGGGGGGGGGGAAATGATGATAAAATCATTACGTGAGGGAATAACCAGTGTTATAATGTTCAAGTTTGCTCACTCAATACAACAAGAAATTAGTCAGGACAACAGTAAATTAGTCAAGACAATTTTCACATTATTTATAAACAGCTACATACAAGTTTATAAAAAAAGGTGCAAATTCTCCCGATTCACTGTATCAACAACAAAATGGAAAGAAAGGAGCTAAAGGCATGTGCTATCATAAATTAATTGTACGGAGGTTACCAGCTGTATGTGAATTTTTACTTTGCATGGCGCTTGAGGACAGCAGTGAGGGTCCTTTATTGCTTCTATTTAGCCTTGGTCTATACAGGAGACACAGCAATTCAGTATATAATAATCAGGAAATGCACAATATTTTTATCTACATGTCAGTCTATAAAAGGAAAATACAATATTTTAATCTAGGCTGAAACGGGGGAATAAAATGACCCCCCCCCCCCCCCCAAAAAAAAAAGAAAAATCAGATTTCTTCAAAATAGGATGGAATGTGTAGTATTGTAGAGTGAGCTAGTTATAGCAGGTGCTTATTGGTTAGAAGGACAAGGAACGATATAGACCTCATATGCCTCCATTTTCACAAAAATTTCAAATTAAACTTTTATGAACCATAAAACTTAGTAAAATTGAATTTCAAGGTACCTTAATTAAGAACAATGTATCATGAATAATGCATAAATGTTTAGAACCACCAGACTGCAACAGATTTATGCAAATTTAGGGTTCAGAAGAAACCAGCATATTGTTTTAGATTTAACATTTAGCTCTCAAATCATGGAGCACATATTTGCATATGATATGTGCCATTTTTCAAACAAAGTTGCAGCTGATACTGGTGTTCAACAGATGTGAGATAAAAAAGTGTGGACTGATATTTTTTCTGAAACAATGTATGATTAGAATTTTGTTAATTTTTTTTTTTACCCCAAAATGCGGATACTAAACTATGATCTAAATTTTTGTTCACAATGACTTCTTAAAATATGGGCCACAAAAGACTCTTATCTGACCTTCTCCTTTAAATAAAGTTTCTCACAGTAATAGTACTAGCGGTTATCAGTACTAGCTGATGTAATAATATTCGACATTTTGATCGATTCTTCAGATGAACAAAGTAAAAGGGCCGCAAGCTACGATTCTCTAAGTACAAATAAAGAAGAAAACACTAACGAGCCATCAGGTAAAATTGTGTAGAAATGGTACATTTATTTAACGTCTAATGCATAGAAAGCTTAATTTCCACTTTGAATTGGTACAGTGTGCATCCAGTTTTTATGATTCATGGATGAGCAATGTTTTTATATCTTTATGTACTTACATGCATGTATATATATTTGCAATCATAATTTTTTTTTTGGGGGGGGGGGGGGGGGGGGGGGGGGGGGGGAGAGATTTTCCTATCTGCAAGACTCTGTGAAAAATGGACAACCGCAGAAAATGCCCGTTTTATTTGTTAATGCATGCTAAGTAAGTATTTGTTAATGCATGCTAAGTAAGACCATTATTTAGCGTTCTATTTACAATTTATTTGTCTTTCAGCAGGTGTTGAGAATTTTTTTTTATAGTTTGTACTTCTCTAGTTAGTGTAGCACTGTCCCCTAAACTCTTGTATCATGAAGAAAAATCGTAAACATTCTTACAATTGTATGAAACTGTAGTGATAGCATGGTGCCCTCCCTGTCTGCCCGCTGTGTAGCTTTTGGTTGTTGCATTCCACGTCCCCCTAATCCTCAAACTATTTTGTCCTGTATGTGGCAATTTTCTAGTGGTTTTAATACGTGTTCATTATTAAAGGTTGCTTACATAATCAGAGGGGGGCCTCCGTGAGCATCAGGCTCAAAATCACAAAGCCTCTCACCTTTGTCGGCGCGTGTTCGAATCTCGGCCGCGGCGTTATGTGAGCAAGTTTGCCAGTTTACTTGCGGAAGGTCGGTGGTCTCTTCTCAGGTACATTGTATCTGGGTTCTCTCCTCCACCAACAAAAACTGGACTCCACCAGATAACTGAAAACTTGTTGAGTGTGGCGGAAAGCAATAGATAATCAATCAATCTTAATCAGAGTGGGGTTTCAAATGGTCATTTTCCTTACTAATGTTTATAGTAAGTGAAGGTTGTTTCATGCTTCAGTGATTACACACTTGAGTCACATGATCTGCTCATCAGCTGCAAAATGCTGAGGATTACCCATAGTGCTAAGGAAAAATGTCATCGTCTCTGTTACTTCATCGAAAAACCTGCAAATAATTATATTTTTTGGAAAGTCCTACAAACATTATTAATAACTAGATACATGCAAGTTTTCTCAAACCTTCATTCATTTATTGCTTGATTTGAAAAGAAAAACATTGAAAGTAAATATGATGTCACAATGCACTGTTTATGTCGTGTTCAGTTTATGATTGATTGATTATTTATTGCTTTCCGCCACACTCAACAATTTTTCAGTTATCTGGTGGAGTCCAGTTTTTGTTGGTGGAGGAGAGAACCCAGATACAATGTACCTGAGAAGAGACCACCGACCTTCCGCAAGTAAACTGGCAAACTTGCTCACATAACGCCGCGGCCGAGATTCGAACACGCGCCGACAGAGGTGAGAGGCTTTGTGATTTTGAGCCCGATGCTCTAACCACTCGGCAACGGAGGCCCCCTTGTTCAGTTTCTGAATAAGCAGATCAAATGTCTGAAGTTGTGTTGCATGACCAGAAGAATCTTAACTGTAAAACTTTATGACATGTTGATGTAGGATTGAGGAAATTGATTTAAGTTATGCTGCAGAAAATTATACTCGAGGGGGAAAGGGGAAGGAGTTATACTTGAGGGGGGATGAATTGTACTCGAGGAGGGGGATGAATTGCACTCGAGGGGGGGGGGAGGAATTGTACTTGAGGGGGGGGGGGGAGGAATTGTACTCGAGGGGGGGATGGGAATGAGGCACTCCACTCTGTTCCAATATTGTACCCAGAGAGCTGAATACAGTTATGCAACTATATGACCCTGATCATTTGGGCAGGTAGTGCATCATAGATGATGTCTTATTTTTAGCTCACCTGAGCCAAGTATTTATGTTTGTTTAAGTCAGGAGCCTGGGATTTGGATGGGGCCACGATTGGAGATCAAACTTTTGCTGGCAATGGAAACATCTCCATATGAGTGGAATATTCTCTAGTTTGATGTTGAACACTACACAATCACACAATATTCCTGTATGTATCTGTACCTCTGTTTTTATATTGACAGGATGCACGGGTTATTATGTTCCCTATGGAGGCCTTTTTGAACTTGTGACATGTCCGAACTACTTTGGAGAACTTTTAGAATGGACTGGATGGTAATGATAAAATGCTTAGAAAACAATAATAATATACAATGAATGCAAATACATCGACAATCACTGTAATTATCACACAGTGAATGTAAATACATCGACAATCACTGTAATTATCATACAGTGAATGTAAATACATTGACAATCACTGTAATTATCACACAGTGAATGTAAATATATCGACAATCACTATGAAGCCTCTATTCTTTGAAGTGTAGAGGTCTCTATATTTTGTTTGAGAATCACTACCGGGTCTATAAATATTGTAGTACATTAATCACTAAAGGTCTAGTATAAAGTTTGTAGTACATTAATCAATAAACGTCTAGTATAAAGTTTGTGGTACATTAATCACTACAAGATCTAGTACAAAGTTTGTGGTACATTAATCACTAAAGGTCTAGTATAAAATTTGTTGTACATTAATCACTACAAGATCTAGTACAAAGTTTGTGGTACATTAATCACTAAAGGTCTAGTATAAAATTTGTTGTACATTAATTACTAAAGGTCTGGTATAAAGTTTGTGGTACATTAATCACTAAAGGTCTGGTATAAAGTTTGTGGTACATTAATCACTACAAGGTCTGGTATAAAGTTTGTGGTACATTAATCACTACAAGGTCTGGTATAAAGTTTGTGGTACATTAATCACTAAAAGGTCTGGTATAAAGTTTGTGGTACATTAATCACTACAAGATCTAGTACAAAGTTTGTAGTACATTAATCACTAAAGGTCTAGTATAAAATTTGTTGTACATTAATCACTACAAGATCTAGTACAGGGTTTGTGGTACATTAATCACTAAAGGTCTAGTATAAAATTTGTTGCACATTAATCACTACAAGATCTAGTACAAAGTTTGTGGTACATTAATCACTAAAGGTCTAGTATAAAATTTGTTGTACATTAATCACTAAAAGGTCTGGTATAAAGTTTGTGGTACATTAATCACTACAAGATCTAGTACAAAGTTTGTAGTACATTAATCACTAAAGGTCTAGTATAAAATTTGTTGTACATTAATCACTACAAGATCTAGTACAAAGTTTGTGGTACATTAATCATTAAAGGTCTAGTATAAAATTTGTTGTACATTAATTACTAAAGGTCTGGTATAAAGTTTGTGGTACATTAATCACTAAAGGTCTGGTATAAAGTTTGTGGTACATTAATCACTACAAGGTCTGGTATAAAGTTTGTGGTACATTAATCACTACAAGGTCTGGTATAAAGTTTGTGGTACATTAATCACTACAAGGTCTGGTATAAAGTTTGTGGTATATTAATCACTACAAGGTCCGGTATAAAGTTTGTGGTACATTAATCACTACACGGTCTGGTATAAAGTTTGTGGTACATTAATCACTAAAGGTCTGGTATAAAGTTTGTTGTACATTAATCACTAAAGGTCTAGTATAAAGTTTATGGTACATTAATCACTAAAGGTCTAGTATAAAGTTTGTGGTACATTAATCACTACAAGGTGAAGTATAAAGTTTGTGGTACATTAATCACTAAAAGGTGTAGTATAAAGTTTGTGGTACATTAATCACTACAAGGTCTGGTATAAAGTTTGTGGTACATTAATCACTACACGGTCTGGTATAAAGTTTGTGGTACATTAATCACTAAAGGTCTGGTATAAAGTTTGTTGTACATTAATCACTAAAGGTCTGATATAAAGTTTATGGTACATTAATCACTACAAGATCTAGTACAAAGTTTGTGGTACATTAATCACTAAAGGTCTAGTATAAAGTTTGTGGTACATTAATCACTACAAGGTCTGGTATAAAGTTTGTGGTACATTAATCACTACACGGTCTGGTATAAAGTTTGTGGTACATTAATCACTAAAAGGTCTGGTATAAAGTTTGTGGTACATTAATCACTACAAGGTCTGGTATAAAGTTTGTGGTACATTAATCACTACAAGGTCTGGTATAAAGTTTGTGGTACATTAATCACTACAAGGTCCGGTATAAAGTTTGTGGTACATTAATCACTACAAGGTGTAGTATAAAGTTTGTGGTACATTAATCACTACAAGGTCTGGTATAAAGTTTGTGGTACATTAATCACTACAAGGTCTGGTATAAAGTTTGTGGTACATTAATCACTAGAAGGTCTGGTATAAAGTTTGTGGTACATTAATCACTACAAGGTCCGGTATAAAGTTTGTGGTACATTAATCACTACAAGGTGTAGTATAAAGTTTGTGGTACATTAATCACTACAAGGTGAAGTATAAAGTTTGTGGTACATTAATCACTACAAGGTGAAGTATAAAGTTTGTGGTACATTAATCACTACAAGGTGAAGTATAAAGTTTGTGGTACATTAATCACTACACGGTCTGGTATAAAGTTTGTGGTACATTAATCACTACAATTTCTGGTATAAAGTTTGTGGTACATTAATCACTACAAGGCCTAGTATAAAGTTTGTGGTACATTAAACACTACACGGTCTGGTATAAATTTGTGGTACATTAATCACTACAAGGTCTGGTATAAAGTTTGTGGTACATTAATCACTAAAAGGTCTGGTATAAAGTTTGTGGTACATTAATCACTAAAGGTCTAGTATAAAGGTTGTGGTACATTAATCACTACACGGTCTGGTATAAAGTTTGTGGTACATTAATCACTAAAGGTCTGGTATAAAGTTTGTGGTACATTAATCACTACAAGGTCTGGTATAAAGTTTGTGGTACATTAATCACTACACGGTCTAGTATAAAGTTTGTGGTACATTAATCACTACAAGGTCTGGTATAAAGTTTGTGGTACATTAATCACTACAAGGTCTGGTATAAAGTTTGTAGTACATTAATCACTAAAGGTCTAGTATAAAGTTTGTGGTACATTAATCACTACACGGTCTGGTATAAATTTGTGGTACATTAATCACTACAAGGTCTGGTATAAAGTTTGTGGTACATTAATCACTAAAAGGTCTGGTATAAAGTTTGTGGTACATTAATCACTAAAGGTCTAGTATAAAGTTTGTGGTACATTAATCACTACACGGTCTGGTATAAATTTGTGGTACATTAATCACTACAAGGTCTGGTATAAAGTTTGTGGTACATTAATCACTACAAGGTCTGGTATAAAGTTTGTGGTACATTAATCACTAAAGGTCTAGTATAAAGGTTGTGGTACATTAATCACTACACGGTCTGGTATAAAGTTTGTTGTACATTAATCACTACAAGGTCTGGTATAAAGTTTGTGGTACATTAATCACTACAAGGTCTGGTATAAAGTTTGTGGTACATTAATCACTACAAGGTCTGGTATAAAGTTTGTAGTACATTAATCACTAAAGGTCTAGTATAAAGTTTGTGGTACATTAATCACTACAAGGTGAAGTATAAAGTTTGTGGTACATTAATCACTACACGGTCTGGTATAAAGTTTGTGGTACATTAATCACTACACGGTCTGGTATAAAGTTTGTGGTACATTAATCACTACAAGGTGTAGTATAAAGTTTGTGGTACATTAATCACTACAAGGTCTGGTATAAAGTTTGTAGTACATTAATCACTAAAGGTCTGGTATAAAGTTTGTGGTACATTAATCACTACACGGTATGGTATAAAGTTTGTGGTACATTAATCACTACACGGTCTGGTATAAAGTTTGTGGTACATTAATCACTACAAGGTCTGGTATAAAGTTTGTGGTACATTAATCACTACAAGGTCTGGTATAAAGTTTGTGGTACATTAATCACTACACGGTCTGGTATAAAGTTTGTGGTACATTAATCACTACACGGTATGGTATAAAGTTTGTGGTACATTAATCACTACAAGGTCTGGTATAAAGTTTGTGGTACATTAATCACTACAAGGTCTGGTATAAAGTTTGTGGTACATTAATCACTACACGGTCTGGTATAAAGTTTGAAGTATGTTACTCACTACCAGTTCTTTATGTTTTGTGAGTTGTAAGTTAATAGTTATAAAAGAACTGTGCGTTACTAGTGCAACCTCGCTTTCGCACCAACACATACAGTTAGAGGCGTTTTGACAAAAAGTGTATGAATTAATTTTAAAACTCATCTTTATGACTGTGCTTTTAAGTTAAGAGTATGTTTAACAGTTTTACATTATTTCATAAAAGTATAGAAAAAGAAAAAGAAATAAAAAAAAAAAAAAAAAAAAAGTGTAATGTGTTATGTATATGTGATGTGAAATTTAAAGAATGTTTAAATGAACCATGTTAGTCTTCTTATCTATCTTTGTGATATTAAATTCAACATTTGTTTAAAATACTCTATTTAGCATTTTATGTGTAACTTTGCTTTGTTAGATGTGATATATTATGTTTTATGCATTTTGTAAAGCGCTTAGAGTAATAGTTGTAATGTTAGATAATGCGCTATATAATTACTTTGTAATAATAATAAAGTCTCTCTGTTGTGTAGGACAATCGCCACGTGGTCAGCAGCTGGCCTGGTATGGGCATTGTTTGCAGCGGCGACATTTTTCCCAAGAGCACGACATAATCACGCCTGGTAAGGTCATATGAAGAGACTATTGAACTTCATGATATATCTCAAGTTTGGTTTAAGAAAGTTTTCTTGCTAAATATATATGCAGGTATTTATCTTTATTAGTCTCTGTTTTAATTAAACTTTTCAGGTACAAATCACAGTTCGAGTCCTACCCACCAAACCGGAAATCCCTCATTCCATTCATTTTCTAGTCTTGTAGGTGCATGTTTGTACAGCAACCATGGCGTTACTTATTTCAGTTGTTTCATTTTTGTCTAACATATACATAAAGCTTAGATAGGTCTATAATGTTGGTCCCAGACATCTTGATTTTTGTTGTTTTTTACAAGAATCAAATATAATCAGGTTATGTTTTTAAAATATATCTGTTGATTGTCAAGTAATATCAAGTACCTTTGAAAGCATCCAAAATTAATATTGTGTTATTTCCAGATGGCAAGTCTGCAATGCAGAAATTGGAACTTTTCAGTATCTATTAGTGTGATATATATGGGTATGGTCTATGAATTTATTTATTCACATTGTTGAAATAACTTGAAAATTTTTGTAAAAATGGCTTTTATTATTTGAAGGTCCTCATTTCTTGTGAACTTTGATATTTCTACACTTCCTGAGATGTCTGCATATATACTGTAGATTTCTTAATTTTATGCGAGAACTTAATATCGCAAAATGAATGCTCGACGTAAAATCGCGAGTGGTTAGAGCACTGCGCTCAAAATCACAAGGCCCCTCACCTCTAGTGGGCGCAGCTTCGATTCTCGCTCGCGCCAATATATGTGAGAAAGTTTGCCAGTTTACTTTCAAGGTCGGTGGTCTCCCCGGGTATATTGTGTCTGGGTTCTTTCCTCCACCTACAAAAACTGGACGCCACCAGATAACTGGAAACTTGTTAATATTTAACTTACTTAGAGGAATAAATAACAATAATTGTGAATTTGCTATAGACATGTTCTGAGATGGCATGTCATAAATGTATGAGCTGATAAAGTGCGACTCGCATGTAGCTGTTTGAGAGCACTGCACAAATGAAAATTTACATTAAAAAAAAGGAAGATTGAAAATATGGTATACTACTAAACACACACACAAGGGATTTTTTAATTGCGCAATATAGCATTGACGTCTACATTGATACTGCTAAAACACAAGGAAAATTTCTTGATCCACAGAATATTCACGAGATCATGTTTCCTCGATCTGACGTAAGAATCAACAATAGCGGGGAGGGCACTATTAAACATAGCTCTGGTAGTGATTTCTATTGGCTGCAAATTCATATACATACATATCAGATTTGCCAATCTATAATATATATATATATATCATTTAATATCACTTTTCTACGTAGAATTGGTATGCATATTGATATATCCTTTGTAATATCAATTTATTTACAGCAAAAAACAAAAAAAACAAAAAAAAACAAAAAAACATAAAAAAATAAAATTCTGTTTGATTTGTTTGGTATTTTTTATATGATATGGCATTTTATTATGATGTAAAGTACTTTTGAACGTGTTTTATACATGAAAAAAGTGCTCAAGAAATTTGGTACATAATAATAATAATAAAATTTATGTGATATTTTACATGCATTTGTTAATTGATATACGTGATATATGCAATTATCAAGTAATGCACATCAGTACATGTTAAAATTAATAAATGAAGAATGTTCTAATTTCAGTAATCAATTAGATTTGGACAAATTTATATATGGTTAATGAATAATGAAAATTCAAGAATATTAAAGTCCGTTTCCAAATTCATCAACTTATATTTGACGGGTTTGGCCGGTCGACAGCGGATGCTTACTGTTCCTAGGCACCTGATCTCACCTCTGGTATAACCAGGGGTCCGTGTTAGCCCATCTATCAGATTGTATCATCTATAGGAATTACGAGATTGAATACTGTTAGTTATCTTGGCCTTTTCATTGTGACCAGTTCATGAATGGTATTACATCTTATGGTGTATTGATGATATACACGTAAAGGTTCATCCCTTCTTTTCTCAAGTGGTTACAATTGTATGAATATTTTTAACCCAAACTTTTGGTACGAGACGGACAAAAATCTGATATAGATAATAATAATATATGACTATGTTCTATATACATCGTCCCTTGGCATCTTTAGTTGGGGGATCAACTATGTTTTTTTGTACGTCATTTGCAATGTTCATAGGGGGCCTCCGTGGCCGAATCGTTAGAGGATCGCGCTCAAAATCACAAGGCCTCTCTACTCTAGTTCGAATCTCGCTAGTGCCGATATATGTGAGAAAGTTTGCCAGTTTACTTTCGGAAGGTCGGTGGTCTCTTCCCGGGTATAGAGTATCTGGGTTCTCTCCTCCACCAATAAAAACTGGGCGCCACCAGATAACTGAAAAATTGTTGAGTGTGGCGGAAAACAACAAACAAACAATCAATCAATCAATGTTTATACATGTACATTTACTTGTTTTTTGGGGTTTTTTTTGGGGGGGGGGTTTGTTTGTTTTTTGGTTTATTGTTTGTTGTTGTTTTTTTCATTGTTTTTTTTTTTAAAGCACTTGATACTTGTCGAATTTATCAGGCTATAAATCCGATGGTTTTCATACACCCTAGTCATTTTTAGTGATTTTCCCTGAAGGAACTACTTTCATATTTAGGGATGTAACTGAACTCCAATGAAATAAAAGGAAACTAGGGATAAAAATACCTCACCCTAGAAGAAAAATCTATTTCTGTCACTTAAGATCAAACTAATAGCATTTCATTTTTGAAAACAAAAATCAATTAAGTCATGAGATTTCTTCTGAATAGAAGAGAAACCGTATCCCTCCATATTGTTTTGATACAAACGCTGTTTTGAAAGAAACACCATTTGAATAGAAACAAACACTCACCACAGTTTTCAAGGTGTTTCTTTCAAAAGTGTATCAAAAAAATATCTCGATATTATTATTGACTGATATACATCAATACAATACATGTAATAACCATCAGTATAGGTAATTATTGGCAAATTCATATCAACTAGTTCGTTTGCTTCGTGACATGGAGGACACGGGTTCGAGTCTTGCTCGTGCTGTAGCGACATCAATCTTGTCGGTGATTTAGAAATAGTTAATGATGGCTCCTTCGCGAAACGCTTAATATTTGGAATTGAGGGTTGTTGGTCATTTGTACAAGATATTTTAAATTGGTGGTAGCGTGTCGATTTTACGGCTTTAATTAAAGACCTACAATAACATGGGTTATATACCTCAAAACTACGATATTCTGATTCTGCATATCTCAAACAGCCACTGATTCTGCAAATAGCCTGGGGGGGGGGGGGGGGGGGGGGGGCCTCCGTGGCCGAGTGGTTAGTGCATCGGGCTCAAAATCACAAAGCCTCTCACCTCTGTCGGCGCGTGTTCGAATCTCGGCCGCGGCGTTATGTGAGCAAGTTTGCCAGTTTACTTGCGGAAGGTCGGTGGTCTCTTCCCAGGTACATTGTATCTGGGTTCTCTCCTCCACCAACAAAAACTGGACGCCACCAGATAACTGAAAAATTGTTGAGTGTAGCGGAAAGCAATAAATAATCAATCAATCAATCAATCAAATAGCCACTGAACACAAAAAATAAGTTTCAAAGTGTATTTTGAAAGCTCAATACGGAAAACGTCTTTATTTTCTCTCTCGTTTCACTCCTTCGAAAAAGAAAGTTTTGTTGACTAATTTATATGAATAATAATAACAACAGAACTAAACAATAGGATTGTTGCGTTCGTTACAAGATCGCATTTAATGTACAAATAACTAAACGAATTTACGGAATAAATTTACATAACGAACCAGAGCGGGAGGGACACGGACAAACTTCAGCACCATTTCATTCTTGTAACGAACGTCGCATTAATCGAACACGCGGAAACAGCCGTATATAAAGCTCTTAACCATGGATAAAACGGAAATTACCGAATGATACCGCAATAAAAATAAAAACGTGAAGAAATGCATTCATTCTTGTACATGTATATTAAACTGTGGACAGCTGATTTTTAGGTATGGGGGCATTAACTGCAACACTTCATGCCAGCGTATTTTCTATGGAGCACTACACAATTGTAAGTACTGTACAACAATATTCTGACAATGTAAAAACATTAGACTCGTCTGGAGAAAATTTTATCTTAAGGTATATACATGTACCATTTTTACTTCCATTCACTGTACAGCCACAGGACTACCAACCTGTGGAGATCCGGGTTAAAATAGGTTCCAAGTACCCCTTTCTTGTCGTAAGAAGTGAATAAATGGAACTGTCCTTCGGATGAGACCGCAAAAAACCGAGGTCACGTGTCACAACAGTTATGGCACGATAAAGATCCCTCTCTGCTCAAAGGTCCTAAGAGCCGAGCATAGACCTAAATTTTACAGCCGTTCATCGGCAATGGCGACGTCTCCATATGAGTGAATGCTTGAGCAGAACGTTAAACAATCAATCAACTGTCGCTACCATTCCACGTGATCCACAAAGCATGGATAAATGTGGAGACGTCAAACACAATTTTGAGCGTCATAGTTAGAGGGGATCGTTGTATTCGCTGATTAGTCTTGAATAAAGCTTTCCTTGATATATGTTCTAATTTGTCAGTTAAACAGAACCTAAAATATTTATGAAATGAAATTCGACCAATTAATGTTGAATATCCTCGCATGCGCGAGTGCAAGAGAAGTTTAATCACCACATGTACATGTACAAAGATATCTGGAGGTTCATTATTCCACTCGACTCAGTCTACAACAGAAAATAAGATTATCAAATATACAGTTATCTATATAATGTATTTTCAAATTATTATATGTGTACGTACGGATTAAAATGGGTGACGGAGGGGTTTAACTTCAGAACGAGCGAATTGCATCTCCAACGCACACAACCGCCCACCCAGATATCCGTCTTAAAAGACAACTTTAGACAAGTCTTAAACATATCTTCAGACAATTATGAGACCTATACGGTAAGAAAACGAAAGTTGATTTGATAAGAAAGAAATGATAGGAATACCGTGTGACATTAAGAAAACGGGATATTTTATTGAGCCCCATGCAAAGTAAGGAAGTATCTGTTGGTGAAAGGGAGCAACAATTTTTATTGCATCTTGCATTTATCAAACAGTGTCATACGTCATTCAGCGCTCTGGTTAGTACTGGTTCGGAAAGTCTGTCCACAAATGATGTATCAATTGGAAAAGTGACATTTTCTTAGAACCGTAAAGTTACCATGACCTGTGGTGAATATGACCTTAAGTTAAAGTCGGTCACCAAAGGTCAACTACTTTTAAGTAGTTTGTCTGAAGTCACCATCCAGTGACAAGGTGTGTTGGTAATCGATCCTCGGAAACAAAGAGTTATCTTAACTGCGTAATTCTCGAACACAGTATACATATATTGTACACACTACGGGACATAACAGTGACACGGGACGGAGATTTTGTTTATACTGACTATATAAATAAAACTGTAAACATAGTGAAGAATAAACAGACACAGACCGTGATCACACTACAGGGGTGGACACCTCTCAATGTGTACTGTACCGCCTCTGGTGATCTCCTGGTTACCATGATCAGTGATGATTACAAACAATCCAAAGTTGTGCGTTACTCTGACTCCACAGAGACACAAAGCATTCAGTTTGATGATCAGCGTCGTCCTCTCTATTCATCTGGTTATTACACTAAATACATCAGTGAGAACAGGAACCTGGATATCTGTGTGGCTGACTTTGGAGCTAGTGCAGTAGTGGTGGTCAATCAGTCAGGAAAACTCCAATTTAGATACACGGTTCATCCCTCTAATACCAAGCAATCATTTAGACCAGCCGGCATCTCTACAGACAGCCAGAGTCACATCCTGACAGCAGACTCTGACAATGGCCGTATCCACATCCTAGATCAGGACGGACAGTTACATTGATGATTTACGTCGTCCTCACGGTTTATGTGTGGACATCAGAGACAACCTCTTTGAGGCTGAGTGTGAAACTGCTAAAGTGAAGAGAATCCAATATCTATTAACACAGTGTTAATTACACCTCTACACAGTGTTAATTACACCTCTACACAGTGTTAATTACATACCTAAACACAATGTTAATTACCTATCTAAACGCTCTGTGTTAATTACAGCCCTGTGTTTGTGATGTGTAACTAACATGTACTTGTTTTTGTCTGTTAATGGATTGAACATTAGTCTCTCACTGCTGTTTAGTGAAACATTCTTAATCTTGGTATAGTGATTACTAATTTGATTGTGTTACTAGTTATTTATTTGTACAATCTTTTGTGGACTAATTTGACTGTGTTACTAGTTATTTATTTGTACAATCTTTTGTGGACTAATTTGACTGTGTTACTAGTTATTTATCTGTACAATCTTTTGTGGACTAATTTGACTGTGTTACTAGTTATTTATCTGTACAATCTTTTGTGGACTAATTTGACTGTGTTACTAGTTATTTATCTGTACAATCTTTTGTGGATATATAATGTTGTCAACACCTGTGAATCACTGAACACAATTTATTGAATGTAAATCAGTTATTGTCAAATCCTTAGAAATTTCACTTTGTCAGTATTTTATATGTTGCCTTGAATTATAGTACATCCACTACTGAGTACTTGCATACAAACTACTAATTAGCTATTAATTGTCCGTGTTTTGTAAACTGCACTCATACTTGACAATGCTACAAAGAATGTCTTCACACGGGGTAAAATCTCCATATCTACTTTTATATATACAGGTTAAAATCAAGGAATTTTAAAATATATAGGGTTATTTAATAAATGCATATAAGGGGTATATTGATATTTTTTTTCATGAAAGGAGTGATCGTTTCATAGGACGTAAAGTGTTGGCTTAGCAACCCAACATGAACTAGGTCAAATAAACTTGAAAACCATTTAAAAAAGAAATAACACATGGTGTATACAGGCTGACACTTCGCACAGATATTTAGTCATCAATCACAGGTCGAAATAATTTGGAAGGCACGTTGGAGTTTCAAGCGAGACAAAATTTTAGGTACGCGTTCCGACATTACAGTGTCACGATATTCAATATTTGTGTCAACAATGAGGTAAATCTGCTAGCTTTCACTTGGTCCTATTGAACAGAAAACCCTTTATAGGACTCAAGAGAATTGTGGGAAATTTAATTGACCTAGATTATTGATAATAGTACACATAGTTATTAAACTTGCAATATTTAGTAGAATTATTGTAGATATTTGAAATATCTAGCATATTCACATATGAATACACGGGTGGATCCAAACAATATTTCAAAATGGTGTGTGTGTGTGTGTGTGTGTGTGTGTGTGTGTGTGTGTGAAGAACCCTACGTGTCCAAATTTTAAAAAAAAGATTAATATCATTAATTATATCCCTACTGGTCTTGAGAGTATTTCCCCACCTAATCTGATCCCCTAACCCTAATAAGACCCCATGCTATACTTCATGGTTATGATTTGAAAAGTAAATCTGCACTCTTGTGGATGTTTGCATAGTAATATGACTAATAAATAATATTGTTACTCTAGAGGAAAAGAAAGATTTTAAAATTTCCCCCTTAAATATTGCCATGAAAACTTTGATACCCTATTGTTGGCCCCTCGATTTGAATAAACTTGAATCTACACCGTGTTCACGTCCTATCTTAAGACAGTGTGAATTACAGATGAACAAGTGAAGATAGTGAACAGTGATCAATCTTTTATCTCCTATAAAGAATAAAAAAAATATTGGGGAAACACGGACCACTGGGTGGGATCAGGTGTCTAGGAGGAGTAAGCATCCCCTGTCAACCGGTTACACCTGCCGTGAGCCCTACATCCCTATCAGGTAAACGGAGTAATCCGTAGTCAGAATCGTTTCTAAGATCAAGTTTTACTACGCGGGGTATTCCTTTGAACGAATGGTCTTAGAGTGACTAGTCCAATTACGACGCTAATTCCATTCCATCACACCATGTTTTCACAAATTACAAAATGAAGACGACATCGACTATTAGATTTACGGACGTTAAAAATGATGAAATGCTGTCTGACATGTTTCATACCAATTGTTAGGCTGTCCATTATATACTGATTTTGAGTACAGAACACTCCATTTACCTGATTAAGATATCTGGGCTCTCACCGTATGTGACCGGTCGACAGTGGATGCTTACTCCTCCTAGGGACCAGGTCCCACGCTGGATGTCCATTTTCGCAAGCCAACAGTTTTCGTTCCCTTCCGCTTCCTACAGAACCTTGGCAAATTATGTCACAGAAACTGTGGCTAAGTTTTCAATGGTTCCGAGGTTCGACCAATGAAAATGTAGCTTTTATTCAAAGGAAATGTGAGTGTAAACAAGCCAAGAACGTGTGATATTTAGGAACAAGTTTCGGGATCGATCTCTACGATGGAATTGTGTCGGTTGTGTTGGGGTCTACTTCCACAGAAAAATTAGGGTAATTTTTCAGCTTTATTTGAAGTTTGCAAAGAACTGTCAAAAGGTCTGAATTACAGCCTGCTTCTAAGTGACAATACGTCCCAGTATATGTATTATGCGTGCTTTAGGAAGCTAAACAGGCTAAGCGAAAATCGACTATGATCTTGAAAATCGACTATGATCTTGAAAACAAAGTTCAGGCACTTAAAGCCGAAAAAACAACCATATTACAAGACTTGTGTCATAAAATGCTATACAGTATGAACATGCGAGGTGCAAAATTAACTGGAATTTCCTCTTACCACACTGATGTTTCCTGTTCTGTTGCTAGCAATATTCTCGTCCCTGTTTTATATTTTCTATATCAAGTAGTTGGTCTGCCGTTAATTTTACTTTAAAAACTCTTTAGTTGATTTCACTATACTTGTTTACATTTATAACGAACAGTATAATGAAAGCCATTACCCGATTGGCTAGATTATAAAGTTCAAAATCAGAACGTTCGCTAGGTGTCGCCACTGTGGGCCACAGCTTTCGTGGCGTAATCTGCCAAGGGTTTGTGGGGAGCGGAGTGGACCGAAAGCCCTTGGCTTACGAAGGTGAGTGTCCGTGTTTGCCCAACTCTTAATTTTGTACTTCTTATAGGAATTTTGAGATAATCGCCATTCATGGTCTTCATCTTTTTTTTTCAGAACCAGCAATATCTACCATGCTCAGACATTGAATCCTGTTCCTACAGTTCGATATAGAGGAGAACCAATCGAGGACAGAATATGTGCTATGTGTGACCTAAAGTAATTTAATTTGAAAGAAAAACCCCACAACATTTTCTATAATTCTGTTCCTTTCATAAAGAAAACAGAAAGGTTTTATATAATGAAACTGGAATCAAATGTAAATGTAAATCAAATTATTGACGCAATGTTATTAATATTGTTTGTAATTTTCCAAGCCAAACTACAAAATTCATTTATAATTCTTATAACACTAGACAAAAATAGTTAAGAAAAGCCACACAATTCAATTTTGTATTATAAATATATATTCACTGTTTGCGATCTTCACATTTTCATCTATATGACTACACGTGTGGAGGCGTGGTGTAGCGTGTTAAAGATCTCAAGGTAACATACAGTTACGTTGGGTCGGGTGTAAACCTATATTAAAGCTGTATGGTCCGACGCTCATCTATTATTATTAGTGTACATAATAACTTTCAAACAGATGCATTAGTTCTAAATTTCCCCTTAATTCATTGAAATGTAAAAATAAATAAATAATAATAATGGGAAGATTATTCTAAAAGTACATAAATATTATTATTCTGTTAGGCATTTATAAATAGTTCCACGCGCACGACGGGAATCCAAACATGATGTATTTATCTGTCTAAATTTAGGTTTTAAAGAGGAATGTGATATTTCTCTTAAAGTTATGATACGGTGTTGTAGGTAAGGCCGCCGATGTTTTTGATCAGGACACGTGACTTTTGTTTCGATTTGTCCTCTGCATATGCATTAGAAATGAGTGACAGTTGTTTGTAAACCGATGATAAGTTAAAATGCTGTATAACCTGTCGTGCAGCCTCATAAATACGTACCCGCTATAATTTTACAGTGTTTTACAAGGTGGACAAAGCTTGTTAAACTTCAGACCACTTCAACTTTATATGTAATGTTTATCTTACTAATATGCAAAACATTACACGTCACTATAATAACTAAATTTACTTTACCATTAAGAACTCACACTGCTACAATCTTTAAGGGGTCATATACAGGTCAAAGGTCAAAATTTGTGCCACATCTAATGATGCCTTAACATAAGTATATCAATTTATTATAAGTAATATTAATTTATTATATTGTAATATTAATTTATTATAAGTAATATTAATTATATTAATATTATTAATTATATTATAAGTATAAGTAATTATAAGTAATATTAATATAAATTTTAATCACTGTTTAACCCATTTCTATATCTAAACCCCCTTTTATATTTTGTATGCCCATGTTATTTTCAATTAATTTTAGTTGTGTATATTCATTGTGCAGTTTCAAATAATTATGTAAAGCGCTTTAGAGTAATTTAATTATATTTAGCGCTATATAAATGTTATAATAATAATAATAAATTCGAAGGAATGTAAAACATACAAACAAAAGAAAAACAGATTAAACACCCATTAAGGCATAAAATATATAAAGTATATTTCTAAAAATAAAATTTAATCGCTTCTGGAGTAACTTTATGTGTGGGGAAACACTCTTAAATATAAATAGTAAAATACGTCACAATGACTGCTCTCTTTATGTGACCTAAATAGAAACGAGTTGGTAGAAAACAAGTGCATACATTTAAACGTCGCTATTCTCATTATATTTCGTAAGTAAATTATAAATGAAACTAAGATATGCACTACTTCCGACAAAACATACTGTTTTCTTACGGCGTCGTTACTTTCCGGAAGTGACCCCATTCTTGATGCTCCCATGTGACCTCTTGACCTCTGTCGATCTGTACTATATAAACTTATATCACGAGGAAGTCTCTTTATCCGATTATAATTTCCCAAACTTTTAACATAGAATCACTGACATTTTATTTCTATTAAAATTTCTCTAACATTTGTGTATTATGTTAAAGAGTCGTGTGAGTTACTGTGGAATCATTAAAGTTCGTGGGGGCCAATGTTCGTGGATAGCCAAATATTTCTTAGTTCGTGGGGATGGAATTTCGAGTTATCGTCATTTTCAAAATATACAACATTACACTATAGAAGCTCTTGCAAAGAATAACTGGTTCGCGGGGACGTAAATTCGTGGATAAAAGGTATCCACGAACATTGAGTCCCCACAAACAATAATGAATTGACAGTATATTAAATAAAGAGCCCACGGCATTTGTAAGTTGTATTAAAGAGTTCACGACATTTGAGAGTTATATTAAAGAGTTCACGACATTTGAGAGTTATATTAAAGAGTTTATAATATCTGTGATTTGTATTAAAGAGTTCATGTCATGCATGAGTTACATTAAAGAGTTCATAACATTTGTGAGTTACATTAAAGAGTTCATAACATTTGTGAGTTACATTAAAGAGTTCATAACATTTGTGAGTTACATTAAAGAGTTCATAACATTTGTGAGTTATGTTAAAGAGTTTATGAAATTTGTGAGTTATATTAAAATGTTCATAATATTTGTGAGTTATATTAAAGAGTTAATGACATTTGTGAGTTATATTAAAAAGTTAATGACATTTGTGAGCTATATTAAAGAGTTGATGACATTTTCAGAGGGTTCGATCCCTGCACGCATCTGTCGCGTCAAAGAGTTTATGAAATTTGTGAGTTATATTAAAATGTTCATAATATTTGTGAGTTATATTAAAGAGTTAATGACATTTGTGAGTTATATTAAAAAGTTAATGACATTTGTGAGCTATATTAAAGAGTTGATGACATTTTCAGAGGGTTCGATCCCTGCACGCATCTGTCGCGTCAAACCGTGGACATAAGAAATAAGTGACTGCTTTCTTATGAAAATACTCAACAGTTAGAAGTGAGTGGCGGATCTGTCGTTTCATGAAACGTTTGGCGCTCAAATTTATCGCCTCAACAAGTGCTTGACATTTTGAAGTGAGTGGCGAATCTATCGTTTCATCAACCACTTATCGTTTATAAGTGCGTGGCGGATGTTTCGGAAGAGAGTTTGTTTTGACGGTGATAAAGATTATACCACGGGGAAATGCCCTTATCCGACGATGGTTTCTTTATAATGTTACTCGCGCGAAACTGTGTCATATTTTAAAATTCGTATTTATATCATTCATTTGAATGACATTGATTTTTTATTTGAAAGTTGTATGGTCCGAATTTCGATACATTTTGTCCATGTTGTAAATACACTGTTAAATTATTATACGTGTGCCATAAATTTCAGAGAAATAAAGATGTCAAATTCGTCCTTGTAATTCGTTGTTTACCGTCTTTCAAACCTAAATTTAGGCAGCTGAGTTATCGTTATATACATCATGTTGGGATTACCCTCATGCGCGTTGGGTTATTTATAAACACTTAACAGGCCTATCGAGCAGCACCTGTATCTATGGGGATTTATAACATCTCATCCAAAAAGAAATCATAGATACGACAACGATTTGTAGGTAAGGCAAGTTAAAAAATGGAGACCTTATAATTGAAAAGGCCAAGATAACTAACAGTATTCAATCTTATAATTCCTTTAGAAAGAACAAATCAGAGAGATAGGCAAACACGGACCCTTGGTGATACCAGAGGTGGGAGCAGGTGCCTAGGAGGAGTATGCATCCCCTATCGACCGGTCACACCCGCCGTGAGCCCTAAATTCCGATCAGGTAAACGGTGCAATCCGTAGTCAGAATCAGTGTTCCATGAACGGCCTAACAATTGGTATGAAACACATCAGACAGCATTTGACTTAGTGGTAAGTTTTACTAGTAAACTAGATCGTTATAACGACTATAAAATTTGCGAAAATTTGACTTTAGACGAGACTGTACAAACCCCTGTAACATCAACTTCTTTGTCAGTAGCCCGCCTCGATTTAAAATCTGATCATATGCAGAACAAGTACTTGCGTATCGAATCAGTTCGGAAATATAAACACCATATGCAGGTGAAGATGGAATATTGCCACATAGATAAAGTAATTTGACGATAGAGAAATCTCCCCGTTTGTCATAAAGTTGAGTTGTTAGTTTGCCGCCTTCATCAATTTCCGTAAAATATCTATGTACGATTCAGAAGTGGAAAACTGTGGTGTCTTTTATTTCAAGTTCACTGGGATATATCGAATCGACATATGAAAAAAAGATCATTGTTAATAGACTAAACGTCGTCGATATATCAAAATGTCGAATTGAAGGCCAGAGCAAGAGATTTTTTTCTTCTCATGTAGAAGCTTTTAAATGAATTCCGATTCATAGGAACATAAAAATAGGTCAGCTAACAAAGGAGCACAATTCGTGTCCATGGGAATTCCAAGAGATTATTTTAAGACCTGATTACCAAAGACTACGAAAATATTGCCAATGAGGAACTCTGGCATCTCTTCATTATCAACGTCAGGGTACATGTGCGTGGAGTCAGAGTGGTGTTTAACAAAATAATTTTTGAGATGACCAATCACTAAATATGAATATTTCCTTTTACCATTTTTGTTGACGTGAACGGAAGGTCGTGAGTTCGAGCCCCGCTCGGGCCGGCCGCGTCAAACCTAAGACGTTAAAATAGGTAGTGATTGCTCCTTCGCCAAGAGCTCGGCATTACGAAGTGTGAGTCACGGGTCTTTCGGATGGGACCTTATAAACGGAGGTCCCGTGTCGCAGCAGGTGTGGCACGTAAAAGAACCCTCACTGCTAAAAGCCATGAGTGCTAAGCATAGGTCTAAATTTGCAGCCCCGTCACCGGTAATAGTGACAGTCGCCGGATAGCTGAAAAATTGCTCAGGCGACTATAAATAAAAAACAAAAAATGTTGACGAAGCAACTGTCTATGATGTCAAAATGTCTAGCTTTTAATTTTTTGTGAGGTATGGTCGTGTAAAGTGTTGTAAAATCATACTTTTTAATATTGTGAATTTGAGAAAAGTCTTGTGATTTAAAATTCACTAAAACTTCTTTAGAATTTTTAAGAATCCACATTTGATTTACACCACTTCTGGGATAGGTAGTGGCACAGTACGTTTGAGTTTTCTTCTAGCCGAAAAAAAACCAGGTATGATAATTTGTTTATGTCTTTATTAACTCGTTTCATACAATATTCAATATTTCAGTAAAAAAAAATGTTTCAAGCCCTAAAAGTGCTTTGGGCAGTTTCCATTATCTACCCTAGAAGAAAGTGTAGATACAATAGTATGTCTTTTTTCGATTTGTTTCTTGCGTTGAAGACTGATCTCTTGCTGTTCTGGACTGTTCTTCGAGAGAAGGTCTAAAATACCGTATGTGGTACACCGACATGAGAAGCGTCTTTGCTACACTATTTAAAAATTGGTGAGTAAAGGTCATTGACAATTTACTTTTGTAATGACCGATGAAGGTTCTCGCAAAGTATTTTATATAGTCCTGGAAATCTTCATCAATTAATAAACCGCTTTGGAGTTGCACAAAAGCATCTCGCACTTTGTCGGACTATATATATATATATATATAAAAACAACTGAAGTAAACATGTAAATTTTCACTCGAATAATACGTATGTCATTGGTATTCTGTGACGTCGATGACTTATCGTCATCCATGAGCTGTCTTTCTTTGATTTGTCATGTCGTTGAGATTTACTTTCGATGAGTTGACTTTCGATGAATGTACCCGTCTTTGAGTTGTCGTTCGATGGGTTGTCCGGTATTGATTTATGGGTTCCCGTGATATCTATTTTGAAAATAATCGTCTCCCTGTTTACTTTTACATGCAGATGTTTTTGTGCATGGAACCTATCTTCTTTAAAGTAATTGTTCACAAAATATTATAGATTAACATCAAGCTACATAGCTTTCACCTTTACATATTAAAGATTGAGTGATAATTTCAGAGTGGTTCTGATGTCGTGGATTTTCGTGTAATGCAGGAAAACCGTTGTAACACGTGTTATCAATATGCGTAAGAATACATTTCGGGGGGTTATGGGTTCGACACCTTCTTGTACCTTCTCCACGTCAAACCAAATACGCAACAGTATCAAAGGCAGGTGGGTTTCTCGGCGGGTAGATGTGAGAGTCTCTGTGAGTTTGGTTTGGAGCCCCCTTTTTACAACAATGTATCTTTTATGAAAAAATCTCCTCGTTTATTTCAATGGTACTTTTTTCTGAACGCCTGAGATAAAAGTCTTAAATGTACTCACTACTGGCATACACGTGTAGTCAGGAGGGAGTACTACTATTCTGTGTTTCGTCAAATAAACATTAAAAGGGGTTGTTGCATTAAATATATTTAATGTATATTCATAAAACAGTTTTCCTACAAAATACAAAATAATGTACCCGTATATCTATAATCGGGGATGATGAAATAAAAACGGGATAGTAACATTGTACGAGTAATTTGGTACAACATCCAAGCTGACAAAATACCACAAAGTAATCTAGAGTACCCTGTCATGTAAGAATAAAAAATGTAGCTCCTCCCACTGTTAGTATATCACACACACACACACACACACACACACACACACACACACACACACACACACACACACACACACACACACACACACACACACGCGCGCGCGCGCGCGCGTCACTGATCATCGAGGTAGTTGTTTCAGTGGCAGATC
Organism: Ostrea denselamellosa; assembly: GCA_024699665.1. Classification (NCBI taxonomy): domain Eukaryota; kingdom Metazoa; phylum Mollusca; class Bivalvia; order Ostreida; family Ostreidae; genus Ostrea; species Ostrea denselamellosa. The sequence continues at coordinate 1,280,991 of JAMZEH010000050.1, read as the reverse complement.
GGAAGGGCTGGATTACTGGATTTGACCCGTCCACTTTTGGCTGAATATTTTATTTTACGGTCAGCAATCCCTCTTCTCAACTCTATACACTTCGAAAAGCCAGATACTTTGTATATATCCACCTCTAGAAACAGCCTTGATCCTCCCCATATGAATGTAGTCGTTTAGAGGCTGTAATTGATTTCCAGTCATACAAAGAGATGACTAGTCAAACATGTTGTATAAAACGTCCTCACCATTCACAACATATTCTCTTTGTTTTTTAACACAAGCCATGGCAACCGGAAGTTCTTCAACTTGAGGTGAAAGGTTATAAATTCCTTGGGAATTCTGGGTTAAATACATGACATTGAACTGTTTCTTTTCGCTTCTACATTCATTGTTGGGGTTTCTTTCACACGGGGAATCTGTGCGTTTTTCAGCTTTATAAATAACCCTCGGTATTCTGGTCTCCTTTATATCAGGTACCCAAGTCCAAGGACACAGCGTGTTTTCCGTTTGGCTAGGGCACCGGTTACTTTCATCGACCAAATTTGAAATATTCAATAGTGTTGATAAGGAGATGATGACTCTCGGAGATCCCTGTGGCTGAATAGGATTGTTGGCCACGCCTCCCACAAGGCACAGAAAAATAGTAAATATGATAATCTGAAATAGTAAAATAGTAAATATGATAATCTGAAATAGTAGACAGTTATAGTCTTAAAAGTAATGTACTATTCGACAGTTTCCATTTTTAAAGCGTCGAGATTGCTCACGAGCCTTCTAGCGATCATGCAGGATTTTGCATCTACACTGCCTTTCAGTCAATCTCGATGGGCGAAATCAAAATAGTGTCTATTGATTTTGAATCTTTATTTCAATACGAAGGTGGTGAAATAGTGATCCATATACATTCTGCAAATAAAAAAAGCAACAATAACAACAGATTTTTTCCGGTTTTGTTATCGGTAATTCCGATCCCGATTTTCTATTAAGCAAAACGAAAGTAGCGTGCTCATCTCGAAGAAATAACAGGTTATTTCACGAAGAAACCCAGGCTGGGTAGCATTCATCGGGAGTTGAATTTTGTTCAAATTTCCAATATCCTTCTACATATTACGTTGAACGTTTGAATTGTCAGACATTTTCGAAAGCAGAGAGTTAATACCGTATAATTGTTATATCATACATGAACTGAAGATATAAATTTTATAAAGTAGCAGTCTCACTCTGAAGCATTGGTTTTTCCCCCAGCATTTTGCCTGCAATATGAAGTTATTGATTATACCCTGTGTAAAGTAACTAGTTTTTAGGAGATGATATCTAGCAAGAGGGAGTTATGAACTTGTTAAGATACATAACTTCAGCCCAAGCTCTCCAATTTATTTCTTTTCATGTAAATGAACACATATTGCTGACATTTTATAAATGATTTTAATATTTCATTTTAGTACCGGAAAATAAGGAAATTCCTCCTGCGGCACTCAAATATTTCTTCTAGTTTCCCAAATTTCACCTGCTACCGTCTAAATTTATTGAGAACCCGGATATATGTGATATTGCACGCGACGCCTTTGTGGTCCTTCAGACCTTTCATTATCCAATCTTAAATTGAGCATCGATAAAAGAAAATCCATTCCCATCTCCATATTCCAATCTCATGGCGTTTACATTTTCAACGGTACTTTTTTAACATACAGAACTTTAAAACACAAACAAACATTAAATTGCATTGTATTTGATCTGTCAGTTGTGTGTGTGTTATTTGCGTGTTGTTTACTCCTTGCCTTTTTTCTTCTCTGTATGTAGTCTGTGCGTTGCCTGTATGTCTGTTGTATGCGTTTTGTGTGTGTGTGTTGACTGTCTGTTGCCTGTATGTCTGTTGTATGCGTTTTGTGTGTGTGTTGACTGTATATAGTCTGTCTGTTGCCTGTATGTCTGTTGTATACGTTGTGTGTGTGTGTGTTGACTGTCTGTTGCCTGTATGTCTGTTGTATGCGTTTTGTGTGTGTGTTGACTGTATATAGTCTGTCTGTTGCCTGTATGTCTGTTGTATACGTTGTGTGTGTGTGTGTGTGTTGACTGTCTGTTGCCTGTATGTCTGTTGTATGCGTTTTGTGTGTGTGTTGACTGTCTGTTGCCTGTATGTCTGTTGCATGCGTTTTGTGTGTGTGTGTTGCCTGTATGTTGTCTGTACGTAATCTACCTGTTGCCTGTATGTTGTATGTCTGTAAAATGAAACGTACGAAACACTTAAGCAATTATCAATGGTTTAAAACAACACGCGAAACCTTAGCAATATCGTTGATGAATAATCGTACTGATAATATCTCTAGAGTTTGTTTGTTTATTTGTTTTACGTCATGTCGAGAATTTTTCACTCATATTGCGACGTCACCAGCTGTGGTCGAAATACCACAAATTTAGACCTATACTTAGCGCATAGGGCCGTAACAGTGATGGTTCTTTAACGTGCCAACGCCTACCGTGACACGGGACTTCCGTTTTTAAGGTCATATCAGAAAGACCCGTGATTCTCACTTCTCAATGCCGAGCGTTTGGCGAAGGATCAATCACTACATATTTTTGTATCTTAGTTTTGACGCGGCCATAGCGCGAGCGGGGCTCGAACTCACGACCTCCCGGTTACAAACCACTGAGCTACCGCGACCAGTCTCTAGAGTAATGATAAAACATTTTATTACACCTCAAAGCAATATTACATGCCAATTATTGCAGTACTATTAGTTGAGAAAATCACGTGATTGTGCCTACAAACAGCATGTGTCCTTTCCCTCGATTTGTCTCGGAACGTTGTGTATGCCATTTCTAGCGGATCCTTGTCTACTGACCATTGATCTACATCAAGGTAAACCGTGATTATTATGACGTCAGAAGACATCTTAGTCGTTTCCTGTAACTGGATTTTCATACTTTGTAAGGTATAGAAGTATTTTTCGTATTAGTTTTATCAAAAAATCGTGTAAGTATTCAGCATACAGAAAAAAAGAAATGGTTCACATATTTTTTTTATTTCGTTTCTTGTATTTTCTAATACGTTAACGACACGGTGCTATTGTAAAGATTAAATCAGCTACACAATTATAAATGAGCAAATACAATTCTTCCCTACAATTCTAATTGCATTTCTGTAGTCTTGCTTTGTTTCAGTATAATAAACAATTTACTAGATGATTGCGAGGGAGATATGAAGATTTATTCCCTCAAGAAAAATTCTCTCGCGTAATTACCATTACCTTTAGGGTAATAATATATCATTATATAACACCTATAGGGTAATAATATATCATTATATAACACCTATAGGGTAATAATATACCATTATATAGCACCTATAGGGTAATAATATACCATTATATAGCACCTATAGGGTAATAATATACCATTATATAACACCTATAGGGTAATAATATACCATTCTATAACACCTATAGGGTAATAACATTTTATATACCCTCTAGTATACATTACTGCTTGTTGTTAAACTGCCCTGGCCTTTCATGATTTTCTCCGTGCATTGTAATAATATTACTTACCATAATTTGCATAATTAATGCAACCTTCCCCTGCACTGGGGTATATGGCAGCGGTTAGTTAGCCAAGCCTTCTGTACACGTGTTGTTTATGTTAGCAGTAGAATACCTGTTCTGTCGCTGATGAATCCTGAATGAAGACTTGTGTTATATTTATATACAAATGTAGAAAGCTTCTAGAATTTCCATGTGACGTTTGCTGAAGTTCGGAATTGATAAGTAGTCATGATGCCCTTTTCGCCGTAAATCATTTTTACATTCCCAATTCATGGTTATGAATTTCCAATTACGTCAATGAAAACGGACCTAAATATTCGGTCGGATGAATTTAGTCAGAAATTGTTCATCTACTGATATGTACTAATTTCCGTTCTATAAAGTTGATACTTTACACTGATCAAACATATATAGGCGCGGCGCTTATGTTCATTTCCGAGTACAAGGAACTGACAAGAAATGTTGCTGAAACCAAAGTGAGCGTGTTTTATTTTATGTCCCGTAACACAGATCATTCTCAGAATCTTGTCTCAGGTTTACCTATAAGTTGTAGAAATGTTGTGAAATTTATGTAGAACATCACCATTAATGCCGTGGACTTAGGGGTGGGAGTGGAAGTGAAGAGAGGCCTGTGCATTTGAGATACATTGTATCAGCATACGCGTTCGCAACCATGGTTAAATGCATAAGGTGACTCATTGCACTACAATTTTATTTAACAGATCGTTTAAGCACCTCGTATGAAGCATGATTTCACCATCGAAAAATTAATACAAGCTTTCAGTTATTTTCTAAAAACAAAATATGTGATTTTTCTGGAATGATGAAAAGGTGTTGTATTTTCAAATTATAGCTTTTTAAATTAAAACTTTGCTTTGATTTGATACATTATTTAAAGTTATATTCCCTGTCATATTTCTGTCGGGAAGTTTTGTTGTAAAATTGTGGTTTATTGTTTCAATGACAGAAGAAAATAAGGTTTGACAACTTTTGTTATCAATTAGTGTGTGATAAAACCGATTTAGAGGCTCGGAATGAAGCGAAAATACATTATTGTCTTTCCCTACAAAACTTGATTTCTATGTCTGTTTAATGCTATATATTCAACATATTTGAAATCTTTATTTCGATAAAATTTTAAACGTATCTTTAATTCTATCAATGATTTTTGCTTAAAGTTATGTGCGAAACTATTATAATGACACATTTTTATAACAAAACAAAATTTTGAATTAAAGTTAATATTACTTTAAATATCGAGTAAATTATTCGAAGAAAACTTAATATATTTATAAGAATTTAAAAAAAAATTATATCTAATGCTCAAATCTTCAAGAAGTATATGATTTGGATAAAAGTTATACTAACAAATACATTTTTTAAAAAATGAAATGTAAATACGAAATTTAAGATATATCGTTTTATTCCCAAGTACTTTTTTTATCATTCTGGAAAAAAAAAATCACAAAAACTAATTGAATGCTTGTGTCATTCTTTACAAGAAGTGTTTTAACGAACCTTTAAATAAAATTTTCGTGTAATGAATCACCTTAAAGGATTTCATGGGTGAGCTACTAGTATTTCATAATGTTGTCTTGAAGAATGATATATGTATGTTTGGAGTGTTTCAGTGGTTTTGAATTCCACTCTGGCAAACGTGAGTCTCCGAATCGTATTGAGCAAAGTTTGACTACTCGGTCTTTTCATTGTGACGTCATTGTCATTCTTCCTTATGAACAAGTTGGGGCATCAATAGGCCTTATTTGTTTTCCATGTCATAATATCAAATTTTATGGAGAAAAGTCATTTAATTTGTTAATACTACAAATCTGTATTAAACAAACATCTGAAATATAATAAAAACTTTCAGCAGAAATAGAAATTGCGCTATTAGCTGTTTTCTGCAAAACTCCATATCACTAATTTAAAATTTTAAATAAACCTTACTTTTGCCAAAGTAAACAATTACCGGTAAGTAAAGAGTGTCTCAATGGAATGAAGCCTTCTCTTGCCAGGAAACATTTGTTTAACTTCCCAAATCCGAAATTTGTATATCAGATATCCATTTATTTTGTGACAAAATGGAAAATATGTTAAACTAATTTCTTTAGAAATGTGATTTGAATATATAATGCCATGAATAGAATCGGATCAAAGCTTTGGAAAAATGAACTGTGGCATTTAATACAGATTAATCATAGATAGAATTATTCATCATGGTTTGACATATTTTACACTCTTTAGATAGTACAGAAAATTTCAATAAAATCGATGAAATATCAATATAATATCAATAACATCACATAAAGTTCAATATGAAATCAATTCATATCAATATAATATTATCGTAATACCTACAAATATCATTAGCTTCAGTGGATATAAATATAAATATGGCATATAAAATATATACCAATTTAGCCCCCATATCACTACACTATTTAGCAAATGATGTAAAAGGCACAGTTTATTGATTTTTCCACAAATAATTCCTGAAATCATTCATTATCAAACTTCAATTTGAAATCGTTCAACAATTCTTCAATTGCCGCCACTGTAAAGATTGGTTGATTGATTGTATATCGATTGTATATTGTTTAACGTCCCTCGAGAGAATTTTTCACTGATGTGGAGACGTCACCATTACCAGTGAAGGGCTGCAAAATTTAGGCCTATGCTGGTTGTTTACGACCTTGGAGCAGGGAGGTATTTTTATCATGTCACATCTGTTGTATCACGGGGCCTCCGTTTTTTACGGTCTCATCCGAAAGACCGCCCTATTAATTGCCTCTTAAAACAAGAAAGGGGTACGGACCCGGATCACCACGGGACGTCAGGAATTAGAATATACCTTTTCGTGTAAATGAAAGGAAACCACTTCTTGTTCAGCATTTAAGAGAAGTATGTTAAACGATGTTGTAAAACCACAAAACATCCTTCCATGAACAGGGGGGAAATGGAAGTAGTTTACATAAGAATGCGTCACACTCCGTCTTAATTCGTTGTAAGAATAAAAAGGCGAAAATAGTGATCAGTCTAATAACTTTTTATGGGATGGAAAATTAAGAACTGGGCCATCAAGGATATACCAGGGATGGGATAAAACTGAACGATGTGAAGATGCTTACCATTTATGTTTGTATGTGGAAAAAGTATACGACAGGAAAACACTGCTTAATGAACAAACTACTGACATTCAATGGTTTATACATTGTAGACATAAACACTAGAATTAGTCCCGTTGGGACCATGGTCCTCAGTACCCTTATTTGGCGTAAATGAGGGGGGGGGGGGGAGGGGGATTCCTTCGGGTCAGTCCTCAAATACTGGAATAAACAAGGAAATAAAGAAAACATGAACTGAGATCCGTGAGGATTTGAGGTTAGAATAGGTCCTCAGTACCCCCTTTCGTTATCACAAGAGATGACTAAATGGAACGGACCGCAAACACTGAGTCCTTATGTCACAACAGGTGTGGCACGATAAAGATCCATCCCTGCTCAAACCTAAGACGAAAAATAGGTGGTGATTGCTCCTTCGCCAAACGCTAGGCATTTAGAAGTGGGAATCACGAAAGTAGTATAGCGCAGCTTGATAGGTGGTTCAACTGAGTGCACTTTTTCCGGTGGGGATCCGGGTTAGAATAGATCCTCAGTATCCCTTGCTTGTCGTAAGAGGCGATTAAATGGGGCGGTCCTTCGGATGAGACCGCGAAAACCGAGGTCCGGTGTCACAGCAGGTTTGGCACGATAAAAATCCCTTCCTGCTCAAAGGCCCTGAGCGCGGAGCATAGGCCTAAATTTTGCAGCTCTTCACCGGCAATGGTGACGTCTCCATATGAGTGAAAAATTCTCGAGCGGGACATTAAAGTATATAATCAATCAATCAGTCTCCATGGTGAATGTTCTTTATTTTCATTTTTTCATGAAAATTTCAATGATACTCATAAAACTTTAAATAATTAGACACTGCGAAAACCCAGATCATGAATGATACTGACAATAGGACATCAAATTTCTCGGAAACAAATCAGGATGTATCCATGATTTCATTGCCAAAATCCAGGTTTTGACATCAAGAGAGTGATAATGCAGACCTGCAATTTAGAGGTAGGACATTTTACCGCAAGGGTAAGCTGGAACAATGTTCTTGAGAATAGATATGTAGTATACTGATATTGAATTACTCTCCGACATTCAACAGTAAACTTAGATTTGAAACTTGATATTTTACAGCAGGACACGAATGAAATATTATTCCCAATTTCTACCAATAAAATGGAGCTAATAATGCGAAATCTCTATTACAAACCTAACGTGGATCATACAGATAGATCATTTCAGATCGTGACACTTTTAAATTTTATCTGTTTAAATTTCCTAAAACGGTAAATAACATTGATTGACACTTAAAAATGGGTTATCTTTTACTTTTTGAAATGATTCAAGAATTATGAGTTCAAACTGATTGTATGGCGTACAACAATACAAGGCATTCAGTATAACATATAGAAAATATACTCAAAAAGCGCAGATTAAAGATCCGACCACACAATATTTATATAAACTCTGTTTTTCTTATATGGCGATTGCGAAAGTTTTCTGTTTTCCTACATGAAGCAAAATAGCCGCTTTTCTGAGAATTCAAAGCGAAACGTCAACATAATGCACTAAGTTAGATGTTACAGCTGGTCCTGATTGCCGCGAGTCAAGGCCATTCTCGGTACATAAGCAACCCCGTAGGAAACTGAGCAGAGAGACTTAAAAACTGCGAACACTGTGGAATCTAAACAAACGGTGACTACACTATGTGTTTATTTTAAAATTAAACCTTAAAACGTACTCATAACACTGAGGAGTTAAACACTGAAGATTATTGACATATCGAATAAAACACGCAAAATTGTTAAACGCATCATAAGATTAATAACACATCTTTCCACTGAAGATTAAACACCGAGGATTACTATGTATCATACCGTTCTCGGTCGGTTTTACACCGTCACTGCCATTATGACGTCATAGAACTTTCGGTTTTATCGATTTTGCTAGATATTTGGTGATCGCCAGTATTTTGATTTCCTATCAATCTGACTTTCAGAAAATGCCCGCTTTTCCAAGAAACAAAACCGTACATTTTAATACACTAAGCTAGACGTTATATCCAGATTTCCCGGACAATTTTAAGGGCAATCTTGGTACAGTAGACTGAGCAGAGTGCCTGTTAAAATCTGCGAACACTGTGTGAAATCTTAGCAAACCATGTTCCTTAAAAACAGTGGACTTCAACACAGTGTTAAAACTGTTTTCACAAAGTGTAAACTTTTAAAAAAAAATGCTTTATTCTTTTTTATAAAATATTGGGAAAAAAGCACACAGGATCACGGCTTATCTTTATGGATTTTTTACGTATTCTCTCGATTTTTTTTTTAAAGGAAATGCTGTGCAGTAAACACGCCTTTACCGCAGCTCTCGTGTCCACTCACTTGACCCCAAAAGCCCACTCGCTTGACCTCCCTATCGACCCGAACTCAAAAAAGTCCACACGATTGACCCCTATACCGCTGCAAAAAGTGCACTCAGTTGAACCACCTATCAAGCCGCGCAATACTACTCACGGATATGACCTTAAAAACGGAGGTCCCGTGTCACAGTAGGCATTGCCACGTTAAAGAACCCTCACTGCTACGGCCCTGAGCGCTCAGCATAGGTCTAAATTTGTGGTACTTCACCTACAACTGGTGACGTCTCAATATGAGTGAAAAATTCTCGACGGGACGTAAAACAAACAATCAATCAAACAATCCAGGAGTCCGTGTTTTCCTGACTTTTTTTTTATACTTTTGAGATTGGTCCCTGTTTGTAATTTTCACCTTTTCATAGATAATAAGACTTTCCGTATACTTCGTGAACGAACATTATTTCCCTGTATTGTATTTCTTTGTATGTTCATTCACTACTTACATTGTATTGGGAATCTTACAAACCATTGAGTTGGGATAGGTTACCTGACTTTTTTCCCTTTTTTTTTTTGCTCTCGTGCTAATCCTTTTTATGCTTTGTCGATTACAGTATGTTCAACTTTATTCAATACGATATCGATAATACGCATTCTGTTATTCATTTAAATGAATATAAAAGTTCAAACGCATTTAAAACTTCAAACACACTTTCACCTTTTGGGTCTATCATTAGAATCCTGCGAAAACAGGGTGTCACCTGTTTCACAAAATTTAACACAGGCCTATTCTCAACATCTAGACTGGACAGTTCGTTGAGAATAGACGTCTTCTCAATGTCTGTGAGAACGTAAATATTATTAGTATGCAGATATTCTTTTTTTCCAGGCCTTTATTTATTATTTGTTTTACATGTTTTTCGTTGTAGATATTTTTTGTCGTCCTGGGGAAGGAACTGGTCATTTGACAATTAAATATTGTTCGTATTGTTGTTAATTTTTAATGCTTTAACATCCTTATATATCTGACCTCGTATTTACAATTAGTTCCGACACTTTGGAAGTTGAAAATCGCCATAAATAATTTATTGACATAAAAAAAACTTCCTTCTTTGTCAGAGTCACGTGATCTTCATTACGTTTCAATACATGTGAACGAAGTTTACTCATTTTTCATGAAGATCAATTCAAAGTGATATATTTCTATTGGAAACTACAGACTGAAATAGATATGATATTATATTATGATAGTTCAATTACAAATTTGCTGCTAAAATTTGCTTCTTCTCGAAGTTCTTGTCCTATTAATGATTCTATTCATAGGGGAATTAAATTAACCTTTGTCGTAATTTTGAAATATAGTTTTTTTTTTACATCATTTAAAGAAAGTATTTTCATCAAGGTTCAACATTTTCAACACAATAAAATAGTAATAACAATAATGATAATAAAATAAAATGAAATTTCTCAATGAATTTTTTACTTTTCAGATTATACTAATGTCCTTGATATTTATAAAACGTTTTTACTTTCCCATTTAAAATGATGTTTTATATTTTCCAATATATATATATATATATATATATATATATATATATATATATATATATATATATATTACTAATATCCTATATATCTATAGAGATTGAAGTTTATCCTTTCAAAATCAACAAAGTTATCGACTAAGATTAGAACTGGGTTTTCCTCGTGTCAGTTTTTGCATGTATTTCAGAAAGTCTACTGCTTATAGCAAATAAATAAATGGCTTTAATGACATGTGTATTATAGTGGTTTGCTTTACGATTAATTGTTGGTGACGTAATTATCCCTATGCACATCCTCATACCTTTTTCAAATAATTTTCCAGCGGACAATCCGTATAAAAAATTGCAGAACACAACTGGTAAAATATCATAAGTTGTGAATATCATATTTGTTATTACTCGATTAGAATATTATTATAAGTAATTTTTGTCTGTATTTTCTAATGCTTTAGCTTTGATCTGTTGAAATTGTCACAATATTACAAAAATCTGCAACGTTGATCTCGTATCCGATACTTTGTGGTGATTTATAGTTTAAAATGAAGACCTAAAATCACTTACTTTGAAAGGTCCTAAATTCAGAGAAAGTCGGTCTTTCAATTGGCAGAACAGAACTTCATCTCTATTATGAACTCTGTCGAAGATTATGCGATGGGCTAAATCTGAAAAAAAGGACTTGATACCTTGTCAGAATGGGTAAAAAGTATAAGATCCCATATCAGACATGTCAAAACAAAAACGTGTACCATCTATCCTTCTGTGTTTAGTAAACCAGAAGTGATACATTATAAAAGAGTTAAATAGGTCACATGATATTTTAGTTCCAACTAACAAAGCTTATATTAACATTGCATTTGTTTGAAAGGCTCATTATCACAACTGCATTGTAAACGAACTTGAGCTGTTTTTGTATTCTTATATATCGGGCCTCAGTGGCCGAGTGGTTAGCAATTACAGACAAAAATTACTTCTAATAATATTCAAATCGAGTAATAACAAATATGATCTTCGCAACTTATGATATTTTACCAGTTGTGTTCTGCATTTTTTATACGATTTGCCCGCTGAAAAGTTATTTGAAAAGGTAGGTGAATGCGCAAAGGCCTCTCACCTCTAGTTGGCGCGGGTTCGATTCTCGCTCGAGCCGATATACATGTATGTGAGAACAATCCATCCATCAATCAATTTATATTTTTATGAAGCAGAATTCATTCAGTACTTGTACAAAAATGTTGTATTGCTTTGTTTAAACTGAATATATTCAGAACTGTAGAACATATATATATTATCCCGATTCCGTGTTATTCTATTATTCATTCATTGAATAAATATACATTTATCATTTCTCTTACCTGATTAGACGTCTCCATATGTTTGCAAAATTCTCCAGCGGGATGAAAAACAACATACAATCAAACAATCAATCATCTTACCTGATTATGAAATAAGTATATGTCATGGGGGGAAAACATCCGATACATCATTTTACGCTCACCGTTCGCTTTGCGTTCAGAATTCGTTCACCATCCACTTTGCGTTCAGAATTCGCTCACCGTTCGCTTTGCGTTCAGAATTCGTTCACCATCCACTCTGCGTTCAGAATTCGCTCACCGTTCGCTTTGCGTTCAGAATTCGCTCACCGTCCGCTTGGCGTTCAGAATTCGCTCACCGTTCGCTTTGCGTTCAGAATTCGCTCACCGTTCGCTTGGCGTTCAGAATTCGCTCACCGTTCGCTTGGCGTTCGTTCACCGTGCTAAGTTCACTCTCCGTGTGTTCACCGTTCATGTGTGAAAGTAGAACCCTTCAGGAACTGAATAAACAGTTTATCGTTAATTCATGAACATCCAAAATGTTTGATTTTACAATGCGATGGCAATGATATTAGTGCTCCAGATATTTCTCTCAGAAGGTAGCAAATGTTTATCAAGAAAACAGTATCGGAATTGGTTAATACCATGCGAAACACATGCATCATCTGGTTTTATACTCTTCCAAGATCCTATTAGAGATACACAATGTCGAACACTGAGGCAGAAAAGTCTCGGAAGTTCATAAATAACCCTCTTGCTACATTTGTCAAAAATCAGTGGTGTCTCTGTTAGGTACCTCTTTGCATACACAAATATTTCTTAAAGATGATGTATCCCTTTCCGATACAGGTAATTTTCATTTTCTTGGCAACTTACAAGCTATTTTAAATCGGTTGATATTGTAATCCAAATTGGGTATTCTGTCATGGCGAAAATTGTTATTTGGCAACGACTGCTTTGGTAGCAGGAATTTGTTTTGTGACAGGTTTTGTTAAGTTGGCAAAATTTGATCGCTTTTGTGGTGGATGGATTTCAAATATATGATGAACAATACTGTTACACATTTCATGCAAGCTTTAAGTAAACATGGTGAGATCCATGTGGCGGAATGTTTCTGGAGAACCATTCACTGTAGGATACTGTCATTTCCGGATCCTTCAATGGTGTGATCGCTTTTTGATCAATTTTAAACTTAGATGATGGGCAGTCATATGCTTATGGAATGCTCGGCGCATATGTTGTGTATTTAATCAAACTAAAACATTAAAGCCATTACATTTACCCAAATCAAAACTTACTTTGTTATTATGTTTTATTCGTAGTCAAATAGATTTTTCTGATCTATTTACATGTCTGACCGAGTGAGAATACTTGTGGAGATAACTTATAGTAATACCGACTGAGAGAGAAAGAAAAAAAGGAAGACGAAAAACCTATTAACATATTTAGATTGAATGAGCTGACTTCAGATTCCCAGGTAGTTGTAGTAAATATGGGAATCTTCACATTATATGGAAGAATTGACTGTTTTTTCTGTGATATTGTAAATATCATCAAAGGTTTTATTCATACAAATTAATAAATCAAGAAAGTAACCCCCCAAAAATTGAGATCTTGTGTTTTAAGTTCTCTTTCAAAAGACGGAATTCTTCAAAATCACTTTTAAAACTGATTAAATATATTTAATATCCCAGTCAATGGGACGACAAAAATATGATATACAGAACCTATACCGAATTCCAAAGCTTCACAAAACCCCAACATACAGAGATACATTGCAGGATCTAGTAGATACCTTATACAGAATCTATCTTTGCTTCTTCGATTCGATTATTCCCAGCATATGGTGTCTATGTCTAACAGCTGATTCGATGGACGAGAGCACTTTTTGCGTATGCTCATATTTAAAAACTTTAGAAAAATAAGTTTGTGTTACAAAACGTGTGTTGTCAGCATTTCGCAAATTTTATGGTTGCTATAGTGATCTGATTTGCAAATACAACTTGTCCGTAGGTCGAATTCTGTTTGACAAGTTTCGTGCCAGTTGTTTGGGCGTCCTTTACATAATGATTTAAACTTCGGAATGCTCTGTTTGCTTGATCAGAATCGTGGGCTTGCAGCGGGTGTGGCCAGTCAATGGGGATTTCACTCCTCCTACACAATTACAATGTCCAGTGTTCCATGTTTGTTCTACTCCTAATGGAATTATGAGATTAGTCACAGTTATTTTTATCTAGTTTGTAATTACAACCTGTCATTGAGTGAAATTCTGTATGACGTTTTAATCCCAATAGTTAGACCGTTCTTTGCACACTGATTCTGCCTACGAATGACTCCGTTTACCTGATCAAGATATAGGGCTCACGACGGGTGTGACCGGTCGACAGGGGATGTTTAGTCCTACTAGGCATCTCATCCCAAACCTGGTATATCCAGGGGTCAGTGTTTACACAACTCTTAGTTTTGTATTCCTTATACGGGATTAATCACTGTTTGCTCTCTTTACCCTTATATTGCAAAATAGAGATTAAATACCAATTAGTTCGATTTGGGTGAATTTTGTTGGAAATTCGTCAGTCATTCCGTTAGACTTATCTCCGTTCTGCAAAGGCGATGCTTTGCAGAGCTGAGAGAAAACTCACATACTGTGTTCATTTTTATACTTTAAGCAACCGATAAGAACTCACTTTTTATCTCACTCTTGCCTTTTCACTATTCAAAGTGAAAATATTTTTATATCCCCATAACCGGGACGAATTAAACGCCGGTTCTGTTTTATGTCCCAGTAACCCAGGCCAGTTATACACTCGACGTAGCTTGTCTAAATTTCACAAATAGGTACATTTTCATGCTGAGCATTATCAAGAGGAAGGGCTTAAGGGTCCATTAATTACAATTAATTAAGACACGCGCCGGTGTCCTTTGTAATTATCTCTCCCTAAGATTTTGAATTGTTGGTTTTGGTTTTTTAATGATGTTGATTTCCACTTCCGCAGCAAAAGACGATTAGTTAGTCATCACTGTTTAAAAACCAAAATAGCTAGTACATGCAAATGGATCTTTTTAAAGGCATTAGAGACACCATTATGAAGTTTTAGTAATTCACAAATATAATAAAAATGTATAAGATGCTTTACCCAGTCAAAAGGTGTTTTAAAAAAAGAAAAAGAAAAACCGCTTCAAACATCCTAGTTCCTATAATTTTACTATGTCATGATATCAAATTTTACGGAGAAAAGTCCTTTAATATGTAAATTCTACTAGTGTGTACAAACGAAACACCTACAAAGTGAGGAAATAAAAATTGTCTTCATAAGTAAAACATGCGCCATCATATGTTTTCCACATTCGCCGCAAAATTCCATATCATTATAAACATGTGTATCAGCAGAAGCAATTACCAGCAAGAAAGAGCGTCTGGGTGCAAAACATAAACTAAGTAATGTCTCCTATTTCCGGGAAATATTTGTTTAGATTCCTTACAGAAGCGTAGTATCGGGGAAATGGGGGGGGGGGGGGGGGGGGGGGTGTTCCTCCTATAAAACCGATAGCACGGTATTGCCTTAATTTGAAATATGGGTCTAATATCATTTGGAAGCTCGATACTTATTTTACACGTGGAAATTATAGTAAAATAATTTGATGAATTTCTTACAAAATGTAAATATATACATGCATTGAGATATTATCGCGGGAAAAAAGAATCAAATTAAGTTTTGATAATACGGGACTTTCGAAATACGGATCCACTTTGACTTTTATCGTGCGTTGAACATAATCATAGTACATGTCACTTCTGGAAAACTCGCAATATAACAGCTATGTAAACAAAAAATGGAAGATGGCATCTTGCCAAGAAAAAGGATCATTACATTTACAATCCATAGGAAAACGCATTTGATTGAATTATGCGAGTCGGCGAGGGAAATAAATCTCGAGGACGCAGAAATAAAAAAAAAATTATGTCGACGCGACACCGATAAGGATATCGGTACGGCTTCGTGCCTTGCATCCAAAGATAAGAGCCTAAATGTATCCTTTGCTCTACAATTAGTTACTATCACGTGACCGTGGTGTATAAACGTTAAATGTAATCGGTCGTTCCGAACAACCCCCAAAGTTCCGTATTAAAAATGAAGATTACAGTCATCAATCTTATAAAAATGAAATAAGGAGTAAAAATTTAATATCAGTGCAAACTCGGACCCCAGAACAAACCGGAGGTGGGATCAGGTGTCTAGAAGGTGTAACCACCCCCTTTCAGACGAGACGTTAAGAACTGAGGTTCAGTGGCGCAATAATGAAGATCAATCCCCTTACCTGAAAATAGTTCCTCACAAGGTTACTGGAAGAAAACCCTCATTTTTTAAAAACTATTTATCAGTACTATTCATAATTAGGAGATTGGAACCTAATTGTTTTTTTTAAAGTTGTATGTTCCGAATTTCGAAGAATATGGTCCACTTTGTGAAAACACTGTTAAATTATCGTAGATACGCATTTTTAATGTTGTACCACGTGTTAACATCATTTTACCCGTTTTAATCAAATTATTTGGATTTATTTCGGTGTTTACAAAGTACTGTCACTTGGCCATTCAAAAGACAAATTGAGTAACAGTTTCATGTCTAGTTAAGCCTTCGAGAGACAAGATCATCGGTGATTCTATCTGTGTAAAGCTTGTGTATTATTTTTACTACAGTACAGCGCTGTAAGTTTCAGAGAAATAAAAATATTAAATGCAATTTTGTAATTCGTTTTCGTACTTCCTTTCAAACCAAAACATAGAAAGCCGCATTTGAGTTATATTTACAATTATTACAATGTCCAACACAACTAAGAAATTCTCATATGGTGTGGTATTATTTGCTTAATCTAAAATGTGTATCACTGTAACATTGTTGTCTACTCATGTTGTTGTTTTTGCTGATCTCTCTCTCTTTCTCTCTCTCTCTCTGTATCTATCTATCTATCTATCTCTGTATCTATCTATCAATATATACATATATATATATATATATATATATATATATATATATATATATATATATATATATATATTGTTAGATTACTTTTCAGATTTGGAGCTTGTCTCCTGCTGTTTTTAATATATATATATATATATATATATATATATATATATATATATGATTGGATTTATGTATATACAATGAGCCTGAAAGGGACCTCCATGGCCGAGTGGTTAGAGCATCGCGCTCAAAATCACAAGGCCTCTCACTTCTGGTCGGTAAACGGTTCGATTCTCGCTCGCGCTGATATATGTGAAAAGGTTTGCCAGTTTACTTTTGGTCCCCATCAGATAACTGAAAATTTGTTGAGTGTGGCGGAAGACCACAAACAATCTATGAACCCAATATGCCTGTGACTCACGGAAATAAAGAATCTGTATTCATGCTGGGAATTCCCTCAATCGCGCTGGACTATTTATAGACGCCTGGCAACCTACACGAGCGATAAACGTTTTACGAGTTTCCACTATATTTATTGTTTTCCTTTACATACAAATGTTTTCAAGCAAGGAAATGCAATAGATGGAAAACTAATAACTTGAGAAAAAAAACCACTATCAATATGCTTCAAAATAATTGAACATAGAACCATACATCTGTAATCTTTTCGATATTAAAGAGTGAGTGATATTTCCAGAGCCGTTCTAATATCTTCATCTTTTCCTTAAATGTAGGAAAACCGTGATAACAGAGCATAACTATTTTTGTTGCACGTGTGTGACTAAAAGACTATGTAATCACCGTTACCTATCTACCTGTGACTGTAATCACCATTACCTATCTACTTGTGACTGTAATCACCGTTACCTATCTACCCGTGACTGTAATGACCGTTACCTATCTACCCGTGACTGTAATCACCGTTACCTATCTACTTGTGACTGTAATCTCCGTTACCTATCTACCCGTGACTGTAATCACCATTACCTATCTACCCGTGACTGTAATCACCGTTACCTATCTACCAGACGAGTGACTGTAATATCCGTTACCTATCTACTTGTGATTGTAATCACTGTTACCTATCTACCAGTGACTGTAATCACCATTACCTATCTACTTGTGACTGTAATCACCGTTACCTATCTACCCGTGACTGTAATCACCGTTACCTATCTACCCGTGACTGTAATCATCGTTACCTATCTACCTGTGACTGTAATCACCATTACCTTTCTACCTGTGACTGTAATCACCGTTACCTATGTACCCGTGACTGTAACCACCGTTACCTATCTACCCGTGACTGTAATCACCATTACCTATCTACCCGTGACTGTAATCATCGTTACCTATCTACCTGTGACTGTAATCACCATTACCTTTCTACCTGTGACTGTAATCACCGTTACCTATGTACCCGTGACTGTAACCACCGTTACCTATGTACCCGTGACTGTAATCACCATTACCTTTCTACCCGTGACTGTAATCTCCGTTACCTATTTACCCGTGACTGTAATCTCCGTTACCTATCTACCCGTGACTGTAATCACCGTTACCTATCTACCCGTGACTGTAATCACCATTACCTATCTACCCGTGACTGTAATCACCGTTACCTATCTACCCGTGACTGTAATCACCGTTACCTATCTACCCGTGACTGTAATCACCATTACCTTTCTACCTGTGACTGTAATCACCGTTACCTATCTACCCGTGACTGTAATCTCCGTTACCTATCTACCCGTGACTGTAATCTCCGTTACCTATCTACCCGTGACTGTAATCACCGTTACCTATCTACCCGTGACTGTAATCACCATTACCTATCTACCAGTGACTGTAATCACCGTTACCTATCTACCCGTGACTGTAATCACCGTTACCTATCTACCCGTGACTGTAATCACCGTTACCTATCTACCCGTGACTGTAATCACCGTTACCTATCTACCAGTGACTGTAATCTCCGTTACCTATCTACCCGTGACTGTAATCACCGTTACCTATCTACCCGTGACTGTAATCACCATTACCTTTCTACCCGTGACTGTAATCTCCGTTACCTATCTACCCGTGACTGTAATCACCGTTACCTATCTACCAGTGACTGTAATCACCGTTACCTATCTACCCGTGACTGTAATCACCATTACCTATCTACCCGTGACTGTAATCTCCGTTACCTATCTACCCGTGACTGTAATCACCGTTACCTATCTACCCGTGACTGTAATCACCGTTACCTATCTACCCGTGACTGTAATCTCCGTTACCTATCTACCCGTGACTGTAATCACCATTACCTATCTACCCGTGACTGTAATCTCCGTTACCTTTCTACCTGTGACTGTAATCACCATTACCTATCTACCCGTGACTGTAATCTCCGTTACCTATCTACCCGTGACTGTAATCTCCGTTACCTATCTACCCGTGACTGTAATCTCCGTTACCTATCTACTTGTGACTGTAATCATCGTTACCTATCTACCCGTGACTGTAATCTCCGTTACCTATCTACTTGTGACTGTAATCATCGTTACCTATCTACCCGTGACTGTAATCTCCGTTACCTATTTACCCGTGACTGTAATCTCCGTTACCTATCTACCCGTGACTGTAATCTCCGTTACCTATCTACCCGTGACTGTAATCTCCGTTACCTATCTACTTGTGACTGTAATCACCGTTACCTATCTACCCGTGACTGTAATCTCCGTTACCTATTTACCCGTGACTGTAATGACCGTTACCTATCTACCCGTGACTGTAATCTCCGTTACCTATTTACTTGTGACTGTAATGACCGTTACCTATCTACCCGTGACTGTAATCACCATTACCTATCTACTTGTGACTGTAATCTCCGTTACCTATCTACTTGTGACTGTAATCTCCGTTACCTATCTACCCGTGACTGTAATCATCGTTACCTATCTACTTGTGACTGTAATCATCGTTACCTATCTACTTGTGACTGTAATCTCCGTTACCTATCTACTTGTGATTGTAATCTCCGTTACCTATCTACCCGTGACTGTAATCACCGTGACTGTAATCACCGTTACCTATCTACTTGTGATTGTAATCTCCGTTACCTATCTACCCGTGACTGTAATCACCGTTACCTATCTACCCGTGACTGTAATCACCGTTACCTATCTACCCGTGACTGTAATCACCATTACCTATCTACCCGTGACTGTAATCACCGTTACCTATCTACCCTTGACTGTAATCACCGTTACCTATCTACCCGTGACTGTAATCACCATTACCTATCTACCCGTGACTGTAATATCCGTTACCTATCTACTTGTGATTGTAATCACTGTTACCTATCTACCAGTGACTGTAATCACCATTACCTATCTACTTGTGACTGTAATCACCGTTACCTATCTACCCGTGACTGTAATCACCGTTACCTATCTACCCGTGACTGTAATCATCGTTACCTATCTACCTGTGACTGTAATCACCATTACCTTTCTACCTGTGACTGTAATCACCGTTACCTATGTACCCGTGACTGTAACCACCGTTACCTATCTACCCGTGACTGTAATCACCATTACCTATCTACCCGTGACTGTAATCATCGTTACCTATCTACCTGTGACTGTAATCACCATTACCTTTCTACCTGTGACTGTAATCACCGTTACCTATGTACCCGTGACTGTAACCACCGTTACCTATGTACCCGTGACTGTAATCACCATTACCTTTCTACCCGTGACTGTAATCTCCGTTACCTATTTACCCGTGACTGTAATCTCCGTTACCTATCTACCCGTGACTGTAATCACCGTTACCTATCTACCCGTGACTGTAATCACCATTACCTATCTACCCGTGACTGTAATCACCGTTACCTATCTACCCGTGACTGTAATCACCGTTACCTATCTACCCGTGACTGTAATCACCATTACCTTTCTACCTGTGACTGTAATCACCGTTACCTATCTACCCGTGACTGTAATCTCCGTTACCTATCTACCCGTGACTGTAATCTCCGTTACCTATCTACCCGTGACTGTAATCACCGTTACCTATCTACCCGTGACTGTAATCACCGTTACCTATCTACTTGTGACTGTAATCTCCGTTACCTATCTACCCGTGACTGTAATCACCGTTACCTATCTACCCGTGACTGTAATAACCATTACCTTTCTACCTGTGACTGTAATCACCGTTACCTATCCACCCGTGACTGTAATCACCATTACCTTTCTACCCGTGACTGTAATCTCCGTTACCTATCTACCCGTGACTGTAATCACCGTTACCTATCTACCCGTGACTGTAATCACCATTACCTATCTACCAGTGACTGTAATCACCGTTACCTATCTACCCGTGACTGTAATCACCGTTACCTATCTACCCGTGACTGTAATCACCGTTACCTATCTACCCGTGACTGTAATCACCGTTACCTATCTACCAGTGACTGTAATCTCCGTTACCTATCTACCCGTGACTGTAATCACCGTTACCTATCTACCCGTGACTGTAATCACCATTACCTTTCTACCCGTGACTGTAATCTCCGTTACCTATCTACCCGTGACTGTAATCACCGTTACCTATCTACCAGTGACTGTAATCACCGTTACCTATCTACCCGTGACTGTAATCACCATTACCTATCTACCCGTGACTGTAATCTCCGTTACCTATCTACCCGTGACTGTAATCACCGTTACCTATCTACCCGTGACTGTAATCACCGTTACCTATCTACCCGTGACTGTAATCTCCGTTACCTATCTACCCGTGACTGTAATCACCATTACCTATCTACCCGTGACTGTAATCTCCGTTACCTTTCTACCTGTGACTGTAATCACCATTACCTATCTACCCGTGACTGTAATCTCCGTTACCTATCTACCCGTGACTGTAATCTCCGTTACCTATCTACCCGTGACTGTAATCTCCGTTACCTATCTACTTGTGACTGTAATCATCGTTACCTATCTACCCGTGACTGTAATCTCCGTTACCTATCTACTTGTGACTGTAATCATCGTTACCTATCTACCCGTGACTGTAATCTCCGTTACCTATTTACCCGTGACTGTAATCTCCGTTACCTATCTACCCGTGACTGTAATCTCCGTTACCTATCTACCCGTGACTGTAATCTCCGTTACCTATCTACTTGTGACTGTAATCACCGTTACCTATCTACCCGTGACTGTAATCTCCGTTACCTATTTACCCGTGACTGTAATGACCGTTACCTATCTACCCGTGACTGTAATCTCCGTTACCTATTTACTTGTGACTGTAATGACCGTTACCTATCTACCCGTGACTGTAATCACCATTACCTATCTACTTGTGACTGTAATCTCCGTTACCTATCTACTTGTGACTGTAATCTCCGTTACCTATCTACCCGTGACTGTAATCATCGTTACCTATCTACTTGTGACTGTAATCATCGTTACCTATCTACTTGTGACTGTAATCTCCGTTACCTATCTACTTGTGATTGTAATCTCCGTTACCTATCTACCCGTGACTGTAATCACCGTGACTGTAATCACCGTTACCTATCTACTTGTGATTGTAATCTCCGTTACCTATCTACCCGTGACTGTAATCACCGTTACCTATCTACCCGTGACTGTAATCACCGTTACCTATCTACCCGTGACTGTAATCACCATTACCTATCTACCCGTGACTGTAATCACCGTTACCTATCTACCCTTGACTGTAATCACCGTTACCTATCTACCCGTGACTGTAATCACCATTACCTATCTACCCGTGACTGTAATATCCGTTACCTATCTACCCGTGACTGTAATCACCGTTACCTATCTACTTGTGACTGTAATCACCATTACCTATCTACTTGTGACTGTAATCACCATTACCTATCTACTTGTGACTGTAATCACCATTACCTATCTACCAGTGACTGTAATCATCGTTACCTATCTACTTGTGACTGTAATCATCGTTACCTATCTACTTGTGACTGTAATCACCATTACCTATCTACCAGTGACTGTAATCTCCGTTACCTATCTACTTGTGACTGTAATCTCCGTTACCTATCTACCCGTGACTGTAATCACCATTACCTATCTACCCGTGACTGTAATCTCCGTTACCTATCTACTTGTGACTGTAACCACCGTTACCTATCTACTTGTGATTGTAATCACTGTTACCTATCTACCCGTGACTGTAATCACCATTACCTATCTACCAGTGACTGTAATCATCGTTACCTATCTACCCGTGACTGTAATCACCATTACCTATCTACTTGTGACTGTAATCTCCGTTACCTATCTACTTGTGACTGTAATCACCGTTACCTATCTACCCGTGACTGTAATCATCGTTACCTATCTACCCGTGACTGTAATCACCGTTACCTATCTACTTGTGATTGTAATCACTGTTACCTATTTACCCGTGACTGTAATCTCCGTTACCTATCTACCCGTGACTGTAATCTCCGTTACCTATCTACCCGTGACTGTAATCTCCGTTACCTATCTACCCGTGACTGTAATCATCGTTACCTATCTACCCGTGACTGTAATCACCGTTACCTATCTACTTGTGACTGTAACCACCGTTACCTATCTACTTGTGATTGTAATCACTGTTACCTATCTACCCGTGACTGTAATCACCATTACCTATCTACCAGTGACTGTAATCATCGTTACCTATCTACCCGTGACTGTAATCACCATTACCTATCTACTTGTGACTGTAATCTCCGTTACCTATCTACTTGTGACTGTAATCACCGTTACCTATCTACCCGTGACTGTAATCATCGTTACCTATCTACCCGTGACTGTAATCACCGTTACCTATCTACTTGTGATTGTAGTCACCGTTACCTATCTACCCGTGACTGTAATCTCCGTTACCTATCTACTTGTGACTGTAATCTCCGTTACCTATCTACCCGTGACTGTAATCACCGTTACCTATTTACCCGTGACTGTAATCTCCGTTACCTATCTACTTGTGACTGTAATCATCGTTACCTATTTACCCGTGACTGTAATCACCATTACCTATCTACCTGTGACTGTAATCACCGTTACCTATCTACCCGTGACTGTAACCACCGTTACCTATCTACCCGTGACTGTAATCACCGTTACCTATCTACCCGTGACTGTAATCTTCGTTACCTATCTACTTGTGACTGTAATCTCCGTTACCTATCTACTTGTGACTGTAATCATCGTTACCTATCTACCCGTGACTGTAATCATCGTTACCTATCTACTTGTGACTGTAATCTCCGTTACCTATCTACCCGTGACTGTAATCACCGTTACCTATCTACCCGTGACTGTAATCACCATTACCTATCTACCCGTGACTGTAATCTCCGTTACCTATCTACCCGTGACTGTAATCACCGTTACCTATCTACCCGTGACTGTAATCTCCGTTACCTATCTACTTGTGACTGTAATGACCGTTACCTATCTACCCGTGACTGTAATCACCATTACCTATCTACCCGTGACTGTAATCACCGTTACCTATCTACCCGTGACTGTAATCATCGTTACCTATCTACTTGTGACTGTAATCTCCGTTACCTATCTACCCGTGACTGTAATCACCGTTACCTATCTACCCGTGACTGTAATCTCCGTTACCTATCTACCCGTGACTGTAATCACCGTTACCTATCTACTTGTGACTGTAATCACCGTTACCTATCTACCCGTGACTGTAATCACCGTTACCTATCTACCCGTGACTGTAATCACCGTTACCTATCTACCCGTGACTGTAATCATCGTTACCTATCTACCAGTGACTGTAATCTCCGTTACCTATCTACTTGTGACTGTAAACTCCGTTACCTATCTACCCGTGACTGTAATCTCCGTTACCTATCTACCCGTGACTGTAATCACCGTTACCTATCTACTTGTGACTGTAATCACCATTACCTATCTACCCGTGACTGTAATCATCGTTACCTATCTACCAGTGACTGTAATCACCGTTACCT
The DNA here is from genome assembly GCA_024699665.1 of Ostrea denselamellosa. Classification (NCBI taxonomy): domain Eukaryota; kingdom Metazoa; phylum Mollusca; class Bivalvia; order Ostreida; family Ostreidae; genus Ostrea; species Ostrea denselamellosa. The sequence goes on along the minus strand of JAMZEH010000050.1, from coordinate 1,256,133 downwards.
ATCTACTTGTGACTGTAATCACCGTTACCTATCTACTTGTGATTGTAATCACCGTTACCTATCTACTTGTGACTTGGAAATGTTTCAGAGAGATAGATGTAGGAACAGTACTTAATATAATCTGTGTTGTGAGTGAGTTACGTTGACTAATCGCACCCCACAATAGGATTCGTACGAGTAATTTACAACATTAAATTTCTATTGTTAGCTAAAATAAACAGCGTAAAACACATTTTCACGAAATCAAATTTCAAATGATGTGCACGTACTCTAAGAAGATAGGACCAAAGCTGATTTTTTTCCCGAATTTTATTCATTTACACAAGATCAAAATGAAACTCACCATTTACAAGAAATAAATCAGATTGGTGAATCTTTCAAATATATTTTTCAAATACTGTCCTTATGGTAACGAAAATTACAAAATTCATAAAATTTTATTTCAAAGATTATGAACACATTTAAAAGATCTCTGATATAAAATTAACGATCACCTCATTCTATTCATATTTTCAATTATCATAGATGATAGTAGATATATTTAGATTTGAAGGGGCATGAACACGACCTAAGAACGGAAAATTTTCAAATTTTTGTTTTCCGTTTTTAACGTATACCTGAAAGGCAGTAAAATTTGAATGCCAGTTGTCGAGTTATAAGAGAGATACACAGCTCACAATTCTTTGTTATGTAAACAAGGCTCGTGTCATGTGACTTGCTTACAAAGGTTAGATATACTGGTAAAATTTTCGTTTAACGCATATTTTTTTTTTTTTTTTTCAATTTACAAGTTAATTATAGATCTTCCTGTGTTTGTAGCATCCTATTTTGTTTGAAACATGATATTGTCTATCAAGCAATCTGTATGTAAACAGACACATGCCACGAACCTTGCTTAGATAAGAATTGTGAGAGCTGTATCTCATTTTTAACTCAAAAAACTGGCATTCAAATTATTGCTGATCATTAGAATTGCTTTAGTTGACCAATGTAAACGTTAAAAATGAAAAAATAAAATTTGAAAAAAATTCTTTGATTGTATATTAGTTTACATCCCGCTTGAGAATTTTTCACTCATATGGAGACGTCATCATTGTCGGTGAAGGGCTCTGAAATTTAGCTCTATGCTCGGCGCTCAGGGCCATTGAGCAGGGAGGGATCTTTATCGTGCCACACCTGCTGTGACACGGGGCCTCGGTTTTTGCGGTCTCATCCGAAGGACCGCCCCATTTAGTCCTCTCGTAAGACAAACAAGGGGTACTGAGGATCTATTCTAGCCCGGATCCCCACGGGGACGTTTTGAATATACAGTATATTTTGGATTGATGACAAGAAATGTATCCAGAAACACAAAGGTATTATTAGTAAGGTAAAAGTGATGTTAACTAACAATCTCGTAATTCGTATAACAAATACAAGCAGAGAGATGTACAAAACACGGACCTTTGGACACACCAGAGGTGGGATCAGGTGCCTAGGAGGAGTAAGCATCCCCTGTCGATCAGTTTCATGGAAATTGATGCTGCAATGTTCTTTACAGATTGGAAATGTACGGTACGAAATACAAAAGGTGTTGAATTTTAATTTTCAATTGAAACCTTTTTATTTCACCAAAACCGTTAGACATTTAAAACAAAAAGCAATAAACAAACACCAAGTTAAATGATTAAAAGTTGTACTCACTTCCGAGCATGCAATTTCAGGACATGTTCGTAATCAGGAGAATATATCTACGTAAAATTTATTAAGTTTTTCCACTACTCATTATCGATGACAAACAATTTCTTGAACTTTCCTGAAGGCTTGGCTACAACTTGGAGAGAGACGTAAAATTTATTAAGTTTTTCCACTACTCATTATCGATGACAAACAATTTCTTGAACTTTCCTGAAGGCTTGGCTACAACTTGGAGAGAGAGAGAGAGAGAGAGAGAGAGAGAGAGAGAGAGAGCTTCGTGTAGTGCGGCATCAAACATTACGGTAACCCTCATTTTAAAACTATACTATCATTCCCCTAATTTGCTTAAAAAATAAACGGAGATTTATATCAACGGTAATTTCTGATGACAGCAAGTACGCTCACGTATTCGTAGAGGATATCAAACTATGGATGTATGTATTTTTCATATTTGACAGTAGCGAACATTGTGGTTTTAAATCTAAGCTCAAGACATTTTTTGACTTTTTTTGGTGATACCTCTGTATGACAATAATTATGCTGAATATTTTGACATTCATTGATACAAAAGAGCCTAGCCATGTCGTACATCGACTTTTCCGCATTCTGATTAAAGCATTTCCAATTCTTATGGTAAGGTATATCTACTGTAATGAACATTACTTCGAAAATGGCGACAAGATTCAACTTGATATGTAAAAAAAATTCTCAGACCTATAAAATAACCTATTGTCTTTGAAATCGTACAGATTTCAAGCTGAGAAAAATAACATAGGTACACAAATGACGTTACATTTTGAAATATTTCCAACGAATTTTTACACGGAAATAAACGAATTCTTACACGGAAATAAATGAATTTCTTCGATCCTTCTAGGCACATGTACTAACTTTATGTAATTATATCAATTCCAGTTCTGCTGATTATCATATGTTTGTAATTTTATGGCGACATTGCGTATCTCAGTGGTTAGAGCGATCTTTTCGTAACCGGGAGGTCGTGAGTTCGAGCCCCGCTCGTGCCATGGCCGCGTCAAACCTAAGACGTAAAATTAGGTTGTTATTGCTCCTTCGCCAAACGCTCGGCATTTAGAAGTGAAAATCGCGGGTCTTTCGGATATGACCTTAAAAACGGAGTCCCGTATCACAGTAGGCGTTGTCACGTTAAAGAAACCTCACTGCTACGGCCCTGAGCGCTACGAAAAGGTCTAAATTAGCGGCATTTCACCTACAGCTGATGACGTCTTACAGTGTAATATGAATGAAAAATTCTCGACGGGACGTAAAATAAACAAACAATCAATCATGGCGACATTACTTGTACCTATTTATTAAGTTTGAGTGGTTTTCAATATTGATAAAATATGGAGGTTATGGGTTCGAAACCCTTTCGTACCTTTTTTGTGGCATAGAAACGCTCGACGTGTAGATGTGAGAGTCTGCTCTGTCGGTTTGGGGCCCCTATTACAACAATGGTTATTTTTCATTAACAAACAATTCCGTTTATGTCAATGATATTTTTTTGAAGGCTTGAGACAAAATGCAGGGTTAAGTCTCACGTGTATATCCATTATGACGAAGTAACCTTCCTAAAACAAACATCAAAGAAGATCACTGCATTCAATATATTTAATGTATATTCAGAGAATATAATATTGATGCAAAGAAAAAAAATGTACCTATAAAATGTTCTGTAATCGTGGATGATGTTTTTGGAAATGAAATCCGGAAAGAAGTGATCATACTGCCGAGTAAGACTAAACACGTAGATGTGTCCCACTGTTGGTATTTGACACACACACACACACACACACACACACACACACACACACACACACACACACACACACACACACACACACATACACACACACATACACACACAGACACACACACACAATCACATAAAATCACACACAATCACAAACAGACACACACACAATCACACACACAATCAGAGAGAGAGAGAGAGAGAGAGAGAGAGAGAGAGAGAGAGAGAGAGAGAGAGAGATACACATAGATATCCACACATACACTAACACCCCCATGCACACAATAACTGGCGCTCGAGGTAGTTGTGTCAGTGGCGGATCGTTAGGGGTGGATTACTGGATTTGACTGAACATTTTATCCATTAATATGGTCAGTAATCCCTATACAGTTTGAAAAAAATGGATCCATCCTTGTCTTTTGTTTAATCTCTCCAACTCATCATGTAAATTGAAGAAGCGATTCTGTGCAGGTAGATACTTTATATATACACCTCTAGAAACTGCCTTGATCCTCCCCATATAAATGTAGTCGTTTAGAGGTTGTAATTGATTTCCAGTCATACATATAGATGACTAGTCAAACATGTTGTATTCAACGTCCTCACCATTCACAACATATTCTCTTTGTTTCTGCACACAAGCCATGGCAACCGGAAGTTCCTCGACGTGAGGTAAAAGGTCATAATCTCCTCGGGAATTCTGGGTAAGGTTCATGACATTGAACTGTTTCTTTTCGATTCTACATTCATTGTTGGGGTTTCTTTCACACGGGGAATCTATGCGTTTTTCAGCTTTATAAAGAACCCTTGGTATTCTGGCCTCCTTTATATCAGGCACCCAAGTCCAAGGACACAGCGTGTTTTCCGTTTGGCTAGGGCATTGATTAGCTTCGTCAATCAGCTTTGCAATGTTTAGTAGAGTTGATAAGGAGACGGTTACTCTTGGAGATTCGTGTGGTTGAATAGGATTGTTGGTCACCTTCCCGGCAAGGCACAGAAATATACTCACAATTGCGATCATCTGAAACAGTACGCAGATATAGTCTTAAAAGTATTGTACTCTACGACAGTTTCCTTTTTAATCTGTCTTAAAGTAAGCATCAATAAATCAAAGTTCATTCCCCCCTCCATGCGCTCACGTGATGGCGACTGTATGTTTAACTTTAATATTTTTGAAACTTGTAGTACTTTTGTAAGAATAAAGGTATTACATTTTGTTGCCTGTCAGTTGTTTTTCTATTGTTTACCTGTTGTTTTGCTGTTTTGTTCCTGTTGCTTGTCTGTTGTCTGTGTGTTATCAGCCTGTTTCCTGTATCTTGTATCTTATCTTGTTTTGTTGCTGTGTGTTGTCTGTATGTTTTCCGTGTGTTGTCTCTGTGTTGTCTGTGTGTTATCTGCCTGTTTCCTGTATCTTGTCTTGTTTTGTTGCTATGTGTTGTCTGTATGTTTTCCGTGTGTTGTCTCTGTGTTCTCTGTGTGTTATCTGCCTGTTTCCTGTATCTTGTCTTGTTTTGTTGCTGTGTGTTGTCTGTATGTTTTCCGTGTGTTGTCTCTGTGTTGTCTGTGTGTTATCTGCCTGTTTCCTGTATCTTGTCTTGTTTTGTTGCTGTGTGTTGTCTGCATGTTTTCCGTGTGTTGTCTCTGTGTTGTCTGTGTGTTATCTGCCTGTTTCCTGTATCTTGTCTTGTTTTGTTGCTGTGTGTTGTCTGTATGTTTTCCGTGTGTTGTCTCTGTGTTGTCTGTGTATTGTCTGCCTGTTTCCTGTATCTTGTCTTGTTTTATTGCTATGTGTTGTCTGTATGTTTTCCGTGTGTTGTCTCTGTGTTGTCTGTGTATTGTCTGCCTGTTTCCTGTATCTTGTCTTGTTTTATTGCTATGTGTTGTCTGTATGTTTTCCGTGTGTTGTCTCTGTGTTGTCTGTGTGTTGTCTGCCTGTTTCCTGTATCTTGTATGGAAGTCGTTGTGTGGTGTCGGTGGAAGGTATCCCCCCATTGAATTTTAGGACTTAAAATCATTTCTAGCTCGTAACAGCCATCACTTATCTAACAATATTTGTATGGTGTCGTTGAAGGTGGGAGTAACAAAACGTAATTCTTAAATTCCTTTTAAATCATATTTTAATTTGTGTTAATAAGTAAACATGTGAAATATGAGAGAGAGAGAGAGAGAGAGAGAGAGAGAGAGAGAGAGAGAGAGAGAGAGAGAGAGAGAGAGAGAGAGAGAGATGAGCATGTTAGGGTCATTATCAACTCAAATTCTCATCAACAAAGAGTTAACAAAGAGTTTCTTAAAATATTTGATGATTTTGTTTTCTGTACAATGAAACATTATGTAGGTATAAATGGTTTAAAACAAACTAGAAATTTTAGCAAGTAACAACAGTATATAACACTTTTAAGGTAATGATACAACATTATATAAACCATTTAGGTGATGATATAACATTTTATAACACCTCAAGGATAATGATATAGCGTTATATAACATATTTCAGATAATGACATAACATCATATTACATATTTATGGTAATGATATAACATTACATAATGCGCGACCCTCGGTGCAGCGGTCAGTCGCGGGTAGACGGCAGAGTACCTGCGCGGCGATTTCGTTGTCAAGGGCTGGTCACGTGAAGGGAGACAATTCGTGATGTCTCTCTCACGCGTCTCCCTTTGGATGGTAATAAAAGTTATTTAAAAATATGCGGGATCATTCATCAGTAAATTCTAATGTCAACATTAGTGACCACAGATAACGATTGGGAAGATATTCCCATTTTAATGCAATTTTGCACTTCGCTTGATATGGTTACTTTTTTGTTTTATGAAACACGTTACGTAATGGTTACACTTCATGTGATGTTTTTGCGTCATTCTATTATGACGTCACAATCGAAAGCTTGTCATCTCGTTGTTGCTCGTTTAACTTCTTCAAACCTTAGTCTTTTGTAGTTTTTAATATACACATCTGATAAATGCATGGTATTAAGGATAAAACAAAACAGTGCATGTAGTTGAGGGTGACATCGATTTCACTCCTCGAAAATCATTGAAAATTTATTGGAATTTTCTGCAGAAAAAAAAAATTATTACAATTTTGTTGCCGTTTTAAAGAACAAATATGGCATAAATCAATACAAGTTTGATAGGTTTTTTTTTAAATCTCAGATTCTTCAGGATAATAAAACTATTATGGACTGTTTAGCAGGGAGACATCACAAATTAGCAGGTCTCAGTAGTGTTATCACCTTCCTGCGCATATATGCGCCCTCGGGAGTTACCCTTACTGAGACCTGATACTTTGCGATGTCTGCCTGCTAAACAGTCAATAACTGTGTAACAATACATTTTGGGTAATGATATAACACTGTATTATACTGTTAGGGTAACGATATAACACTGTATTATACTGTTAGGGTAACGATATAACACTGTATTATACTGTTAGGGTAACGATATAACACTGTATTATACTGTTAGGGCAACGATATAACACTGTATTATACTGTTAGGGTAATGATATAACACTGTATTATACTGTTAGGGTAACGATATAACACTGTATTATACTGTTAGGGTAATGATATAACACTGTATTATATTGTTAGAGTAATGATATAACACTGTCTTATACTGTTAGGGTAACGATATAACACTGTATTATACTGTTAGGGTAACGATATAATACTGTATTATACTGTTAGGGTAACGATATAACACTGTATTATACTGTTAGGGTAACGATATAACACTGTATTATACTGTTAGAGTAATGATATAACACTGTGTTATACTGTTAGGGTAATGATATAACACTGTATTATACTGTTACGGTAATGATATAACACTGTATTATACTGTTAGGGTAATGATATAACACTGTATTATACTGTTAGGGTAACGATATCACACTGTATTATACTGTTAGGGTAATGATATAACACTATATTGTACTGTTACGGTAACGATATAACACTGTATTATACTGTTAGGGTAATGATATAACACTGTATTATACTGTTAGGGTAATGATATAACACTGTATTATACTGTTAGAGTAACGATATAACACTGTGTTATACTGTTACGGTAATGATATAACACTGTATTATACTGTTACGGTAATGATATAACACTGTGTTATACTGTTAGGGTAACGATATAACACTGTATTATACTGTTAAGGTAATGATATAACACTGTGTTATACTGTTAAGGTAATGATATAACACTGTATTATACTGTTAAGGTAATGATATAACACTGTATTATACTGTTAGGGTAACGATATAACACTGTATTATACTGTTAGGGTAACGATATAACATTGTATTATACTGTTAGGGTAATGATATAACACTGTGTTATACTGTTAGGGTAACGATATAACACTGTATTATACTGTTAGGGTAATGATATAACACTGTATTATACTGTTAGGGTAACGATATAACACTGTATTATACTGTTAGAGTAATGATATAACACTTTATTATACTGTTAGAGTAATGATATAACACTGTATTATACTGTTAGGGTAATGATATAACATTGTATTATACTGTTAGGGTAACGATATAACACTGTATTATAATGTTAGGGTAACGATATAACACTGTATTATACTGTTAGGGTAATGATATAACACTGTATTATACTGTTAGGGTAACGATATAACACTGTGTTATACTGTTAGGATAACGATATAACACTGTATTATACTGTTAGGGTAATGATATAACACTGTGTTATACTGTTAGGGTAATGATATAACACTGTATTATACTGTTAGAGTAACGATATAACACTGTATTATACTGTTAGGGTAACGATATAACACTGTGTTATACTGTTAGGGTAACGATATAACACTGTATTATACTGTTAGGGTAACGATATAACACTGTATTATACTGTTAGGGCAATGATATAACACTGTGTTATACTGTTAGGGTAATGATATAACACTGTGTTATACTGTTAGGGTAATGATATAACACTGTATTATACTGTTAGGGTAACGATATAACACTGTATTATACTGTTAGGGTAACGATATAACACTGTATTATACTGTCACGGTAACGATATAACACTGTATTATACTGTTAGGGTAACGATATAACACTGTATTATACTGTTAGAGTAACGATATAACACTGTATTATACTGTTAGGGTAACGATATAACACTGTATTATACTGTTAGGGTAACGATATAATACTGTATTATACTGTTAGAGTAACGATATAACACTGTATTATACTGTTAGGGTAATGATATAACACTGTATTATACTGTTAGGGTAATGATATAACACTGTATTATACTGTTAGAGTAACGATATAACACTGTATTATACTGTTAGGGTAATGATATAACACTGTATTATACTGTTAGGGTAACGATATAACACTGTATTATACTGTTAGGGTAACGATATAACACTGTATTATACTGTTAGGGTAACGATATAACACTGTATTATACTGTTAGAGTAATGATATAACACTGTATTATACTGTTAAGGTAATGATATAACACTGTATTATACTGTTAGGGTAACGATATAACACTGTATTATACTGTTAGGGTAATGATATAACACTGTATTATATTGTTAGGGTAACGATATAACACTGTATTATACTGTTAGGGTAATGATATAACACTGTATTATACTGTTAGGGTAACGATATAACACTGTATTATACTGTTACGGTAACGATATAACACTGTATTATACTGTTAGAGTAATGATATAACACTGTATTATACTGTTAGGGTAATGATATAACACTGTATTATACTGTTAAGGTAATGATATAACACTGTATTATACTGTTAGGGTAACGATATAACACTGTATTATTCTGTTAGGGTAATGATATAACACTGTATTATACTGTTACGGTAACGATATAACACTGTGTTATACTGTTACGGTAATGATATTACACTGTATTATACTGTTAGGGTAACGATATAACACTGTATTATACTGTTAGGGTAATGATATAACACTGTATTATACTGTTAGGGTAATGATATAACACTGTATTATACTGTTAGGGCAACGATATAACACTGTATTATACTGTTAGGGTAACGATATAACACTGTATTATACTGTTAGGGTAACGATATAACACTGTATTATACTGTTAGGGTAATGATATAACACTGTATTATATTGTTAGGGTAACGATATAACACTGTATTATACTGTTAGGGTAATGATATAACACTGTATTATACTGTTAGGGTAACGATATAACACTGTATTATACTGTTAGGGTAACGATATAACACTGTATTATACTGTTAGAGTAATGATATAACACTGTATTATACTGTTAGGGTAACGATATAACACTGTATTATACTGTTAGGGTAATGATATAACACTGTATTATACTGTTAGGGTAATGATATAACACTGTATTATACTGTTAGGGTAATGATATAACACTGTATTATACTGTTACGGTAACGATATAACACTGTGTTATACTGTTACGGTAATGATATTACACTGTATTATACTGTTAGGGTAACGATATAACACTGTATTATACTGTTAGGGTAATGATATAACACTGTATTATACTGTTAGGGTAATGATATAACACTGTATTATACTGTTAGGGTAATGATATAACACTGTATTATACTGTTAGGGTAATGATATAACACTGTATTATACTGTTAGGGTAACGATATAACACTGTATTATACTGTTAGGGTAATGATATAACACTGTATTATACTGTTAGGGTAACGATATAACACTGTATTATACTGTTAGGGTAATGATATAACACTGTATTATACTGTTAGGGTAACGATATAACACTGTGTTATACTGTTACGGTAATGATATAACACTGTATTATACTGTTAGGGTAACGATATAACACTGTGTTATACTGTTAGGGTAACGATATAACACTGTATTATACTGTTAGGGTAATGATATAACACTGTATTATACTGTTAGGGTAACGATATAACATTGTGTTATACTGTTAGGGTAACGATATAACACTGTGTTATACTGTTAGGGTAACGATATAACACTGTATTATCCTGTTAGGGTAACGATATAACACTGTATTATACTGTTAGGGTAACGATATAACACTGTGTTATACTGTTACGGTAATGATTTAACACTGTATTATACTGTTAGGGTAATGATATAACACTGTATTATACTGTTAGGGTAACGATATAACACTGTATTATACTGTTAGGGCAATGATATAACACTGTATTATACGGTTAGGGTAACGATATAACACTGTATTATACTGTTAGGGTAACGATATAACACTGTATTATACTGTTAGCGTAACGATATAACACTGTATTATACTGTTAGAGTAATGATATAACATTGTATTATACTGTTAGGGTAATGATATAACACTGTATTATACTGTTAGGGTAACGATATAACACTGTATTATACTGTTAGAGTAATGATATAACACTGTATTATACTGTTAGGGTAATGATATAACACTGTATTATACTGTTAGGGTAACGATATAACACTGTATTATACTGTTAGGGTAACGATATAACACTGTATTATACTGTTAGGGTAACGATATAACACTGTATTATACTGTTAGAGTAACGATATAACTCTGTATTATACTGTTAGAGTATTGATATAACACTGTATTATACTGTTAAGGTAATGATATAACACTGTATTATACTGTTAGGGTAACGATATAACACTGTATTATACTGTTAGAGTAATGATATAACACTGTATTATACTGTTAGGGTAATGATATAACACTGTATTATACTGTTAGGGTAACGATATAACACTGTATTATACTGTTAGGGTAACGATATAACACTGTATTATACTGTTAGAGTAATGATATAACACTGTATTATACTGTTAGGGTAATGATATAACACTGTCTTATACTGTTAGGGTAATGATATAACACTGTATTATACTGTTAGGGTAATGATATAACACTGTATTATACTGTTAGGGTAATGATATAACACTGTATTATACTGTTACGGTAACGATATAACACTGTGTTATACTGTTACGGTAATGATATTACACTGTATTATACTGTTAGGGTAACGATATAACACTGTATTATACTGTTAGGGTAATGATATAACATTGTATTATACTGTTAGGGTAATGATATAACACTGTATTATACTGTTAGGGCAACGATATAACACTGTATTATACTGTTAGGGTAACGATATAACACTGTATTATACTGTTAGGGTAACGATATAACACTGTATTATACTGTTAGAGTAATGATATAACACTGTATTATACTGTTAGGGTAATGATATAACACTGTCTTATACTGTTAGGGTAATGATATAACACTGTATTATACTGTTAGGGTAATGATATAACACTGTATTATACTGTTAGGGTAATGATATAACACTGTATTATACTGTTACGGTAACGATATAACACTGTGTTATACTGTTACGGTAATGATATTACACTGTATTATACTGTTAGGGTAACGATATAACACTGTATTATACTGTTAGAGTAACGATATAACTCTGTATTATACTGTTAGAGTATTGATATAACACTGTATTATACTGTTAAGGTAATGATATAACACTGTATTATACTGTTAGGGTAACGATATAACACTGTATTATACTGTTAGAGTAATGATATAACACTGTATTATACTGTTAGGGTAATGATATAACACTGTATTATACTGTTAGGGTAACGATATAACACTGTATTATACTGTTAGGGTAACGATATGACACTGTATTATACTGTTAGAGTAATGATATAACACTGTATTATACTGTTAGGGTAATGATATAACACTGTATTATACTGTTAGGGTAATGATATAACACTGTATTATACTGTTAGGGTAATGATATAACACTGTATTATACTGTTAGGGTAATGATATAACACTGTATTATACTGTTAGGGTAACGATATAACACTGTGTTATACTGTTACGGTAATGATATAACACTGTATTATACTGTTAGGGTAACGATATAACACTGTGTTATACTGTTAGGGTAACGATATAACACTGTATTATACTGTTAGGGTAATGATATAACACTGTATTATACTGTTAGGGTAACGATATAACATTGTGTTATACTGTTAGGGTAACGATATAACACTGTGTTATACTGTTAGGGTAACGATATAACACTGTATTATCCTGTTAGGGTAACGATATAACACTGTATTATACTGTTAGGGTAACGATATAACACTGTGTTATACTGTTACGGTAATGATTTAACACTGTATTATACTGTTAGGGTAATGATATAACACTGTATTATACTGTTAGGGTAACGATATAACACTGTATTATACTGTTAGGGCAATGATATAACACTGTATTATACGGTTAGGGTAACGATATAACACTGTATTATACTGTTAGGGTAACGATATAACATTGTGTTATACTGTTAGGGTAACGATATAACACTGTGTTATACTGTTAGGGTAACGATATAACACTGTATTATCCTGTTAGGGTAACGATATAACACTGTATTATACTGTTAGGGTAACGATATAACACTGTGTTATACTGTTACGGTAATGATTTAACACTGTATTATACTGTTAGGGTAATGATATAACACTGTATTATACTGTTAGGGTAACGATATAACACTGTATTATACTGTTAGGGCAATGATATAACACTGTATTATACGGTTAGGGTAACGATATAACACTGTATTATACTGTTAGGGTAACGATATAACACTGTATTATACTGTTAGCGTAACGATATAACACTGTATTATACTGTTAGAGTAATGATATAACATTGTATTATACTGTTAGGGTAATGATATAACACTGTATTATACTGTTAGGGTAACGATATAACACTGTATTATACTGTTAGAGTAATGATATAACACTGTATTATACTGTTAGGGTAATGATATAACACTGTATTATACTGTTAGGGTAACGATATAACACTGTATTATACTGTTAGGGTAACGATATAACACTGTATTATACTGTTAGAGTAATGATATAACACTGTATTATACTGTTAGGGTAATGATATAACACTGTATTATACTGTTAGGGTAACGATATAACACTGTATTATACTGTTAGGGTAACGATATAACACTGTATTATACTGTTAGGGTAACGATATAACACTGTATTATACTGTTAGAGTAACGATATAACTCTGTATTATACTGTTAGAGTATTGATATAACACTGTATTATACTGTTAAGGTAATGATATAACACTGTATTATACTGTTAGGGTAACGATATAACACTGTATTATACTGTTAGAGTAATGATATAACACTGTATTATACTGTTAGGGTAATGATATAACACTGTATTATACTGTTAGGGTAACGATATAACACTGTATTATACTGTTAGGGTAACGATATAACACTGTATTATACTGTTAGAGTAATGATATAACACTGTATTATACTGTTAGGGTAATGATATAACACTGTCTTATACTGTTAGGGTAATGATATAACACTGTATTATACTGTTAGGGTAATGATATAACACTGTATTATACTGTTAGGGTAATGATATAACACTGTATTATACTGTTACGGTAACGATATAACACTGTGTTATACTGTTACGGTAATGATATTACACTGTATTATACTGTTAGGGTAACGATATAACACTGTATTATACTGTTAGGGTAATGATATAACATTGTATTATACTGTTAGGGTAATGATATAACACTGTATTATACTGTTAGGGCAACGATATAACACTGTATTATACTGTTAGGGTAACGATATAACACTGTATTATACTGTTAGGGTAACGATATAACACTGTATTATACTGTTAGGGTAATGATATAACACTGTATTATATTGTTAGGGTAACGATATAACACTGTATTATACTGTTAGGGTAATGATATAACACTGTATTATACTGTTAGGGTAACGATATAACACTGTATTATACTGTTAGGGTAACGATATAACACTGTATTATACTGTTAGAGTAATGATATAACGCTGTATTATACTGTTAGGGTAACGATATAACACTGTATTATACTGTTAGGGTAATGATATAACACTGTATTATACTGTTAGGGTAATGATATAACACTGTATTATACTGTTAGGGTAATGATATAACACTGTATTATACTGTTACGGTAACGATATAACACTGTGTTATACTGTTACGGTAATGATATTACACTGTATTATACTGTTAGGGTAACGATATAACACTGTATTATACTGTTAGGGTAATGATATAACACTGTATTATACTGTTAGGGTAATGATATAACACTGTATTATACTGTTAGGGTAATGATATAACACTGTATTATACTGTTAGGGTAACGATATAACACTGTATTATACTGTTTGGGTAACGATATAACACTGTATTATACTGTTAGGGTAATGATATAACACTGTATTATACTGTTAGGGTAACGATATAACATTGTGTTATACTGTTAGGGTAACGATATAACACTGTATTATACTGTTAGGGTAACGATATAACACTGTATTATACTGTTAGAGTAACGATATAACACTGTATTATACTGTTAGGGTAACGATATAACACTGTATTATACTGTTAGGGTAACGATATAACATTGTGTTATACTGTTAGGGTAATGATATAACACTGTATTATACTGTTAGGGTAACGATATAACACTGTAATATACTGTTAGAGTAACGATATAACACTGTATTATACTGTTAGGGTAACGATATAACACTGTATTATACTGTTAGGGTAACGATATAACATTGTGTTATACTGTTAGGGTAATGATATAACACTGTATTATACTGTTAGGGTAACGATATAACATTGTGTTATACTGTTAGGGTAATGATATAACACTGTATTATACTGTTAGGGTAACGATATAACACTGTATTATACTGTTAGAGTAACGATATAACACTGTATTATACTGTTAGGGTAATGATATAACACTGTATTATACTGTTAGGGTAACGATATAACATTGTGTTATACTGTTAGGGTAACGATATAACACTGTGTTATACTGTTAGGGTAACGATATAACACTGTATTATCCTGTTAGGGTAACGATATAACAGTGTATTATACTGTTAGAGTAATGATATAACATTGTATTATACTGTTAGGGTAATGATATAACACTGTATTATACTGTTAGGGTAACGATATAACACTGTATTATACTGTTAGAGTAATGATATAACACTGTATTATACTGTTAGGGTAACGATATAACACTGTATTATACTGTTAGGGTAATGATATAACACTGTATTATACTGTTAGAGTAATGATATAACACTGTATTATACTGTTAGGGTAACGATATAACACTGTATTATACTGTTAGGGTAATGATATAACACTGTATTATACTGTTAGGGTAACGATATAACACTGTATTATACTGTTAGGGTAACGATATAACACTGTATTATACTGTTAGAGTAATGATATAACACTGTATTATACTGTTAGGGTAACGATATAACACTGTATTATACTGTTACGGTAACGATATAACACTGTGTTATACTGTTAGGGTAACGATATAACACTGTATTATACTGTTAGAGTAATGATATAACACTGTATTATACTGTTAGGGTAATGATATAACACTGTATTATACTGATAGGGTAACGATATAACACTGTAGTATACTGTTAGGGTAATGATATAACACTGTGTTATACTGTTAGAGTAATGATATAACACTGTATTATACTGTTAGAGTAACGATATAACACTGTGTTATACTGTTAGGGTAACGATATAACACTGTATTATACTGTTAGGGTAACGATATAACACTGTATTATACTGTTAGGGTAATGATATAACACTGTATCATACTGTTAGGGTAACGATATAACACTGTATTATACTGTTAGGGTAACGATATAACACTGTATTATACTGTTAGGGCAACGATATAACACTGTATTATACTGTTAGGGTAACGATAAAACACTGTATTATACTGTTAGGGTAACGATATAACACTGTATTATACTGTTAGGGTAACGATATAACACTGTATTATACTGTTAGGGTAACGATATAACACTGTATTATACTGTTAGGGTAATGATATAACATTGTATTATACTGTTAGAGTAATGATATAACACTGTATTATACTGTTAGGGTAATGATATAACATTGTATTATACTGTTAGGGTAACGATATAACACTGTATTATACTGTTAGGGTAACGATATAACACTGTATTATACTGTTAGAGTAATGATATAACACTGTATTATACTGTTAGGGTAACGATATAACACTGTGTTATACTGTTAGGGTAACGATATAACACTGTGTTATACTGTTAGGGTAACGATATAACACTGTATTATACTGTTAGGGTAACGATATAACACTGTATTATACTGTTAGGGTAACGATATAACACTGTATTATACTGTTAGGGTAATGATATAACACTGTATTATACTGTTAGGGTAATGATATAACACTGTATTATACTGTTAGGGTAACGATATAACACTGTATTATACTGTTAGGGTAACGATATAACACTGTGTTATACTGTTACGGTAATGATATAACACTGTATTATACTGTTAGGGTAATGATATAACACTGTATTATACTGTTAGGGTAAGAATATAACACTGTATTATACTGTTAGAGTAATGATATAACACTGTATTATACTGTTAGAGTAATGATATAACACTGTGTTATACTGTTAGGGTAATGATACAACATTGTATTATACTGTTAGGGTAACGATATAACACTGTATTATACTGTTAGGGTAACGATATAACACTGTATTATACTGTTAGAGTAATGATATAACACTGTATTATACTGTTAGGGTAACGATATAACACTGTATTATACTGTTAAGGTAATGATATAACACTGTATTATACTGTTAGGGTAACGATATAACACTGTATTATACTGTTAGAGTAATGATATAACACTGTATTATACTGTTAGGGTAACGATATAACACTGTATTATACTGTTAGAGTAATGATATAACACTGTGTTATACTGTTAGGGTAATGATATAACACTGTATTATACTGTTAGAGTAATGATATAACACTGTATTATACTGTTAGAGTAATGATATAACTCTGTATTATACTGTTAGAGTAACGATATAACACTGTATTATACTGTTAGGGTAACGATATAACACTGTATTATACTGTTAAGGTAATGATATAACACTGTATTATACTGTTAGAGTAATGATATAACATTGTATTATACTGTTAGGGTAATGATATAACACTGTATTATACTGTTAGGGTAACGATATAACACTGTATTATACTGTTAGGGTAACGATATAACACTGTATTATACTGTTAGAGTAATGATATAACACTGTATTATACTGTTAGGGTAACGATATAACACTGTATTATACTGTTAAGGTAATGATATAACACTGTATTATACTGTTAGGGTAACGATATAACACTGTGTTATACTGTTAGGGTAACGATATAACACTGTATTATACTGTTAGGGTAATGATATAACACTGTATTATACTGTTAGGGTAACGATATAACACTGTGTTATACTGTTAGAGTAACGATATAACACTGTATTATACTGTTAAGGTAACGATATAACACTGTATTATACTGTTAGGGTAACGATATAACACTGTGTTATACTGTTAGGGTAACGATATAACACTGTATTATACTGTTAGGGTAATGATATAACACTGTATTATACTGTTAGGGTAACGATATAACACTGTGTTATACTGTTAGGGTAACGATATAACACTGTATTATACTGTTAGGGTAATGATATAACACTGTATTATACTGTTAGGGTAACGATATAACACTGTGTTATACTGTTAGAGTAACGATATAACACTGTATTATACTGTTAAGGTAATGATATAACACTGTATTATACTGTTAGGGTAATGATATAACACTGTATTATACTGTTAGGGTAATGATATAACACTGTATTATACTGTTAGGGTAACGATATAACACTGTATTATACTGTTAGGGCAACGATATAACACTGTATTATACTGTTAGGGTAACGATATAACACTGTATTATACTGTTAGGGTAACGATATAACACTGTATTATACTGTTAGGGTAACGATATAACACTGTATTATACTGTTAGGGTAACGATATAACACTGTATTATACTGTTAGGGTAATGATATAACATTGTATTATACTGTTAGAGTAATGATATAACACTGTATTATATTGTTAGGGTAACGATATAACACTGTGTTATACTGTTACGGTAACGATATAACACTGTATTATACTGTTAGGGTAATGATATAACACTGTATTATATTGTTAGGGTAACGATATAACACTGTGTTATACTGTTAGGATAACGATATAAGACTGTATTATACTGTTAGAGTAATGATATAACACTGTATTATACTGTTAGGGTAATGATATAACACTGTATTATACTGTTAGGGTAACGATATAACATTGTGTTATACTGTTAAGGTAATGATATAACACTGTGTTATACTGTTAGAGTAATGATATAACACTGTATTATATTGTTAGGGTAACGATATAACACTGTATTATTCTGTTAGGGTAACGATATAACACTGTATTATACTGTTAGAGTAATGATATAACACTGTATTATATTGTTAGGGTAACGATATAACACTGTGTTATACTGTTACGGTAACGATATAACACTGTGTTATACTGTTAGGGTAATGATATAACATTACATAACTTCTTTACGGTAGTGTTTTCATACAACAATTTTAGGGTAATATTATAAAAATTATATAATACCTTTAGGTTAAACTGAAGCTTGTTGGTTAGCTGTCCTAGCTTTTCATGATTTTTTTCCTGAATTATAATATCGTCACTTACCATCGTTTGCTTCAATTAGCTCAACCTTCCTAAGTGTTCTCTGCGTGTTCTTATCATTGATGGGTTCTGTAACTTCTGTATGAAAATCTATGTTATACTTATATAGGTACAAATGATGAAAACTTTTAGAATTTTCATTTATACGTTATTTAATAAGTAGTCACAATGCCCTTTAATGTTCTTACTTCTCGGCTGTAAATTTCCAATTTGGTCAAGTATTGCGCAGGAAAATAGATCTAAAAATACGTCAGCTTGGGTAAATTTGGTCAGTTATT
This sequence comes from Ostrea denselamellosa, assembly GCA_024699665.1. Taxonomy (NCBI): domain Eukaryota; kingdom Metazoa; phylum Mollusca; class Bivalvia; order Ostreida; family Ostreidae; genus Ostrea; species Ostrea denselamellosa. The sequence goes on along the minus strand of JAMZEH010000050.1, from coordinate 1,236,411 downwards.
ATATCTAAAATTACGTCAGTTTTGGTAAATTTAGTCAATTATTTCATAGGAAAATAGAACTGAAAATACATCACTTTGGGTAAATTTGGTAAAAAATTGTTCATTTGCTGTAACAGAGTAATTTTTATTCTACAAAGCTGATATCGATACATTGCGTTGACAAAACGTATATACTGGTACATGCAACTGACAAGAACTCACACTTTATGTCAATCATTTTCACGCTTTTCTGTATGTTTATAAAATGACAAAAATCAAAGTGAGCCTGTTCTATTTTATGTCCCCATTACAATAATCACTCATACTATCTCCGGAGCTGGTCTCAGGCTTACATAGAGGCTGCAGAAACGTTGTGTTTTCCATGCAGAACAGCATCATCAATGGCGTGGACTTAAGGTGGGTGGGGAATGGTGGTGGTTGTGGTGGTGGTGGTGAGAGGTATATGTATTTGAGATATTAACAGGCGTTGACGTATTTAGTAAATCAAAAAACCATGAAGGAATTCAAAAACAATTTTATATGTAATCGACTTCTCTATGAAGAATATGTAGTTGGTTGGTTTGTGATACTGTTTTACGTCCCACCCGATAATTTTTCACTCATATGGAGACACCATCATTGCCAGAGAAGGGCTGCAATATTTAGGACTAAGTTTGCGCTCAGGGCCGTTGAGCAGGGAGGGATCTTTATCGTGCCACACCTGCTGTGACACGGGGCCTCGGATTTGCGGTGTCATCCGAAAGACCGCCCCATTTAGTCACCTCTTACGACAAGCAAGGGGTACGGAGAATCTATTCTAACCCGGATCCCCACGGGACCGAGAATGATGTGTGTATATTTTAAGTATTTCAATGATCTTGAATTCCACTTTGGCAAATTGTTGAGTGTGGCGGAAAGCAATAAATAATCAATCATAATAATCTATAATTAGTGAAGGTGACATATGCCCCTTGGTTGTATTTCCCTGTGTTGGGGTAGGACTATTTGAGTTTTATATGTCATGTGCAATGTCACGTGTAATCCTCTTTGTGCTTTGTCAATACAATATGTTCCAGTCAATTCAATATGATATCAACATCAATAAGGCGCAATACTCATCGATCTGAAAGTTCAACATATTTTAACCTTCCTAATCTATAATTAGAATCCTTTAAAAAAAAGCAGGGCTTCTACATGCTGAATTTTTTTCAGAGACTTTAAAACACGTTTATCTCCAAAGAGAGTCAAGATAGAACAGTTCACTGAGAGTGGACGTGTTTTAAATGTCTGTAAAACGTGATGATTTTCAATTTGTAAAGGCTATATTTTTCTTCCAGACTTCTGAAGTTCAGTGCTAATACCAGTTTGTTTCTTCTGTTCAGGTCACTTGAGTAAAATCGGGTGATCTGTTGCAATACACTTATCCTCTACCCACTATGGTTACCTCGTAGCAACAACGGAGACTCGGGGGGGAAATGTAAACAATGGCGGCGACTCCAAACGCTCTCTTGATAATCCCGGTCGAACTTTTGTTAGATTACTTTAAAACTGTCACGGTTTTATTCCGTGTGAAGAAAATTGATTTTTATAATTCATAGCAATTGATATGATTTCAAATTATTTCATTCCACTAACATAAACGTAGGAATCGCAACTAATTGTTACACTTACCGTTAGGCTGTACTGATGAGCAGGCTGTTTTTCTATTTCTATTTCTACAGGTTTCGAAACACTGCCTTATCAGACCGTTACGTTTCGGTTGAGCTGCGCTAGAAGTTAAGGTTAAGAGGTAGATTTTGAAACAAGGTGAAAAGCCTACAAAGTGTTAAGGAAAGAAATGCAGAAAGTGTACCATCTTGCTTTCATTATCTCCAATTAGACCAATCCGATACCGAAGCGGCCCTGGACTCATAAATGAGTCCAATCGACATAGCTCGTTGAGAATTACTTACAAGCTTACTTATAAGTAATGCATATGACGATCGTCAATGCTCTTATCCTGCAGGTTAACAAGATTGATTTTTCATACATTTATTCAATATTTACATTTCTTGGACAGTAGATTAATTAGAATTTGATAAACATATCGAGCGAGTAGCATAAACAAAAAGTCATACGTGTAATTTCGGTAAATTCGATACATCAACTACTTACAGACAGAAGACTTGTTCAGTGGGCGGATATTATTGATTGATTGATTAATTATATGTAACTGGTATTACTTGGTTTTAATTAATTACAATTATACTTTAACTTGCGCTTGCGTTGTGTGAGAGTTTGTATGTGAACGTTATGTCCCTGTGGACATAGACAGATTGACTAGTGACTACTATTTACTACGTCACACTCCCGCCAAATCCTTACTTATAGGACACTCTCTGTGTGACCCTTGAAGGGGACAGATCGTTATACTCTGTAAAGTGTATAATAATATTATAGATCCTGAGAACTTGGTGTCCCGGTAAGCTTTTATGTTGCATGTAAATAGGAAGTCTGAATGTCTGTATATTTGTCATTGTTTTGTCTATGTGCATATTCGTATATTTGTTATAATTTAATTCCAGGTTTTTCTTATCGATAAGTAAAATAGCAATATCTGAACCTTATAACCAAGGAGTTGTTTGTTTGTTTGTTTGTTTTACGTCCCGTCAAGAATTTTTCACTCATATTGAGACGTCACCAGCTGTAGGTGAAGTACCACAAATTTAAACCTGTGCTTAGCGCTCAGGGCCGTAGCAGTGAGGGTTCTGTAACGTGCCAACGCCTACCGTGACACGGGAACTCCGTTTTTAAGGTCATATCCGAAAGACCCGTGATTCTCACTTCTGAATGCCGAGCGTTTGGCGAAGGAGCAATCACTACCCATTTTTCGTCTTAGGTTTGACGCGGCCATGGTACAAACGTGGCTCGAACTCACGACCTCCCGGTTACGAAGCGAACGCTCTAACCACTGAGCTACCGCGACCGGTCCCAAGGAGTTGTGATGTCTGATTGATACCACAGGCTACATATGTATTGTGCTGTATCTCACTTGTAACTCATCAATGATATTCAAATTCTGGTTGCTCATTATAAATACTTTAGTGAAGCATTGTAAATAGTAAAAAGGATGGCCTCCGTGGTCAAGTCGTAAGAGCATCACGCTCTAAATCACAAGGCCTCTCACCGCGAGTTCGAATCATGATATGGGAGAAAATTTGCCAGTTTATTTTCGGACATTCTTGAGGGGGACGTTAAACAATATATAATCAATCAATATATAATCAAAATTTGATTTAATAACTCTATAAACACATTTTATAAATTATGATTCCATCACCGAAAGAAGGATGCAGGGTCTCCATTATTTTAAACGATTTTTTCTTGTGATTTATTTCCGGAATGATAAAAAAGAAGTATATTGCTTGGAAAGAAGAGATTTAAAATCCAAACTTCGCTTTGGTTCATGATTTGACGTAAACGAGACATTTGGGGATATCAAGTACTCGCGTAAAATAAGGAATCTACAAAGAATCAAATAAACATAATTAGTTTTACAAGCGGGTCTCAGTATTTAATGTATTCATATCTGTTGTAATTTTACATATTTATATTACAAAAATGATTCTCCCCAATTTATTACGATGGTTCGGGGCGGCGGTTGTTAAGGCCTGTCTATATGTGGACTAGCTTCGTCAAGTAGCAGAGCCTTAACTCAATGGGATTAGAACAGGTGCAATCTAACCAAATGAATTATTGCGTAATCCACCTAGCAATTACTATTGCACCCATTCCAATTCCAATGGGATAAGCTTGCCCCTGCCCTTGGGCGGGCGATGTACCTTAAAATATTGAATAGAATCTCAGATGGCAGTTATCAAGGATATTTTATTCAAACATATTTGATAAATTATATATATACAATCACACACATTATAAATCTTATTATTTGTTAACAATTAGCATTCTGAAACAAATAAGCAAACATTAGAACAATCCAAGATCATAAACAATTTACCAATTTCAATTACAAAATCCCGCAAGTTATTCTTACCTTAAAATATTAAATAGAGTCTCAGATGGCAGTTATCAAGGATAAGTGCGCATCTGAGATCTGTCGTTTATATACCCTAGTGGTCATTCGCGCCTCACATACCTTTCCAATTAGGGTTAGCTGACCTTGCTGACACCCCACATACTGGAAAGATTCGTGCGCAACGTTCTGACCTTGGTATAATGTATTGTCTATATCTTTGTTGCACTTTTGCCAAAATATCAATTTTGTATTCGCTTCCTTATTGACCTTGCATATACTTTATAACAAAGTAGGAAAATTCCCGATACAATCGCAAACAACATATTTATAAAATTTATTTATGTTCCTTAGTCGTAGAAACCCCTTGCCAAGTTAACTGAGCTAGTTTTTTGGCAAGACAGGCAGAACCAGTAACAAAGGTTGAATTGAAAAAATGTCATTTAATCAGAAAATGACGAAAGTGGAACATGACAAAATAATGGGGGTCAGAAAAGACTAGTAAAACATTGACAAACAAAGAATATCTTTGAAAAAGTATTGTGTAATCTGACCCCCAGCACACGTAACATAAACCATATGGGGGGCCAGATAAGACTAGCAAAACATTGGCAAATCAAGAGTATCTTTTGACAAGAAATATGCACTCTGACCCCCAACCAACACACATAACAAAAAACAACATAATATAATCATGATAATACGAGAATCATCTAATCTAATATGTACAAGACACAACCTGCCTGTCCACAAAAAAGGTGGGTAATCTAAAAAATACAGGCCTACAGAAGAACAGGAAGGTCATCAAAATACATAACCAAAATAATAAGGAGGTAGTAAGGGGTCGGATGGAGGGAAATCGATATAATTTCATGATGAAAAATAGCATGCCTTCTCCTTGGAACAGAACAAAGAAAGATGATCACGTGATGCGAAGCAAGCACGCCGATTGGTTTTAAAATACCAAACCGCGATTACGGTGAAACCAGACGTAGAAAAAGGTGAACCGGTTTTAGCTGAACGGTGTAACGTTAGAACTAGAAATCAAGAGAATTCCAAAATACTAGACTTGTCACATAAAAATTATTATTTTTTTTGTAATAAATAATAACGTATTTATTCATTTTCTTCTTTATTAATTAATTTTTTATATTTATTATCTGTGTATTAAAATATTTGTTATAATATTTATTTCTAACACCAACACTGCGTCGTACTCCACACCACTCGGGGGGTATTACCGTTTCCGTTTTACAAGGTAAATACAAACATATATTCTTGTCATAGAGTAAAGCAATGTAGAATGTCCGTTTTAATCGCGATATTTGTTTTCTAAGTTTACGTTAAAAACAATAGGTAAAACAAGAACATGATCATAGGTTATATGTCACAACTGAACTTCTATAGTGAGTCTATATTAGTGTTTATGTTTACGTGAACAAGTTGTGTTATCATGTATAGATAAAGGATATTATGATTATTTAACATTATTACGGTATAATATACACAACAACACTAACAACAACAACAACAACAACAAATAGAAAAAAAAACAACTTTCGTTTTGATATCTGAGAATACCTGTATCGTAGTTCATTAGGTTTAATATTTACGATTAAGATATTTCTTATTTAAATTGCCCCGTGGGGACCCGGGTTAGAATAGATCCTCAGTACCCCTTGCTTGTCGTAAGTGGCGACTGAATGGGGCTGTCCTTCGGATGAGACAGCAAAAACCGAGGCCCCGTGTCACAGTAGGTGTGGCACGATAAAGATCCCTCCCTGCTGAAAGGCACTGAGCGCCGAGCATAGGCCTAAATTTTGCATCCCTTCACCAGCAATGGTGACGTCTCCATATGAGTGAAAAATTCTCAACAGGGACATTAAACAACAATCAATCCTTAACTCGGGCCTGGAGATCGCGAGGCCAAGGGTATATGTACTGCCTCCTGTAGATATACAACCGTTATGCATATAAGTTAAAGTACCTAACTGTCCTTCAAATAGATAATTCTCAAAGGTGGGACAGAATACACAACCAGCATGTAAATTTTCTTGGCCGTTCCCACAACCATCTGCCATTGACATTCCATGACCATTTCCATCATTGTCCAAACTTCACAAAAGTTTTGAAGAAAACATACCAGACATTTTTTTTATCATTGTGTTGAAAGTTATGTATAACAAAGAAGGATTGTTTGTTTTACGTCCCGTCGAGAATTTTTCACTCATATTGAGACGTCACCAGCTGTAAGTGAAGTTCCACAAATTTAGACCTATGCTTAGCGCTCAGGGCCGTAGCAGTGAGGGTTCTTAAACGTTCCAACGCCTACCGTGAAACGGGACCTCCACTTTTAAGGTAATATCCGAAAGATCCGTGATTCTCACTTCTAAATGCCAAGCGTTTGGCGAAGGAGCAATTACTACCTATTTTTCGTCTTAGGTTTGACGCGGCCATGGCACGGGCGGGGCTCGAACTCACGACCTCCCGGTTACGAAGCGAACGCTCTAACCACTGAGCTACCGCGACCGCTCCTTCCTGCTCGAAGGCTCTGAGCGCCGAGCATAGGTCTAAATTTTAAAGCCCTTCACCGGCAACGGTGACGTCTCCATATGATTGACATATTCTCAAGCGGGACATTAAACAATATATAATCAATCAATCAATCCTTTCAAAAGAAGAAATTCGTCGAATCATGTTCAGTTTAAAACACATTTAACGTCTTAGTAAATGGAGTAGATGAATATGATTTACCGTACCTATACTGGATTCCCAAACTCCATAAAAACTCTTACAAACAAAGACACAACAGAGTCTTCGAAATCTGCTTCATGTGTAGATATTTTATTGAAAATAGATACTGTCGGCAAACTAACAACCCAGCTTTATGACAAACGGAATGATTAAATTTTCTATCATTAATTTTCCTTATCTATGTATCAATGTTACACTATCACCAGCACCTGGTGTTTATATCTTACACAAGAGCTTGTTCTACATATGATGAAAAGGCTAGTTTTAGCAGTAGTTTGTTTCCTATTTTTTACCTGCCACACCTGCTGTGACACGAGACCTCAGTTTTTGCGCCGCATTTAGTCGCCTTTTCGACAAGCAAGGGTTGACTAAATGGGCGGTCCTGCAGATGAGACCGTAAAATCCGAGACCCCGTGTCACAGCAGGTATGGTACGATATAGATCTCTACCTGCTCAAAGGCCCTGAGCGCCAAGCATAGACCTAAATCTTGAAGCCGTTCACTGGCATTGGTGACGTCTCCATAGAAGTGAAAGATTCTCAAGCGGGACGTTAAACAATATATAATCAATCAATCATTAAATATATTCTTATTTATTTGACCTCGTATTGATCAGACACATTTAACTCCGACACTTCACAATAATTACTTCATAGGCTGTCAAAATCATGTAATCTGCAATGCATCTAACGACACGTGAAGGCAGCTTATTGACATTTTATGTACTACAATTAATTTTTCCATTTAAAATCTGCAAACCGAAATAAATATATAATAATATTTTAATTGTTTAATTACTTTGCTGCTGAATATATTTTCTGTTTGAATTATTTTATTTACCTGGTCCTGTGAATCGTTCTATTGTGGACGCGCGAATGCACGGACGCGCCGAAAACAAGTAGCCCAATTGTGGTCACTAATGATGCATGAAAAAAAAATCTTAAAAACTTAAAAGCATTCGCTTATGTATCATTTGTCTTTAGTAAACGGAGATAACCCATTGTCGTTAGTCGTTGTTCGTCGTCCATCGGCCGTTAACGATTAAACATATTCAGCTTCTTGATAACTACCATTCAAACTCTTTTTCATCTAGTATGAAGCATCGTCAGAGCATGGGGGACATATATTGTTAATTTGACGCCTCCGTCATCCCTGTAGCCTTAGGGGCGGGTCAAAAATTGCCAAAATTGACGATTTAAAAAAACCTTCGCTGTAGAAGCATATCTTTATGAAAAACTAACTACCTATTGATGTAGAGTAGAAACGTCTTTAACGAAAGTTTAGTCTTCATGACCCCTGGGATGAAGGTTCCGACTCCAGGGCAGGGTCAAACTTGGTATATATTATTATTACTTCACCTCCAGATCGGGACTTCTCAATATGAAAAATTCTCGACGGGTGGTAAAGCAATGAATCAACCAATCTTTAATGCTATTGATACAAAATTGAATCTAGGGGGTAAATGTTTTGGTTCCAGGGTGCAGCCAGAATTATCATAGTGATTATTGTTGTCATTGTTTGAAAGACTTCTTTGCTGATACGGTATGAAAGCTAAATACGCATATAGAAAAGGTATTCTTAATGTCGGGCGAATATTTGTGTCAATCAGCTCTGGTAAGGGCCTTCCTAACGCGGGTGTACCGATTGCGAAGCAAATACCTTAATCAGCAGGCTCCTTGGGCCTGTCTCAACTGATATAAACATTGTAACTAAGTTTCAATGCTATGTGCACTTGATATTTACAGATGTCCCTGGCTGAAAATTCCAGGAATTGGCGCACTGGTCTTAGTCTCGCTGAATGCAACAGATATATGCTTACTCACCAGATCCATTGTGACGTCACATTTAGAGTGGGGAAAGAGGACAAACTTGTACGCGCCCATAAGTATGTTCTGGGCAGCAGAAGTCCGGTCTTTGATGCCATGTTGTACGGCGATCTGGCGGAATCCGACGACATCAGAGTCCCAGACATTGAGCCGTCTTCGTTTGATGCACTTCTACGGTATTAAATACTCGTTTTGTAGACATTTATGGAATTATTTTACTTTTATAAAATTTGATAAACGAATAAGCATAGATATTAAAACCCTACATAGTAAAGTACTTAAGTATATACGGGCATCCACAAAATGTTGTAGATACAGGCGCTGGATCTTTTAAGTATCTATAATTTTTTTTAAAAAATGTCTTCCTGTAAACAAATTATTTACTAGATATACATGTATCACGCCGCCATCTTGGTTTTCGTTTTTACCATCTGCATCCCTTGCAATTTTCGGCGAAAAGTTCGATATAATATTGTCTGTTTGTTTGTTTTACGTCCCGTCGAGAATTTTTCACTCATATTGAGACGTCACCAGCTGTAAGTGAAGTACCACAAATTTAGACCTATGTTTAGTGCTCAGGGCCGTAGCAGTGAGGGTTCTTTAACGTGCCAACGCCTACCGTGACACAGGACATTCGTTTTTAAGGTCATATCCGAAAGACCCGTGATTCTCACTTCTAAATTATAATTAGACCCCTAACATTTAGAAGTAACGATGTCAAGGACTTAATGTTTGCCGAAAATTGCAAGCGATGCACTGGATAAAAGACCAAGATGGCGACGTGATATACCTTGTAAATATTTTGTTTACAAGATGATGGTTTTTTTTTATTATAGATATTTAAAACGTCCAGCGCCTGTGGATGTAGATTATGATAATACGATTTAAAAAAATGACCTTTTGCTTTAAAATATAAATGGTACCAATTTTGATGCACCAGATGCACATTTCGACAAGTAATGTCTCTTCCGTGATGCTCAAGTCTAAAATGTTGAAAATCCGAAATAAGAACGAACTAGGAAGAGCTGGAAACAAAAACCAAATAGTGGAGCCAAATCTGGCAAAGGATCAGAGCTATGCATGAGGGAGTTAATCCTTAATTTTGAAATGAATTCCTTAATATTATCACAGAAATTATTTTATCCGTAATTTATGCTAGTACCGAAGTACTTAGCAACTGGGCTGTTGAATACTCTCTAGGACTAACAGTCCACCAGCAGAGGCATCGACCCAGTGGTTGCAATATAAAACGGAACCGGTACCAATTTTGATGCGCAAGATTTCAACAAATATTATCTCTTAAGTGATGCTTAAGTAAAAAATATTGGATTGATTGATTATATATTGCTTAACCTCCCGCTCGAGAATCTTTCACTCACATGGAGACATCACCATTGCCGGTGAAGGGCTGCAAAATTTTAGGCCTATGCTCGGCGCTTATGGCCTTTGATTAGGGAGGGATCTTTAACGTACCACACATGCTGCGACACGGGGCCTCGGTTTTTGCGGTCTCATCCGAAGGACCGCCCCATTTAGTCGCCTCTTACGACAGGCTAGGGGTGCTGAGGATCTATTTTAACAACCCGGATCACCAAAGCGTCAAAAATGTTGGAAATCCGTAATAAGAAACAAACTTGGAAGACCTGAAAATAAATAAAATACAAAATAGTGGAGCCATATCTGGCAAAGGATCAGAGCTATGCATGAGGGAGATAATTCTTAATTTTGAAATGAATTTCTTAATTTTATCAGCACTTTTTTATCCGTAATTTATTCTAATACCGAAGTACTTAGCAACTGGGCTGTTGAATACTCCCGGGGACTAACAGTCCACTAGCAGAGGCATCGACCAAGTGGTTGTAATATAAAACATAAACGGTACCAGTTTTGATGCACCAGATGTGCATTTCGACAAATACTGTCTCTTCAGTGATGCTCAAGTCAAAAATGATGAAAATCCGAAATAAGAATAAACTTGGAGGAGCTGATAAAACCAAAAATACCAAATAGTGGAGTCAAATCTGGCAAAATATCAGAGCACTGCAATGAATTTCTTACTTTTATCACAGCATTTTTTTTGTGGCGATATACCAAGGGCATGCGTGTAAAAGCAGTTAAACCCTTTTTATTACCACTTTTCTTTGATATACTTGCAGAGTAAGTGTACGATGATAAATGTTGGAAATTGTTTTATATATTACAATTTCAGACAGTGAAACAAAAATACTCCGAAAGAAGATCCCAATTATTTAAAAACAAAACTGGGTATATCGATGTGTAGGGCTGTTGATCTTTGGTATATGAACCGGCTAAGATAACTAACAGTATTATATCTCGTAATTCCTATAGAAAATAGGGGCCTCCGTGGCCGAGTGGTTAGAGCATCACGCTCAAAACCACAAGGCCTCTCACCTCTAGTCGAGTTTGAATCTCACTTGCGCCGATATATGTGGGAAAGTTTGCCAGTTTACTTTCGGAAGGTCGGTGGTCTCTTCCCAGGTACATTGTATCTGGGTTGACTCCTCCACCAATAAAACCTGGACGCCACCAGATAACTGAAAAATTGTTGAGTGTGGCGGAAAACAACAATCAATCAATCCTATAGAAAGTAATACAAATTAGAGAGATGGGCAAACACGAACCCCTGGACATAGCAGAGGAGAGATTAGGTGCCTTCTTTTTCAGTAGCCAGCCTCGATTTAAAGACTGGTCATATGCAGGGCAAGCTCTTGCGTATCGAATCAGTTGGGATATATAAATACCATATGCATATGCGTGATGCTGGAATATTGCCACATAGGTGAGGGAAGTTGACGATGCAGAAATTGAAATCATCCCGTTTGTCATAAAGTTGAGTTGGTAGTTTGTCGACAACATATATTTTCAGTAAAATATTTAAGTATGAAGCAGATGGAGAAAACTTTGTGGTGTCTTTTATTTCAATGTCTTCTATCTAAACCCAATCCCTTTACCCAGAGAGCATGTGCTATTTAACTTTATACTCACAGGTATACTTGCGGAAAATGGATTAAGTGGCTTTAATATGCCTTTGATTTCAGCTTTCGATTTTTAATATTTCATCTGTATTTCAGATTCCTGTATTGTAATGACGTCAGCTTTACTCCGGACACAGTTATTTCTGTCTTGTATGCAGCAGAAAAATATGGAGTTGATGACTTGGTGACAGAAATAAAATCATACCTGGATCAAAATATTACAAACGAGACTGTTCTTACAATTTTAGAAAGTGCAAAGGTATTTCTCCTTGAAGATCTTGTGAAGAAGTGTAAGCATTTCATTGAAGCAGATCCCGTTCCTCTCTTGCAAACGTCCTCTGCTTTAGAAATAACGAAAGAAACTCTCACTTTCATTATCTCCCTTGATTCACTGGTAGTGGATGAGCTGGAAATTTATCATTTTCTCATAAAATGGGCGGAATGGCAGTGTGATAGAATGCAAATGGAAAAAAGTGATCGAAATATTCGAATTATGATGGATGACCTGATTTATCTCGTCGGTTTTCAATTCATGAATTTGGACTCTTTCGTTAAAGATGTCTGCAATCAGAAAATACTTGATGCTGAAGAGAAATTGAATTTGCAGCAAGTGATTGTTGGGAATCTGGATATACAGAATACAAATTTCAAATTTGCGCAACGAAATTTTAGATTCTTTCATGTCTTCCGTGGAGAAATACGAAGTGTTGGAGCAGAGTGGGGATATAGTACTGATCAAGCAGATTGTATAGAATTCACAGTAAACAAGAATGTTAGAATTCATGGTTTCATTATGTGGGGTGGAATGTCTTCATACTACACATACAAGGTAGAGGGAAAACTATATCAAAAGTCAAAGGGGGTATCAACTGTACTTGTTCAAACAATAGAGAAAACAAAATCTTCAGATAAAACATTCACTATCCCATTGCCGGAACCAGTGCGTTTAACCCCTGGTGTACGATACAGAGCCTGGGTGCGTCTGGAGGGACCCAACAGCTACTCGGGTCGAAATTACAAATCATCTGTCACGACAAATGGTGTTGAATTTGTCTTTTATTCACACAATGGATTAAATAATGGGACTTCGGTTACTACAGGACAGTTTCCAGGATTTGTCTGTTCTATGTAAACAATGCAACAATACAAACAAGACCATTGACATTAAGTTTAACGTTACCGTAAAATTCAGGACTATTCATCAATTTCGTCATTTTCCCTTTCACTGGATGTCTTCAATGTTATTATGGGCCTCCGTGGCCGAGTGGTTAGAGCATCGGGCTCAAAATCACAAAGCCACTCGCCTTTGTAGGCGCGTGTTCTAATCTCGGCCGTGGCGTTATGTGAGCAAGTTTGCCAGTTTACTTGCGGAAGGTCGATGATCTCTTCCCAGGTACATTGTATCTGGGTTGTCTCCTCCACCAACAAAAACTGGACGCCACCAGATAACTGAAAAATTGTTGAGTGTGGCGGAAAGCAATAAATAATCAATTAATGAATGTTTTTATAGTAAATTATTTTATACTACAGAAGATTTGATTGTTATTATGGTAACTAATGACTTGTCTGTCCATCCGTCTTTCTGTACTTTCGCAGTATTCACCATACAGGTAAAAAGTAACTGATGTAAATGATGGTCTAAGCCTCTGGACAACATATATTTTTGTATTATGTGATTATCAGAGTTCTATCTATGTCAAATTGAAATGATTTCTAAATATCGAATGGCGAAGTAAACAATGTGTAAATCGTAATCATAAATCCAATTTTATACACTTTGTAACATTTATTCGAGATATCCCAGCGAACAAGACTCTCGCTTCTCCCCTGGATTTTTTGTTTTGTTTTTTACGTCCCGTGGAAAATTTTTCACTCATATTAAGACGTCACCAGCTGTAGGTGAAGTACCACAAGTTTAGACCTATTCTTAGCTCTCAGGGCCGTAGCTGTGAGGGTTCTGTAACGTGCAAACGACTACCGTGACACGGGACCTCCGTTTTTAATGTCATATCCGAAAGACCTGTGATTCTCACTTATAAATGCTGAGCGTTTGGCGAAGGAGTAATCACTACGTATTTTTCGTCTTAGGTTTGATGCGGCCATGGCTAAGCATAGGTTTAAATTTGTGGTACTTCACCTACAGCTGGTGACGTCTCAATATGAGTGAAAAAATTCTCCACGGGACGTAAAACAAACAAACTCCGGTTACTAAGCGAACGCTCTAACCACTGAGCTACCGCGACCGGTTCTACAAAGAGGAGTGATATGAAAAACAGCTACAACAAACCTTTACTACTTTGTTCACATATGTCTAAGTACTGAACTGTCAAAATGTAATGCTGCAATGAAGATTGATTGATTGATTATATATTGTTTAACGTCCCGCTCGAGAATTTTTCACTCATATAGAGACGTCACCATTGGCGGAGAAGGGCTGCAAAATTTAGGCCTATGCTCGGCGCTCAGGGCCTTTGAGCAGGGAAGGATCTTTATCGTGCCACACTTGTTGTGTCACGGGGCCTCGGTTTTTAGGGTCTCATCCAAGGGACCGCCCCATCTAGTCGCCTTTTACGACAAGTAAGGGGGCACTGAGGACCTATTCTACATCCCGGATCCCCACGGGGCCTGCAATGAAGACAAATTATGAACAAATAAACAAAAATAATCATAAGGAATTTGCAGAAATTGCATCCTGAAGAATTGTAATTTGGTATTTAACAATTGTAACACAAAATGAGATATGTTTCATTTTGTCTTATAAAGCATAATCAAAATAAAAAAAAAACATTAATTAAAATAAATTTGTATGACTACATTTAGTATAAGGTACCTGTTTCATCCAAAAAATATCAATATGATTATAGAGAAAGTACTGGACAATTGATACTTACAGGTGAATAAGTAAAATATCGAATGGTGAAGTTAACAATGTGTTAATCGTAATTATAAATCTCAAAGACCTATACAAGTTCAAGTGTAGGGCAACACGGACCTCCGACAAAGCGAAGGTAGGATCAGGTGCCATGGAGGAGTAAGCATCCTCTGCTGACCGGTCACACCCGCCGTGAGCCTTTAGTCGAAATTAAGTAATTACCTAAAGCTACTTTCCCTGATCTCTGGAGACAGATAATATTACGACTTTATTGTTTGACGTCCATGGAGAAAGTGACCGGAGGGTTCACGACAACGTTTCCTGTCCAGGCATTTAGCTAATCTTGTTGATGGAGGAAGTGAAAAATCTATCTTGAAATTGATGTCAAAAGGACGAAATTTAATTTGGGATTTTACTTACAGCATGAAGAAAAAGGTAAATGCCATATAAAGACATTAAGTGTTCTGAACAAAGTACTCTAAAATATTTGGCTGCAATGATTTGTGTGATACTAATTGACTTTATCAAGTTTGAAAGAATAAATGTCACAAATGGAGAACACGGGTACGTTAAGGTCACTCTTAGGTTGATTGATTGATTAAACATTGTTTAACGTCCCGCTCGAGAATCTTTCACTCATATGGAGACGTCACCATTGCCGGTGAAGGGCTGCAAATTCCTATGCTCGGCGCTTATGGCTTTGAGCAGGGAGGGATCTTTTACGTGCCACACCTGCTGTGACATGGGACCTCGGTTTTTGCGGTCTCATCCGAAAGACCGCCCCATTTAGTCGTCTCTAAAGACAAGCAAGGGGTACTGAGGATCTATTCTAACAACCCGGATCACCTCGGGGCGTTAAACAATATAATTAATCAATCTTTGTGGTGGCATACACTTAGTTAAGTCACATTCAATCGCTATTCACCTTATCAATATCGCAGTAATGTCAGCTGACTGATTTTCGGCCTTACACAACGACCCAAAGTGTACCACATTTTTTATATTGTGGTTCACGGGGACGTGCAAATTGTGAAGAACCGTGCAGTGAACAGGATTCTAGTCACAAAATAATGTTTTCTCAATCCGTGTTTGGCACGTCAAAGATCCCTCCCTGCTCAAAGGCCCTGAGCGCCGAGCATAGGCCTTAATTTTGCAGCCCTTCACCGGTAATGGTGACGTCTCCATATGAGTGAAAGATTCTGAAGAGGGACGTTAAACAATATAAAAAATCTAACATTCTACATTTTGTTGATCTCTACATACCACAGTTCACGAATTGTTTACACACGTGTCATCGTCATTCGATGCACAGTTATGACGTCATTAGTTGACTTCATATTGATCACACACAAAGTACTGAACAACAGTTAAACATATTGTATTTTTTTGGATAGTAGTGGGTGCATGGTTTATTTTGTGTATGAATAAAACTTGCATGAAAATAAAATGGGAGTAAATATGTGATATACTTAGTCCCATTACGAGCTTACATTTTTTTCGCGGATTTTATGCCAGCCAAGATTTTATAATCTGCCTTAACACCCCAGCGTAAATGATTCCATATCGAACATTGGAACAATACGGGTCTGCAACACGTCATTTCCTTTCATGTGATTGTACAGCGAAATGCCGAGATTGAGTAAAGCCGATAAGGGGGGGGGGATATGGTGTATATTAGACAATATCCCGTTTAGTTGGGCATCTCAGAGCCATACGATTGGGCAACGCTCACAGGAATGGACGTACGCACAGTACCTGCTACTCAAATATTGCCTATTTTAATATCCATCTTACGAAAAGGAAGGCATGCGAATCTATACATTTTGAGGATATATTTTCTCCCAGTAATAAGGTTGAATTCAAATTGGTATATATGTATGATACAATTATTATGATATTTATATTATGTAATATACAATGTAACGGTTATAAAAAGTCATAATTACTCATGTCATTTGTTAATTCGCTCTCATCTAAAGCTATAACGTTAAGTTTACTCTACGTGAAACTTCAAAACTTATCATAATTAGACTGTCAAATTTTTGTCAGCTATTTAAAACCATGAAAAGAATACGATAACGAAGAGTATTTAATATCGCAATTCCTATAGAAAATATAAATCAGCGAGATGGGCAAACACGGACCCCTGGGCATATCAGAGGTGGGATCAGGTGCTTAGGAGGAGTAAGCATCTCCTGTTGACCGCTTGCACCAACCATGATCATATATCTTGACCATAGATTTTGCGAAATGCTGACTTCAGACGAGACTGTACAAACCCCTGTAATATCAACTTGATCATATGCAGAACACGCTCTTGTGTATCTAATCAGTTTAGAAATATAATTACGATATGCAGGTGATAATGGAATATTGCAGCATAGATAAGGAAAATTGACTATAGAGAAATTGAAATCATCCTTTTTGTCATAAAGCTGAGTTGTTAATTTGCCGTCAGGATCTATTTTCAGTAAAATACCTATGTAGTAAGCAGGTGGGAAAATTTTGTGGTGTCTTTTATTTCAATTTCATTTGGATATATCAAATCGACATATGATTGAAAATGATCATTGTTAATAAATAAAACGTCGTCGATATATCTAAATGTTGAATTGAAGGCTAGAGCAATTTATTTTTCTTCTCTTTTTAGAAGTTTTTGAATGAAGAATATAAAAACAGGTCAACTAACAAAGGAGCACAATTCGTGTGTATGAGAATTCCAACAGACTAATGAAAGATTCAATCATCAAAACCTATAAAGATATTGTCAGTTATGAACTCCAGCATCTTTTTAATATCAACTTGAGAGTACCTGTGCGTGGAGTCAAGAGTGGTGTTTTCATCATCTTCTTATTTAGAAACTGGATATCTCCAACACCTACATCCTGCGGAAATCCTTTTGTAATACAGACGTATTGATTGTTATTATTTTAACAAATGAAATGAATGGTCATTCGATTGCCTACACTTCTACAGAAACCAAAGAACAGACAATAGTTATTCTTTTATGTTTCTGGACTACCTTCCTGGGATTATCCAAACTATAATGTAATTTCATTCACGTTTTCAGCAAATTATATTAGGTAACAGGTACTCGAAATGAGAAACAAGTTCTCGAAATTTTCTCAACCGGGTTGAATAGTTCCGTGTGGATCCGATATTTTATCAGATGATGTCACCTCACATTGATATGTATATCGCGATTAGCCACTTGCTATATCGCGATTAGCCACTTGCCTAATATTTTTATGTGTCGGATTTGATATCAGCGTGCGTGACATTTTATCAGATGACGTCACCTCACATTGATATCAGCGACAATGTTACATGTAATGGTAAATTTTCATGTAGTAGAAATCTCTGTACGTTTAAAAGCCAAAAATTATTGCACTGAAGACTTTGGATAGGCCGTCAGCAGCACAATTTCCCCTATTTTCGTAATCTGTCGGAGCGACTACAAAGTCGGTCTTTAAAGGGGAGCAAAATCTGCATTGCATGCATAGGTTACACATATTTTCTGATATGCAGTTCGTAATAAAATGCACCTTCAACAACTACGTTTACAATTTTGATAAATAGGCTCCGTTGAACTAAGATGGATGCCTTGAACATAAGTAGACGATATATTTATAACACGCTTCGTCTTGGTTGCTAAGTTAATTATTGCGCGGCTCAAACGATTTGAATTTTTCAGTATTTGTTTACGTTTTCATAAAAATATTAGTACGTTTGTCTTTTTGCATTAAAGAAAAAGGAGTGACTTTAATTTGGGGGCAAATTATGCGAGTATAACCTGGGTTGAAGAAGTTTACGCTGTTGTATAATCCGCTTTGCGTAAACTGATCCAACCCAAGTTATACTCGTATAATTAGCCCCAAAATTAAAGGCATTCCTTAAATATCATGTAACAGCAGGTTGTTATATGAAAAAACCCACCAATATACAACAGCAGATTGTTATATTGGAAAGGGATATATCATAGTGCAATAGAATGTTATATAACTAGGGATATATCATATTGCAATAGAATGTTATATAACTAGGGATATGTCATAGTGCAATAGAATGTTATATAACTAGGGATATATCACAGTGCAATAGAATGTTATATTGGAAAGGGATATATCATAGTGCAATAGAATGTTATATAACTAGGGATATATCATATTGCAATAGAATGTTATATAACTAGGGATATATCACAGTGCAATAGAATGTTATATTGGAAAGGGATATATCATAGTGCAATAGAATGTTATATAACTAGGGATATATCATAGTGCAATAGAATGTTATATAACTAGGGATATATCATAGTGCAATAGAATGTTATATAACTAGGGATATATCATAGTGCAATAGAATGTTATATAACTGTAGACTGTTATAAAATAAGCTAACAACAGATTAATGTATATAAAACAGTGAAGGTAACGAAGAGCGATCAATCACATAACTTCTACAATGAATACAGAATAGAGAGTTGGGCAAACACAGACTCCTGGATATACCAGGGGTGGGATAAGGTGCCTTGGGGGAGTAAGCATTCTCTGTCGACCGGTCACGCTCACCGGGAGCCCTATATCTTGATATTGACAACAGAATACCACAGAACAACAGAATGCTACATAACGAGAATGCAAAATACAACAGAATGCTATAACACAACTCAGTGCTGTAAAGTAACAGAACGCCATAAAAGAACAGGATGAAAACATGACTTACCATACAAAAGATTACCAAAACAAAACATATTTTAAAGCATTATTTATGAAACACTACATAACTGTTCCATGGACATCGAGGTGTCTGTTTTGCAGCCTTCAAAAATTGTTCGTAAAAGACATTACAATTATAGTGGGTTTTTTTCTTTTAGCAGATCTACATTTGTTGTTGCTATTATTATTATTATGCAATTGGTTTCACCTTATCACCGCTTCAAAAGAATATTAGAATTCCAGTTCAGCTGTTACACAGACAAATCCATGTTTTACCGATTCATTACATGAACAATCAATAATGACTGGCAGCAAGAACACGTGATAGCTAGGACTACATAAGCTTTATAATGTGACTATGAATGTGTATAAAGATATATCTAGTAGTGAAATTTCGTATTTTTACTTTATAGAGTCAACAACTCAAAACTCATTTAATGCATAGAATGACCATTTCAAATTGCGCATAAATATATAATATACATTTAGTAAATTTATCAATAAAATTCGTGATTTCGTCCGAGATTGAGCTCATTTATTAAATATACATGGTATGTGAATTTATAAATTCAACAAAGTTCATTTTTGACATGCATGCAATTCAAGGTATGATTATGATACGAACTCAAATTTGGACTTTTTGTTTTACAAATGCATTTGGTGCTGAAAAGAACAAATCATTGATTTTGGTTGTATGAATAAATAAATAAAAAAAGAAAAAAATAATAAATACACAGAATGAAAGAGCTAAATAAGGCCCTGCGGAAATTTATTTTTTTTCTAAATTTCATTTTATTATCATTTTATTTGTTTTGTTTGTTTCGTTTTGGTTTTGTTTTGTTTTTATTTATGTATTAGTCCCCAACTTGCTTTGACGAAGGATACCATTAGTTTACTATCGGCCTGTTTGTCCGTCCGGCTGTCTGTCGTCTATCATTCCACTTCAGGTTTTCAGGACGTTTCTCATTGGATGTTGATATTCAACTAAAATCTTATACATGACTTTGTCTAGGATAGTTACAAGTTTGAGTTTCGTTACGTTTGATTTACTTTTGATTGAAATACACTCAGAATGCGTATTTTTATTTATTTATTAATTTTTTCTTTATTTTATTTTATTTTTGTTCTTTTTTGTAAAAGGCAACATTTTTGTGACAGCAGTTAATCGTTATGTCAAGAAAGATGGATCAACAAGTTAGTATAATTATTAATTGCGTAAATATTACAGCTTTTATTATCATTAATATGATTATTATATTGCTCTAACATTTTTTTTTTTTTTTTTTTTACAAATTGTAATGTTAACCATTATCTCATCAACTCATTGCAGCTTATGAATCTGGGTAGATATAGTGGGGGGTAGGGGTGTTATTACTTTCGATTTCGACTCGCTTTCACACACTCCAATACACGGTCATTACAAAGCAGTTACTTAACGTATATACAAGAAGATTACTCACTGTATTCACTAAATATATAGAATATCTCTGTAAAAGCCTGAATCTATGAGAGAGAGAGAGAGAGAGAGAGAGAGAGAGAGAGAGAGAGAGAGAGAGAGAGAGATTTACTCTGATATTTATATATATAAAAAATATCAATGGTAACTAAAAGTAATTCTTTGAATCATTACACAGACTTAAATAAACTTATTAGTCATACTGTGAACATGCAATCTTTGCCTAGTGTTGAGTTGTGTGTTTTTTAATCAAGGGCTTTGATATAATTATACATCTTCCATAAACGTTACGTGCATCCCCCGCGGTATAACGATAAATTTCTCGCTCATTTTTCATACATTGATACGCAATACTGTATTGTTTCGAAACTCAGTCAACCACATAATTTAAGCAATTTAATTAAGATGGATTGTTAAGTAGGGAATATTTGGACTTTGTTTACGTTTCTGTTCGGTTTATTTCCTTGAACTTCTTCGGAAGAAATGATAAATTGTGCCACGCCCCCCCTACGGAGAAGAGAAAACGAATTTTCTTTCGGTAAGAAACTTTGATCACTTAATATAAATGCTAATGATTAATAATTATTGAAAAACAAAGATGCGGTCATATGACTATAAATCACGCTATCAACAGGTATGATTTTTTTTTTTCTCCATCGAGGTTCATAGTCGATATAGTAGCTCACCCAGGAGTTATTTCCCTTTATTCATGAAGCAAAATTGAGAATCTTTATTACCTTAAACCTTGTTAAATTTTAAGCTAGTATGCTACGCAGCATTCATATTTGGAACTACGTACTCTATGAGGCAATTGTAAAAGGAGCTCTTAGTTTTTATCGCTATATTTGAAATTGTTATATTGCATGGAGTTTACGTCACGGCTACTACGCAGATTTAAAAAAAATCAAAATAATGTTCCTTCCCCTGTTGTAGTAGTGAGTTTAAGAAGGTACGTATAAGAACGACATGCATTTCTGAAAATGGGTGCTCTCGTGATATATTTAGAAAATGTTCAAGGTGTATGTAGCTTTGGCCTCGCGATTTCCAGGCCCGAATTTAGGATCCCATCTCGCGGTAGCCGTTGGCACGTTAAAGAGCCCTCACTGCTACGGCCGTAATCGCTTACCATGGGTCTAAATTTGTGGTACTTCACTGAAAGCTGCCAATATCTCCACATTAGTGAAAAGTTTCAAAAGAAAAAAAAGTAATATATCTATTTATAACATGAGCACTTAGGATCAAACTTAGTATGTAACAGGCCTCTGATGTGTTCTCTCCCTTGTATTAGATTTGTGTCATATGATAAGCTAATTTGCATATAATCACCCTCAATTGAGGAAAACATATTGAATCACATGTACAATAAATATTTGATTTCAAAATTATTTTACCAATAAAAATCCCAAACATATGAGGATAACGTTATCTTCTAAAACTAACTGAATGCGGACATACTCCAGAGCATTGTTAAGAAATTTCAGATTTATGTGTTATATGAAAAAAATTAGAATAATCAGTTCAGAGGATATAGCTAAAAATATCGTAGGCTAAGCTGCATCTAGTTAAGCCTGTTATGTAAATCCTGGAATTTATACGTCGCGTGATTACTTCCAAAAAGTAAATCGAGATATTTCGGTAACACCTATATCGTTGTTAAGTTTCTGTACCTGTTTTAATGACTGTAATTTCATTGTAATCACTTGATCCGCACCTTTATTCCATGTTAACTTCAAATGAGGCAGTGGTATCAATTCAACACATAAATCAAGATGTATAATAATTAGCCTTCCTCATGTAGTTTTACTTCCTTTTTTTTAAGGATTTCAAGGGGTGTCTTAGTATATGATCAAAGTACCGTGGGGTGGCTTGCCTATCGTGTAAGTATTCCACTGTGTGAAATATACAGCGAAGAAAATGAATTTAAACCATGATCTTATACTCTTCCACTGTTAATAATTTTTTACGTTATGTAAACTTGATATTACTTTCATTGTCATTTTGCTTTTTACGTATATTTAAGAATAAATTTCAATGTTTTGAAAATACATGAGTGCGACGCTTTACGCCAGCATATTTGTACATCATGTCGGCGTGACGTGTTGCAGTTCATACCCTCATGTATTTTAAAAACTGAAATTGATTTGCTATACTTACGTTTTACTTTCATTCTCTTGGAATATCTTCATCAGATAAGATAGTCGTATTATATTTATCGGGCTCATTCGACCATTTTCACATACCTGAATAGGCTATAATTTCAAATGGTAACGATATCGAAAGTGAAAGCATTGAGTTGTTTCATACCCTTTGTTAGACTGTCATTTTTCATACTAACTTTGACTACGGGTAATCCCGTATACCTATTTTCGATTAAGGGCTCACGGCGGGTGTGACCGGTCAGCAGAGGATGCTTACTCCTCCATGGCACCTGATCCTACCTTCGCTTTGTTTGAGGTCCGTGTTGCCCTACACTCGAACTTGTATATGTCTTGGGGGATTTATGATTACGATTTACACATTGTTTACTTCGCCATTCGATATATTAAGTACGTTCATTAAGTGGTCATACGCATGTGCACCCACACACGAGACTATTATCCGTATTTTTCGTTTTGGCTCCATGTTCAAACTCTTCCCTATGATGTAATAATTGAAAATTAATGTGAGTAAAAACTCCAGATTTGGCACCGAAAATGGCTGAGTATTTTGGCTAATACTTGACTTTCAACCCACCCCCACCTCCAACACACACACTTTGTAGGAAATCCTGGATCCGCCACTGAACTGATACACTATATGCCAGTGATCAATGTCGCTTATTTGCACCTCAGTTGTCCCATTTTTTGTAAGTTGTACCCAATTTTACTTGAATATTTTTGCCGTTTTTCAAGAATCTTTAAAAACCCTCCACAGTTAACAGAGGTATAAAAGTAGAACTCGCGTGTCTTTTGGACATGACTATAAAAACAGATTTGTCATGGTGTGGCATATGTGTAAATCAACATATATGAAAACAAATCAAACAATTATCTGCTACATGTGATTATTGCAAAGCCGATGGAATGGGAAGATATTTTTCTTTTATTTTGGTTTTTCCCAATAATCGTGGTGTACTACTTTCCTAGAGAAACATTTTATTACCTGTATGTAATGTTTTGATACAGGATGGTGAAAAACAAAACCTTTTCACACAAAATTCAGCAACTGTTTTGTGTAATGGCATCGCACACATGATATGAATAAGCATACCGATTGTTAAAAAAAATCTTTGGAGATTAAAGTTGATATTGTTAAGTGTGGTGGAAAACAACAATCAATCAATCAATCAATATAAAAGGAAATACTGTCTCACCTTTAATTCTACAAACCAGTATTTTTACACTTTGTATGTATATTTAAGAAATGGATTTCGTTTGGGGTTTTTTTGTTTTGTTTTTTTTGTTTTGTTTTTTATTTTTTGTTTGTTTTTTTTGTTTTTCTTTTGTTTTTTTTTTGTTTTTTGTTTTTTTGTTTTTGTTTTTTGTTTTTTGTTGTTTTGTTTTTTGTTTGTTTGTTTGTTGATTTTTTCTTTTTTTTTTTGAAAATATGAGGACAATTGCATGCATAGTTTTAGCGCTTCATAAAAAGGAATTCTGACGTGAACTGTTGGTGTTCATATCAAGTATTTTCAAGAACGGATTTTTTTTAAATATGTATATTTTACTTTCATTCCTGTTTTGTTCTACTATTCCCACCCTTTAAAATAAGTGTACTATATTTGTCAAGATTCGTACGCACAGTCTCCCCATTCATGCGAAAATGGTAACCATTTCATTTGTATCCAAGGCAAAGACACTGGACATGTAAATATTACACATAAGTTAACCATAAATATATAATATATACAGATATATACGAATAACTGCGAACCTCAGGCTGACATATAAAGTGTCGTGCAGAGGAGCAATTTTCGTGGATTGTCGAGATTTTTACAATTTCGTTGGAATGTTATTTGATGAATATGTTTTTTTTCTGGACATTGAAATACTGTATAATTTATATTTTGTGTATTTTGTCTTGAAATTCTTGGCAAAGGTTGGCACGGCAGTACCGACGAAATCCACGAAAAATGTCACCACCACCCATGAAATATAAAGATTTTTCAGAATCGCTTAATAAAATAACAATTGTAGTCAAATGTATCTTTTCTTTATGTAGATAGGATGATCACGCTCTTTGTGATATTTGTATTTGGGTCACTCCAGAACGCCGAAGCACAGGTGACAGGTACGGGAAAAAGACATCCGCATTTCAAGTTTTAGATTTCATGCGTCATAAGTTGATTAGAAATATATCTATGGAAGCTTGACTAGCTTGCTTAGATATTTATTATAAGCATTGTGCTACAGTAGAACTCCGGTGCATTTGGTCACGTGGTATCGCAGATTATCACGCTGTAAAATTCATATGAAGATCTTAAAAAAAAATATTCCACGAAGGTGTGCACATTCTCCCTCCTAAGAACCACAATGTGCTCACAGATAATACACATCCGCTTTGAATACGATATGAGTTTTATGTTCCAAAATACGAGTCATTATATCTGCTCTGTGAAGCAGGTTAGCAATACCGCCCTATGTCCCCTTCTCTAAGTAACAATATAATTTCTTACGAAATACAATCAAACAATACCCTTGGTTTTTAAATAGTTTCCTTTCGTGACTTTTGCTGATTACCAAATACAGAGTGTGTGAGGATACAAGGACAAATAAAATAATAATGATTAAATAATGAAACTGTATGATGTGATAAAATTAAGTTGTAATGTTCGTTCCGTGTTTTTCACTCTTCGCCCAACTACGCTTGTCAATGATATCGCACCTTGTATATTTGCACACCCGCAGAAAAAGCTTTCCCAGTTTTTTAATATGCTCACAGATCACGTGGGGGAAAGATGCGAAAATAAGAACAAGGGCGAATAATTCCCTGTATTCCTTTCCGAAGTAGGTCCCCCCCCCCCCCCCCCCCCCCTTAAAAGCTATTTCAATACATACCCCAAACACCTCAAAAAATCTCATTGTTGTAAAATGAATTTAATTCAGTTAGATGAAAAGTTCGATGTTGCATACAATGACTATGACTATGAGCATTATAATAAAAAAAATATGATAATGTCTGACGTTATTTTAGAATGTGTTCAAGGCACTTTCAATTTTGATGGAAAATGTGTTGACTGCAACAAGAATTGTTACCAGGGACTCTGTGACGTCAACAACGGTTCATGTTCGAATGACTGCAATCAAGGATTTTATGGAGAAAAATGCGAAAAAAACTGTACAAACTGTAAGTACAATATTTGTGACAGATATCAGGGATCCTGTAATTTTGGATGTGAGACAGGTTACTATGGTGATTTGTGTAGAGAACGTTGCCCGGAGAACTGCATAAGCGGCTGTCTTAACGAAAACCGTTGTCAGGGTCTTTGCAAATCCGGTTACTATGGTGATGCTTGTCAGACGCCATGTCGAAATTGTAAGGATAATTCTTGTGACTCCAAGTCAGGTCACTGTACCAATGGCTGTAACCATGGATACCACGGAAATAAATGTAACGATCGATGCAGCGTCAACTGTAAAGATGAGGACTGTCAACAAGTGACAGGTGCTTGTACGGAAGGGTGCAGTGATGGATTTTATGGTCAAACGTGTACAGAGCTGTGTAATCCGAACTGTAAATCATCCAGTTGTGAGCAAGATGGTGGACAGTGCCTGAAAGGGTGCAAAACGGCGTGGAAAGAACCAAACTGCAGCGGTAACTCTGAACATTGATCCTGAATTATAGTTTCTGAATTCCTAAATCATGTTTATTTCAAACTCTTGAAATCATACAGTTCTCGTAAATGTTTTTTTTTTTCAAGTGTGCACTAAACTATAACACTCCCAATAAGGAAGACACATTTTGAAAAAGTGCGATAAATCCTGTAAAATAAATCCTGTAAGATAAATCAACCGTTGTGTAGTCTAAGTTTATCAACAGGATAATCATTGATATTTCGACATATAAAAACAAGAAAAATCCATAAAACGAATTTTTAAAGTCGAAGGCAGTCCACATTTTTCATAACTTGAAACTAGTATTGTTAATTGAAGCCGATAATGGTTATTAAATGAGTTGTACTGTAATTCACAACAGTTTGTTCCTACGGGTGGTATGGTGAGGAATGTGGACAGAAATGCAATGTGAATTGCAGGGAGGGATGTCTGACTCCTACAGGAGAGTGTGTAAACGGATGTGGTATACCGGGCGTGCTGCCTCCTCTCTGTGATAAAGGTAAAGACATATATTGTATACAATCTTCTGTCAGTGATAAAGGTTATGTCATATACTGTATACAACCTTCTGTCAGTGATAAAGGTAAAGGTCATGTTATATACAATCTACTCTCTGTGAGATTATCCAATATCCAATTTGAAAAAAAAAAGCGAATGAGATTAATCGTGGATTTCTGAGATGGCATTCATTAACTAAGTATAGCGGATAAGTGTGTGCTTTGCTAGAATATCGGGCTTACTTCATGTAACTGGACAAAGCACAATAAAATTCTGACTGCGGATTACTCCGTTTACCTGATCAATATATAGGGCTCGCGGCGGATGTGACCAGTCGATAGGGGATGCTTACTCCTCCTAGGCACCTTATCCCACCTCTGGTATGTCCAGGGGTCTGTGTTTGCTCATCTCTTTGATTTGTATTTTCTATAGGAATTACGAAATTGAATACCGTTCGTTATCGTAGACTTTTCATAAACAAGTTCCTTTATTAAGAATATATAGGAAATAATCTTGAAGAACTACAAGAAATGTTCTTTTTTTTTCATTGTTTGTTTTACGTCTCATGAGGATTCTGACTCGTATTAAGATGTCACTGGCTTTTTTGTTTAGGGCCGTAGTAATGAGGTGTGTTTTTTTTTATTATACGAACGCCTGTCACGACTTGAAAACTGTCTTTTAAGGTTCAGACTTAAAGACCCACTGCTTTAAATGCAGAAAGTTTAACGGAAATAATGACTACTTTTGTTTTTTTGAGGATAAAGTACGTTCGGGGCTCAAACTCATGAACTCTCTCTCATAAAGCTAAATCAAAACCCCTCTCTCTCTCTCACACACACACAGACACAGACACACAGACACAGACACACGCACACACACATACACACAGACACACATACACACACAGACACACACACACACACAAAGCAAACATTTAATCCGGGAAGTACTTCGACCGGTCCCTCCCCCACAAGTACCAGGTTTAACATATATTATATCAAGACCCGGATCATTGTTATTTGTACTACAGTTTACAAGATTCAGTTCTTAACGAAGACGATAACGATTCCTGATTGGTATTGCTTTCTTCAGTGTGTCCACAGGGCTCGTACGGCATCAACTGCACCAGACCCTGCAGTCCAAACTGTTTTGAAAAATTTGAATGTCACCCAGTGAATGGGATCTGCTTAAATGGCTGCAAGCAGGGATTTACAGGGCATGACTGTCGAAGTGGTAAGCCGTAATTGATAAAACATCTATTTTTGTTTTTTCGTCTTCATGTGAAATTGTCTGTTATTTGGTCGAACAATTATGTAAATCAATCATTTATACGTGGAATTCACCAATGAAAATATGTGTTTAAAGGATTTTAAATTTTATGGAGGGGGGGGGGGATAATGTTTCAAGTACAGTTTTATGGATAATACAAACATAATATTGGTTTCATGGAACTTTTTTGCGGTAAATATGGGTTTTCAGCAATATTAAACATTTATAGATAGTTTTATAAAATTCTGTAACAAATATTTTGGGTATCCTATGTCCCAGAGAGAGAGAGAGAGAGTCACCTTCGTTAATGGAATTTTCGTATAGGTGATTTTGAGAGTGGGAACTTATAAAAGCTAATGGTATACTTGTAGAGGAATATAGATAAAGACACGTCAACTGAAAGAGTTAACTCCCTTATATGAATTTACTTGTAGATGATGTAGTAGATGATAAGGATGAAAATACCACAATTATTGTCGCTGTTGTGGTGGGAGTTCTGTTGGTCCTTCTCATCGTCATTACAGTTATCATCCTCATACAAAGGTACTGCTACCCCCCACCCCCCACCCCAATACACAATCAATACATACACACACAATAAAGACACACAATACAAACACAATACACAGACACACACACAATCAAAACACAAACACACAATACAGACACACACAATACACAGACACAACACACACACACAATACACAGACACACACACACACACACACACACACACACAAGAGTTATGAGATTGACCTCTTATCGTTTACTTCACATTTGCATTGTGGATAACGATTTTGAGGACGTGTTAGAGAATCACGATATTCTATTTTACTATATACCCAATGTTTTGTGTGTGGTACTCTGACTTTCCGACTTTCCGGATCACTGTGGTTTTCTGATTTTGTATCAGTATCCTCTGAAACTGATGACGTCACAAAAAGGTTTTTTTTATTTGTGGAAAATATCGACCACGTCATAAACAAAACTGGAAACATAAAAAGATAATTTGGAATACATTTATTATTTTATAAACGGGAATTTAAAAATACATACGGTTGGTATAAAATCAATTTATCATTGATACAATAATTTGATCCGAAGAGTTGGATCACGTCTCGTAGATGGACGCGTATCATTTGATCCGATGATCCGTGCCTAGCAGCTCGACATGATCCGTGCCTGTCAGCTCGACATGATCCGATTTTTCGGATTAAGTTACTGTAGTATATATATATAAATTTTCTTTCCAAGAAAAAGAAAGCAACGAGACGAAAACGTAAACAATACGGATTCCGAAAAAGAAAACCATACAGGTATGTAAAACTAAATTAGTTTACTGTGATAGCTGTGAAAGTTAAACGTGAAACCTTGAGAACTTGATGGACCACCTGCCTTGATTCTTAAGTAGTCATGTGATGGACGTATTCAAACTTCTTGAAGTTGAACAAAGGAGAAAAGTACCTAAAATTAGTAACGATAATTTGTATGTTTAAACAGTCTTCTAGAAATTAAAACCAGTGAATAATTGATAAAAAAAAATTAAACACCAGATGAATTGTATTTCGACTTCATTATCAATTGTGGAGTAGTTCCTGTGTAATTGTTTCAATTCTCTTTGATAAAAGCATAGTTCAATGGATACAAATGAAGTATTTTTCAAAGAAATTGGTGACAACAACACTGCTGAAAACAGGGGCGGACGAGTGGTGGCGGAAAATGGAAGTGAGGATTTATCGGAAGATGTTACAAAGGGGACGGGCCTAGAAAACCACGTGACAGCCATGGAACTAATCGACTGAATTAAAGAAATGCATGAAATAGAAACCATGAGGATTAATTGCAATAACTTTGAATCAAATGCATGTTGTACCATTCAGTTATATAAATACTGTATATATATATATATATATATATATATATATATATATATATATATATATGTATATATATATATACAGGTGAAGTGTAATAATAAATTTGGACCAATCAGATAATATTTATTTAAATTCGGGTTTACAAACAGATGCATAAACTCTTAAGAGATATTGTCAAACCACGTTAAATACAACCCAATAAGACACTTGTACATGAAATGACAAGGCATTCACATACACGAGTTAGTATTAAGTACGCTAAATAAATGCACATGTATATGACAGAAATTGAAAGATTTATATGTAACTAGAGGAAAACAAAGTGCTTGGTGATATAAACCATAACCATCGAACACACAACAGAAGATTGATGAAAGAATTAAGTATGAATTATTAAATATTCACACAATGGTCAATAGACAAATACAAATGAATTACTAAAGGAAGTATATAGCGCGATAGTCACTGAAATATGACAGAATGTTCATTCACTGAATGGTAACTGAAACATGACTGAACGGTCAAAGAAATCTGACTGAATGATCACTGAATCGTGACTGAATGGGCACTGAAATGTCCCTGTCATTAAGTGAACTGAATGATAACGGAGTGGTAACTGAACTTTGACTCTTAGTCAAAGATCTGCGTGTGAGTAGTAAGTATCATCAATCAATTAAGTGCTATTCCACGTAAGAATCATGCATAACTGACATTCCGCGGCACATCCAATATAAGAAAAAATCAGTTAGGTGTATATTCTGTGAAAATATGTTTATTTTTATCTTGCCTCACTTGGTTTAATGTACATGACAAAAAACAAAAAGTTGTTACCGTGTATTAATTCATACAAACTGTTGTCAAAATCAAACATAAATACTCAAAACAGCAACACTGAAATGAACCACCACTTATACATATTTCTAGAAAGAGTCTTCGAATATCATTGTAAATCTTCAAAAGTGTGAACATTTTTTTATTCCGATTTTATAAATGGCGCGAAAATCGTCTTAATATAGAGATTTTTAGTTATCGTTCTTGGAATGTTCATAACCACCGCTAGGTGGCAGGACGTAACTAGGAACGCTGGAGCGTGAAAAATGGCGGCGATCCGTACAACAGTGCAGTGGAGAAATGTAGTGTTGACCACTACACTGGCAGTTCATATGCGCCATATGATGCATATACGAATGAAAACGGGTTGGCCTTACTTGTCGAGAGTATCAGGTGTCAAACACCCTCTGAAGTCTCCAAAATTAATCACCGGACACCAGACAAACCCCAACGCAGCAGCCCACACAGAGGAATATCAGACTGCAAGTCGGATTGGGTGATTTCGGTAAATTCATCATAAAATTACATTAAAATAGAAGTCATATTATTGCTTTTTAGTCAAACATGCAAATTTACAGTAATCTTGATACCTATATTAACAACGTTAATACACTAGACATGCATGCACTGATGCAGTAGCTCAAGAAATATAAATGTCTGCGTACACGTGCAATAATTTAGCGGATTTAAATATGGCCAGATATGGTGGTTGCATTTAGTGGATTTGAGAGAGAGAGAGAGAGAGAGAGAGAGAGAGAGAGAGAGAGAGAGAGAGAGAGAGAGAGAGAGAATTACATAAAACATGTACCCTTGTTCGGAAAGGGTGGGGGGGTATATAAAATTAATATGAAAACAATTCTGACTGATACAATTAACATAAAGAGGGTGTAAACACAAAGCCATACAGACTTACAACAAAATATGGAAATTGTTATTGAAACAAAGACTTACAACAAAATATGGAAATTGTTATTGAAACAAAGACTTACAACAAAATATGGAAATTGTTATTGAAACAAAGACTTACAACAAAATATGGAAATTGTTATTGAAACAAAGACTTACAACAAAATATGGAAATTGTTATTGAAACAAAGACTTACAACAAAATATGGAAATTGTTATTGAAACAAAGACTTACAACAAAATATGGAAATTGTTATTGAAACAAAGACTTACAACAAAATATGGAAATTGTTATTGAAACAAAGACTTACAACAAAATATGGAAATTGTTATTGAAACAAAGACTTACAACAAAATATGGAAATTGTTATTGAAACAAAGACTTACAACAAAATATGGAAATTGTTATTGAAACAAAGACTTACAACAAAATATGGAAATTGTTATTGAAACAAAGACTTACAACAAAATATGGAAATTGTTATTGAAACAAAGACTTACAACAAAATATGGAAATTGTTATTGAAACAAAGACTTACAACAAAATATGGAAATTGTTATTGAAACAAAGACTTACAACAAAATATGGAAATTGTTATTGAAACAAAGACTTACAACAAAATATGGAAATTGTTATTGAAACAAAGACTTACAACAAAATATGGAAATTGTTATTGAAACAAAGACTTACAACAAAATATGGAAATTGTTATTGAAACAAAGACTTACAACAAAATATGGAAATTGTTATTGAAACAAAGACTTACAACAAAATATGGAAATTGTTATTGAAACAAAGACTTACAACAAAATATGGAAATTGTTATTGAAACAAAGACTTACAACAAAATATGGAAATTGTTATTGAAACAAAGACTTACAACAAAATATGGAAATTGTTATTGAAACAAAGACTTACAACAAAATATGGAAATTGTTATTGAAACAAAGACTTACAACAAAATATGGAAATTGTTATTGAAACAAAGACTTACAACAAAATATGGAAATTGTTATTGAAACAAAGACTTACAACAAAATATGGAAATTGTTATTGAAACAAAGACTTACAACAAAATATGGAAATTGTTATTGAAACAAAGACTTACAACAAAATATGGAAATTGTTATTGAAACAAAGACTTACAACAAAATATGGAAATTGTTATTGAAACAAAGACTTACAACAAAATATGGAAATTGTTATTGAAACAAAGACTTACAACAAAATATGGAAATTGTTATTGAAACAAAGACTTACAACAAAATATGGAAATTGTTATTGAAACAAAGACTTACAACAAAATATGGAAATTGTTATTGAAACAAAGACTTACAACAAAATATGGAAATTGTTATTGAAACAAAGACTTACAACAAAATATGGAAATTGTTATTGAAACAAAGACTTACAACAAAATATGGAAATTGTTATTGAAACAAAGACTTACAACAAAATATGGAAATTGTTATTGAAACAAAGACTTACAACAAAATATGGAAATTGTTATTGAAACAAAGACTTACAACAAAATATGGAAATTGTTATTGAAACAAAGACTTACAACAAAATATGGAAATTGTTATTGAAACAAAGACTTACAACAAAATATGGAAATTGTTATTGAAACAAAGACTTACAACAAAATATGGAAATTGTTATTGAAACAAAGACTTACAACAAAATATGGAAATTGTTATTGAAACAAAGACTTACAACAAAATATGGAAATTGTTATTGAAACAAAGACTTACAACAAAATATGGAAATTGTTATTGAAACAAAGACTTACAACAAAATATGGAAATTGTTATTGAAACAAAGACTTACAACAAAATATGGAAATTGTTATTGAAACAAAGACTTACAACAAAATATGGAAATTGTTATTGAAACAAAGACTTACAACAAAATATGGAAATTGTTATTGAAACAAAGACTTACAACAAAATATGGAAATTGTTATTGAAACAAAGACTTACAACAAAATATGGAAATTGTTATTGAAACAAAGACTTACAACAAAATATGGAAATTGTTATTGAAACAAAGACTTACAACAAAATATGGAAATTGTTATTGAAACAAAGACTTACAACAAAATATGGAAATTGTTATTGAAACAAAGACTTACAACAAAATATGGAAATTGTTATTGAAACAAAGACTTACAACAAAATATGGAAATTGTTATTGAAACAAAGACTTACAACAAAATATGGAAATTGTTAAATGCAACACCATTTTATGCAAAAGCTAACACTTTATGGAGACAACCCCCCCCCCTCCCCCGTATGAAAATCTTTAGATTTGACACCAACATGCAAATACGCACAATGATTGAATGGAAGGTTTTAATCAATTTTTTTTTCAATTAATAGATAAAAGGAAAATATATGGAAATGGAATATCATGGTAATTGCACAGTATTGAACTTAATCACAATTTTTTTTCATTCCAATGAGCATGTAAATAAATTCCAAGTTACATATATCACAATCTTGTCGACAGCTCACAACTGTACAATTAAAAGACATACATGTATGATCCCGGTGTTAAAAAAATGCACTGTCAATTTACATTCCAGTATTTTAGAAGTAAAATGTTTATACAATTGATAATGATCTTTCATATCAAAGTTGGGAGAAAAAATAATTACAAAAATGAACATTACTAAAATCCTAAATCTAAACCAACTGTGTTTTGAATTTAATAAACAAAGCCAAACATATATACTGGGTATATAATACATAAACTGAACGCCAGTGTGTGATATTTTCAGACAGTGCGGACAGTTGAGAGTCCCACTCCCTGCCAATATCACCTCTAACCTCTAACTGTAATGAAGACTAAGGATTATATTCAATGAAGATGAATAAGATTCTACAACAACAACGAGAGGTGCATCCAGTTTTTTTTAGAAGGCAGCTTCAAAAAGATCTAGCAGATGTCCATTCCAGCATATTACATTTTTACTTGTGAAAAAAAAAATCATATGTATCGAAAATTATTGTTTTTAAAAAGACTATTGCAATACACCGCACAAAAAAGTAATAAAGCAAAATTCACCATTGATTGTACATGACCAATATGCTGACAGGTTATGAATTTCGTTTGTGTTTAATCATACAGACATGTTATTTGGCAAATGTACATATTGCTTATATTCAATATAATAGATCTATATCTTAAACTGGTTCCTCTCTACTGCTTGTTCTGTACACATTGCACCTTAAAAGTATTGATAAAGGGTAAGGCGAAAATAAGATATATGTGTGTTTCCAGTTTCCGGATCCTACCCATGCTATTGCTAAGGACTCTAAGTATTTTAATAATTATATGTAAATAAAATAAAAATATGGAAATTTTCAGATTGGAATTTCTTTTTCTTCTTGTGTTTGAGCGTCTCTGATTTACATTTTGACCCTGACCACTATGGATCTTCAAAATGTTTGAAAAGTATGTGTAATGTACATAATCTTGTATTCAAAGCATATCAAAAAGTAAGATTTAGAATAAAATATTTTTTTTTTTTAAATCAACCTTTACCTACCTAATGTACCTAATTTGGGAGTGGGTGGGGGTGAAATAGGAAACACACATACATTTCATCGTGGCCTCACTGGTATGTCACAATTAACGTCCAAATATGGTTCCACATATTTTTACCTACATTTTCGCCATGTAAATAACTAACTTATATGTCATAACTGTGCTCCATAACATTTTATTTGTTCAGTAGAATATACTTGGCGGATTTAAATTCCGTGCCGTTTTCTAGTTAGTTAGGGTGTAGCAATTGAGTAGAGCAGACGGACTTGACTTGCTCGAGTATTTACAATAGTATTATTGATAGTTTTGAAAAGACTTTCACATCTCTTTTGAGGTATGTTTGTTTTTGTTTGTTTTACGTCCCGTCGAGAATTTTTCACTCATATTGAGACGTCACCAGCTGTAAGTGAAGTATCACAAATTTAGACCTATGCTTAGCTCTCAGGGCCGTAGCAGTGAACGTTCTTTAACGTGCCAACGCCTACCGTGACACGGGACCTCCGTTTTTAAGGTCATATCCGAAAGACCCGTGATTCTCACTTCTAAATGCCGAGCGTTTGGCGAAGGAGCAATCACTACCTATATTTCGTCTTAGGTTTGACGCGGCCATGGCACGAGCGGGTATCGAACTCACGACCTCCTGGTTACGGAGCGAACGCTCTAACCACTGAGCTACCGTGGCCGGTTTCGCGTTTAGCCTCTAGCATGAGAAGTTGATTAAAGTTCGAGATTTTTCGTCTTTGTCACCCCGAAGAGCAATTCGTTGTCGAGAATGAAACTTCAAAATGCTTGTGATTTTAAGCAAATTCTCTCTGTTAGACTTCTCGACTTCGTACGTCTTTGAAAGACATCCTCCAACATCTTTAACCTCCTCCTTTATCGTAAACTCCCTTTCCATTGCCTCTTTATGACAATCACTTTTCTCATGTGCGGTTTCCAGTTTTTAAAACCACTTGATATAAAAGCTTTTTCTTTCTTGTTACAACTGAGAGTCTTCTTCTGAAATGATTTTACGCAAGGAAAACAGAATACAACATCTTTGATTTCTACATAATATAACCAAGACCACCGATCAAACTAGGGGGCATTGAAAGATCTCATCTTTTATCAAACGTTTTTGCTGGAAAGAAAATATTCCGTGGCTGATTTGGGGGTACTACCGATCTCTGGTGTATGCCATTTTTCGTGTACAACCTGGGCCTTTTGAACTGGTATTTCTGAGATGTCATCTTCTGAAGATGAAGAGGAATCAATAAAGGAAGCAACCTTAATATTTTGTCTGTTTCTTTGTTTGCAATTTCCCCCAGTTTACCTGTTTCAATAGACTCCGCATTTGTGTTAGATTCCAAGAGTCGGGGAAGGACTGTCTTGTGATTGTTTTGCTTCAATTGCGCGATGACCCCGAACGCTTTGAAAGAGATTCCGCATGTTTCTGAATACAGGCAACACAATCAGTAGATGTCCAACCATCTATTTTTGTAGCAATTGCTTGAGTCCACATGATGTGGATAGCATCCTGATATTCTTTAGTATCAACACGGTCAAGAGGAACAATAAGCTGATTATGATCTTCTCTGTTTACACCAGGTTTTGCATCTCGGGGAAAATCGACATGATTGGTTTCTGCAAAACGTTAAAAGCTACGAACATTGTAAAAGGCTTGAATAGTAACCGTTCTGGGTTGTTTTTATTGTTTCCTTTTGTAATGAAGCAATCAGATCACCAATAATTAAACACTCTTCTGACAGGGAACTTTCAAAGACATATTGAAATGAACTTTTGTTTGTGGACATGGTCACAAAAGTGTTTTCATTCGTGTAGCGTTCAAACACAATTCGTATCTTCATTTCCTTAAAATTGTCCTCATGTCAAAACAAAAAAGAGAGTTCTGAATTAACAATTCCCATCACCATACTGAATTGGGATAAGCTCAGAAGGAACATCATTTGGATAAAGCTCTGAGGAAACAGCATCTTTTCGAATATTCGAAGTTGGGATACTAGGTATGCTTGTTGGAAGAGGATATTTCTCAAAACGTTGCCCTTTGGGTCTAACAAGAAAACTAATTGCTCTCCATCCCTTTTTTCCTTCATTCCTACCTTCTTCGTGCACTTTTTCGAAAAATGCCTTTCTTTCGTCCGTCTGGGCATACGTTGTGAAATATAATCAAAGTTAAAACTGTGCGGAAGGTTGAACTTACACTGATACGATAGTGGCTACTCTTGGACCAAGAATGAAACACGTCTGGACAACCTGAGACTTTACAAGCTTTGAAAAAGTTGTTACACTTCATAACCTACGTCACATTGGGGGTGTTACGTCACTGATAAATGGTACTTCACACATTGTTGGGTTTACCTTTGCCATAAAAACTGTGATGATAAAAAAGTCAACAATTCATCATATTAGCTTTACAAAAAGATTTTAGATATATACAAACGTTGAACTGATATTATGGCAGTTTGGCATAGACATTTTTGTATCAAGACGAAATCTCTATGAACAAGCTATCTAATGAATTATTGGACCTTGAAAGTTAGTCAAGGTTACACATATTAGATACCTTTCCATCTATCGTCCCTTGCGAGATTTTTTCACTTGAATGAGTCGTCAACAAATACCGGTAAAGGACTTTAAACGACACTTGAACAGTGAGAGTACTTTACCGTGCCAACGCCTTTCGCGACAAAACTTGAGATCATATCCGAAATATCCTTGATTTTCTCTCCTAATGTCGGGCACTTGGCAAAGGAACAGTCACTATGTATTATAGGTTTGACGCCAGATGCGGAGCTGGGAACGAGAACCAAACCATTACCTCATGATTAGGACCTTTTGGATGATTCACTAAGATATGTTAAAGAATTAAGTGCTTTTCGTAATATCTTTTTTATTTAAGTTAAAGGACATTCACACTGAGTCTGATTGAATTAAATGTGCTTTCTGCTTAAAAATAATTATACATTACACTATATGTGAATTTTTCTACGTGAATTTTTTTGGGGGGAAATATTGGGGGGGGGGGGCCCTCCCTCCCCCCTCCCCCCGGTTCCTACGGCAATGTTAAATGATCGCCCAAGACCTGGTCAACCGTTTCTGACAATGCCACGGCAACAAGTGTTCATACGGCAACGTCATCTGCGCAATAGGTTTACGGTCTCTGCAACCACGGCGAGAGAAATCATTGAACGTCGTGGAAGGCCTATTCATCCTAGAACCGTTTCCAGAATTTTGAAGCGCCATGGAATCCGCTGCAGAAGACCTTATAAGGGACTACAGCTTAAACCGCATCACCGATGGTGGAGATTGCAATGGGCAAGGCATCATCTGACTCAACGTTAAAATCGGTCACATGTGTTCTCAGATGAGTCCAGATTTAACGTTAGCAACGCAGACGGCATATATCGAGTTTACCGTCGTTTACATGAACGTTTTGCAGACAATTGTGTCCTCGCGCGCGACAGGTTTGGAGGGGGAGGTGACAACTGGTCGTTTTAAATGGAATCCTCACTACTAGGAGGTATGTGGACGAAATTCTGCAGCCTGTTTTAGCACCATTAATGCAGCAGCATAGGCAAGGAAATGGGTTAATTTTCGAACAGGACAATGCGCGGGCATATACGGCAAGATTGATACAAAACTTTATTCAATCGAACGTCATTGACGTCCTTTATTGCTTGCTATGTCCCCAGACTTGAATCCAATCGAGCATTTGTGGGACGAGCTGGGCAGAATCCGCAAGAATTAGGGAGAGCCTTGTTGGAGGTATGGCAGAATATTCTTCAGACGACCATCCGAAATGTTTGTCAGTCGATGTCACGTCGCCTTCGCACCGTCATCACTGCTAATGGAGGTCACACCCGGTACTAGTGAACAAAGGCACATTTTTGACGCACCGCTCATTGACATTCATTTCAAATGCATCTTTCCTGTGAATAAAATGATGTACAAAATCATAGAATAGTGTTCCTTTAACATGGTTTATAATATACCACCATGAATTTGTTTAGTAGATATATGAACAAATTTATGATATATAAAATTATCAAGTGTTGCTCTTTTGAAGTCCGTCAGTATATTTATATTCCACATAATATTAAGTCTGTCAGCAGAGGTAGATAGATAGATAGATAGATAGATAGATAGATAGATAGATAGATAGAGAGAGAGAGAGAGAGAGAGAGAGAGAGAGAGAGAGATGGATAGGCATAAGGAGCATAGGAGGTTATATTACACAATTGTAATTTTCCAATTAACACAATAGGAAATACTCGTGTTTCTTCTAAAATTACATTGTATGAGTTAATAATAACTTCCTTATAGATATACAAAATATACATAAACCACGTAAAAATTCCTAAGGACAATGTATTTTGATAATCTACAATGTGATAACATATTTATTGGTTGGCAGAAATGATTCAATTTGTCATTGTTTAAACTGTTTTCATGTTGAATGTCCCGATCTGTGCTTATTTACATATTTAACAGTCGAGTGAGCACAGACAGTTAATTATAAAACGAATTACAAATTAGGGAGATTTCTTGTATTAAAACTTCCATCTATTTTACTTCCTGTTTGCGAGAGGGATTAAGAACTGCTTCTTCTGGATAGCATATGTTGGTAAGTAATTGAATTTCTTAGGATTCTAATGAACAATGTTTTCGCTTTTGCGTTTATTAGTGTTAACATTTTAACCGCGTGTTTGTTGTTTCTTTTACTACACCTTGTTTACATAACTCGAAGAATTAGGACACGAAGTTCAGAAGAGACGATGCATATTATTGGTAATGGCCGGTCGTTATTTTTAAATATCGGTGGATGATAAATTTGATTCTCCAATGACTTGCACTCATCGCGCACTTTGCGCATAAATTCGACATTATTTTGTTATATCACTTTTAAGCTTTTTTTTGAAGTCTATTATTTTTTTTCTCTCATTTATTTCATACAAAAAAAAATATTCCTTGTATGTTTGTTAGTGATGTGATTGTTTCATATCAATGTTTGAGTCATTCTTGATAGAGTGGTTTTTATTACGAATCATCTCGTTTATCTGATCACGATATAGGGCTCAGGGTCGACGGAAGGGGGGACTCCTCCTAGACACCTGATCCCTCACTGATATTTCCAGGGATCAATGTTTATCATACTCTTAATTTTGTATTATTTATGGAATTTATAAGATTGGTCACTGTTCGTTATCTTCATTCATTTTTATGAATATGAGGCTCATGGGCCACATCGCTCAGCTGAGCACCAAAAATTCCAAGATTCATCAGTGTACTTGCATTTTAGTTTACCAGTTGTGTGAATATGTATATATCGACAAGATTTGAAACATTGTAAAACTTTAATCCTATTCTGGTGCTACCCCGGTCCCAGGAAGCACGGTATAAAGCAATATAAAGCTACACCACGTAACAATATT
Organism: Ostrea denselamellosa; assembly: GCA_024699665.1. NCBI lineage: Eukaryota > Metazoa > Mollusca > Bivalvia > Ostreida > Ostreidae > Ostrea > Ostrea denselamellosa. Next base: position 1,195,623 of record JAMZEH010000050.1, on the reverse strand, counting down.
TAGCTATGTGTTCGGAAATCTGGACACATGTGGTTCCTAAGAGAAACGAAATTATCCCAATATAAGACCAATGGTAAACACAGATCTCCTCGTGTGGCCTGATCCTGTGTAGTCCTGATTCGAACAAACTTGAATCTTGAGTATATAAAGAATATCACTACCTCTCTCTCGGTTCTTTGTTTTCGAGACGATTTGTTAATCGTTTGACCCCAGATTTTGTATTTCATAATCATCTTCCTTTGGAAGTGGAGATTCTTCAACCATACGAAAGACCCACTTCTTGGTACCGCATATTATTAGAAGGATCAGAAACTATATATGTTTCTGTGGTACGGTGGAAGAGGACAATGTAGGAGATAGACTCGAAACCTCAATCTCCGGGACACAAAACCAACTATCTAAATATAAAACCACAACGACCGGTAGAAAAACATTAATCAGTCATACATACGTTATCCGTTTACGTTTCGTTATTTATTTAGTGGTAGAGCGTTCGTTCGGTAACCGCGAGGTTGTGAGTTCGAGCCCCACTCATGCAATGGTCGTGTCAAACTTTAGACGTAAACATAGGTAGTGATTGCTCCTTCGCCAAACGCTCGGAATTTGGAAGTGAGAATGACCTTAAACACGGAGGTCCCGTGTCACGATAGGCGGTGGCACGTTAAAGAACCCTCACTGCTACGGCCCTGAACGCTAAGCATAGGTCTAAATATTGTGGTACTTCACCTACAGCTGGTGATGTCTCAATATGAGTGACGAATTCTCGACGGGGCGTAAAAGAAACAATCAATCTATCACTATTGAGGGAGGTCTGTGAGCTAACGTTTAAGACTGTATAACTTCGGGTGAGACAGCAAAACGGTCTGCTCAAAGGACATAAGCGCCAAGCATAGACCTAAATTTTGCAGCCCTTTACCAGCAATGGACTCCATATGAGTGAAAATATTCTCCATAGGGACGTTAAGAAATATAGAACAAACCAACCAAAGGTACTAATTTTGTTCACCACAATGTACATAAATACTAAAATAATACAAATCATCTAACCCGAGCAATGGCTCACTTAGCAACCATGACGAAGCCTCGAACTGGGAAGGTAGCCATCTTATTTTCCGGAACTTATTTATCAAAACTGTAAACGTAGTTACTGAAGGTGAATTTTCGACAAACTTCATAACACAAAATATGTGTAGGCTATGCATGCAATGCATATTTTGCTGCTTTTGAAAGATCGACTTTATAATCGCTCCGACAGGTTGCGAAAATACGGGAAATTGCAGTGTTGAAGGCCTACCCCAAGGTTTGTCCTTAAATTTCAGAAAATGCAATAATTCACGGATTTAAAACTTCTAAAGATTTCTGCTATGTGAAAATTTGATTTTGCATGCATCATGGTCGCTAATATTAAATCCGACACAGGAAAATACAAAGGTAAGTGGCTAATCGCGATACACGTGTCAATGTGAGGTGACGTCATTTAATGAAAATGCTAAGATAACTGATAAAATGTGACGCCTGATTTTTTGTTGCTGCTTTGTTGACAGGCGGATCATGTAATGAAGCAATTTCCCGTTTCCCCAGTGAGAAATGCATTTCAAAATGGGCTGCGACTTGTATACAAATTCTTGATAAATAATTAATTCGAATACAATATCTTTAACACCATATGCAGAGAATAAATTGTTGTTTTATAAAAGTGATTTGTGTACTAAGTAGATTCTATAAGTTTTGCTTGACATTAAGAAAACAATCTATATATTGCACCGAAATATCATATTGCACACGTTGGCTTTATACTCCGTAGAAGGTCCAAGACAGTGCTGCGATGTAAATTGAGGAGGGGGAGTTTTGATGGGGTCCCATACCAAACCAGATTATTAAAAAAATAACCTGCATTCCTCAGTTCTAATCTGAAAAAAAATATGAGGCCAGAATACAATAACAGTTAAATGATTAAATTAAATGTCTTTATCTGACGTGCGTTATATATATTTATCTTACATACGTATATATCTTTATCTTACATACGTATATATCTTTATCTTACATACGTATATATATTTATCTTACATACGTATATATATTTATCTTACGTACGTATATATCTTTATCTTACATACGTATATATCTATATCTTACGTACGTATATATCGTTATCTTACATACGTATATATTTTTATCTTACATACGTATATATCTTTATCTTACATACGTATATATCTTTATCTTACATACGTATATATCTATATCTTACGCACGTATATATCGTTATCTTACATAAGGATATATCTTTATCTTACGTAATTATATATCTTTATCTTACGTACGTATATATCTTTATCTTACATACGTATATATCGTTATCTTACGTACGTATATATCGTTATCTTACATACGTATATATATATTTATCTTACATACGTATATATCTTTATCTTACATACGTATATATCTTTATCTTACATACGTATATATCTATATCTTACGTACGTATATATCGTTATCTTACATACGTATATATCTTTATCTTACATACGTATATATCTATATCTTACATACCTATATATCTTTATCTTACGTACGTATATATCTTTATCTTACATACGTATATATCTTTATCTTACATAAGGATATATCTTTATCTTACGTAATTATATATCTTTATCTTACGTACGTATATATCTTTATGTTACATATGTATATATCGTTATCTTACGTACGTATATATCGTTATCTTACGTACGTATATATCGTTATCTTACGTACGTATATATCTTTATCTTACGTACGTATATATCGTTATCTTACATACGTTATGTATCTCTGTGTTACGTACGTTATATCCGGTACGTTATATGCGCTTGAGGGTGATAACCTTAATAAGACCTGATAATTTGAGATGTCTCTCTGCTAAACAGTCCATAATAGTTTTATTATCCTGAATAATCTGAGACTAAAATACGTATCAAACACTTATGAACTTGTGCCATATTTGTTTATTAAAACGTCAACAAACTTGGTAAAGTTTTGTTTGCAGAAAATTCAAATAAGTTTGGATTTCGAAATCAATGTTACCGTCAACTACCTGCACTTTTTTGTTTTATACTTAATGCCATGCATTTATCAGATGTGTATGTTAAACATTAAAAAAATCTGAGGTTTGTTAAACGATCATTAACAATGAGACGGACAGCTTTTGATCGTGACGTCATAAAAGAATGACGTAAAACATAACGTCGAGCGTAAACATTTTCATAAATCAAAAATGTACCCATTAAGAGAAATGCAATATTGCATTATAATGGGGATATATGTCTCCTCAATTGCTATTTGTGATCGTTACTATTAAAATTTATTGATTAAAGATCCTGCATATTTTAAAATAACTTTTAACTGAATTATTTCGCTCGTGCATTTCCAATTTATCATCTGAAGGGAGACAGCACAGTTATCACCGTACACGTGAGGGAGACGTCACGAATTGTCTCGGGGGCCTCCGCAGTCGAGTGGTTAGAGCATCGCGCTCAAAATCACAAGGCTTCTCACCTCTAGTCGGCGCGGGTTCGAATCTCGCTCGCGCCGATATATATATAAGAAAGTTTGCCAGTTTACTTTCGGAAGGTCGGTGGTCTCTCCTCCACAAATTAAAACTGGACGCCACCAGATTACTGAAAAATTGTTGAGTGTGGCGGAAAACAATAAAAACAAACGAACAAACGAACTGTTTCCCTCCATGTGACCAGCCCTTGGCAAATGAAATATACTGTATTATTCTGAAGGATAATAAATATCTTTATCACACAACAGTATTTAATCCAGGTTCATAATGCAGGTTCGGAAAACCGATATGAACTCGTAGCATAGATTATTAATGCAAATCATGTAGGGTCAAGGGAGGTCTGTGCGTGCTGACATAGATACAAAACGTTCTTCAAGCATATCATATTTATTCTTGTTTCATTTGTTGTTGTTATATAATTACATAGCTAAAAATTAAAATCTTAAGACTGAAATTCAATTTACCTATCACGTTGATGTGTTTATCTGTAGATCTTATTTCTTCCGCTCAAGGACATTTTTAGACGATACCGAGAGGTTGGAAAATCACATCCTTATACAGAAACGTGAAACGGAAAGTAACTAAAATATTCGTTTATTGATAGGTGTGTGATAAATATATAGAATCTTACACTCGTGCTTATGGCTTATGACTTTATGAAAATCGTTACCAGATTTAAATATATCCCTCGCCAAGGCTCAGAAAACATTAAAACTGGCACCTCATTTCATAAATTTCATATGCCATAAACACTCATTCAAGATCTTCTAGTTCTATTGAGTGCGTTACATGTATATGTCGTTATCTTACGTGTGTAATATATCATAATGTTACGTGTGTTATATATCATAATCTTACGTGTGTTATATTCCATAATCTTACGTGTTATATACCGTTATCTTACGTGTGTTATATATCGTTATCCTACGTGATATATATCGTTATCTTACGTGTTATATATCGTTATCTTACGTGTTATATATCGTTATCTTACGTGTGTAATATATCATAAGCTTACGTGTTATATACCGTTATCTTACGTGTGTTATATATCGTTATCTTACGTGTTATATATCGTTATCTTACGTGTTATATATCGGTATCTTACGTGTTGTATATTGTTATCTTACGTGTTATATGTCGTTATCTTACGTGTTATATGTCGTTATCTTACGTGTTATATGTCGTTATATATCGTTATCTTACGTGTTATATATCGTTATCTTACGTGTTATATGTCGTTATCTTACGTGTTATATGTCGTTATCTTACTTGTGTTATATATCGTTATCTTACGTTCGTTATATATCGTTATCTTACGTGTTATATGTGGTTATCTTACGTGTTATATATCGTTATCTTACGTGTGATATATCGTTATCTTACGTGTTATATGTGGTTATCTTACGTGTTATATATCGTTATCTTACGTGTTATACGTCGTTATCTTACGTGTGTTATATGTTATCTTACGTGTTATATATCGTTATCTTATGTTCGTTATATAGAGGATATATATTTTGCGTAATTTGATACTGCTCTATCCAACGAGGTGAAATGGTGTATTTATTCGCGGGGCTTTGGAAACGGTATGACGTAGAAAAAAGAACAACAAATCGATAAAGCCGGGTAGCTTAGGAGAATATTGTGACGTAGTGTTGCCGCTTCTCGGTGTTATAATCCAGTGTGAAGATTTGTTTTTTGTAAAAAATAACAACTGATTTTTAAGTTGATCCTGTTTATTGAGGTACACTTCTCGGGATTTGTCGGAGCCCCCTGGAGGTTGGAAGTGAGACTGAAGTCTAGAGCGCTAGAGTATTGTGACATAGGGTTGTCGAACCTCTACCTCTACTGCAAAATATAAAGTTTCAAATCATAGTTTACTACTCAATGTAAAAAGAATAATTGAAAATAATAAAAAAAACCTTGATCATACCGCTCCCGACTGTATCGATTTTTCCTTTCCATTATTACGTCATAGTGCTCCCGAGTGCACTCCGTTAACAAAACTTGTTCAGAGACACCCCGCACTCTAGCGCTCTTAACCTCAGTCCCACTTTCAACCTCTAGGGGGTTTCGACACCTTCCGAGCTCCGTGCAGAAGTGCATTCCGTTAATCAGGGTTAACTTAAAAATCATGTGTTATAATTATCTATTTTTTTTACCAAAACCCAAAGCACATCAGTCCAAAGTGCCCTTATAAAACCGCACTCCGTTGACCCCAAACTGTATTAAGGTCAACTTTCATATCCAGGTGGGTTATACACTGGGGCATCACAAAGATGGAAAAGTTTTAGAAATTGTTAGTAATCTGAATTACTTTCCTTCCGGTTGTTTAATTCTAAAATGAATAAAATGGATCCTTCTAATCAATAGACGATAAGCAGGAATTCCTCGAGATATGTGTATAGGTTTCGAACATCACTTAACCTTGACTTGAATATGTAAATAAGTCGTATCAGGCCTTGACTTGAATAGTAGACTAGATAGATAAGTCGTACGACACCTTGATTTGAATAATAGGTAAGATAAATAAGCCGTACGACGTCTTGGTTAGTATATCTTGTTTGTTTGTTTGTATATTGTTCAACGTCCCACTCGAGAAAACTCATATGGAGACGTCACCATTACCGGTGTGGCGCTGCAAAATTTAGGCCTATGCTCGGCGTTTACGGCCTTTGAGCAGGGAGGGATCTTTAACATGCCACACCTGCTGTGACACGGGGCCCCGGTTTATGCAGTCTCATCTGAAAGACCGCCTCTTACGACAAGCAATGGGGAACTGATGATCTATTCTAACCCGGGACAAGCATATCTTGAGTATTCCGTGTAAACGCTATCAGCAAATTTTGAAACAACTAGAAAGCATGTACTTGAAATAACATGGGCTACATTATGACAAAAAGGACCGGTATTATTTCTGAAACACACACATGTATGTACGTTCGTCAGTATTCCTGAAATGAAGACTACTGTTTTATTTTCTTTACAGGTGGAAGAACTAGCATGGTGTTTGCCATTTTTTCAATAGGTTTTATTTGGCTGTACCTGCAAGGCTTAACAGGTGCGCAAATTCAAGGTTTGTTTGTTTTGTTTGTTTTATTTATAGTCGCCTGAGCAATTTTTCAGCTATCCGGCGACTGTCACTATTACCGGTGACGGGGCTGCAAATTTAGACCTATGCTTAGCACTAATGGCTTTTAGCAGTGAGGGTTCTTTTACGTGCCACACCTGCTGCGACACCGGACCTCCGTTTATAAGGTCCCATCCGAAAGACCCGTGACTCTCACTTCGTAATGCCGAGCTCTTGGGGAAGGAGCAATCACTACCTATTTTAACGTCTTAGGTTTGACGCGGCTGGCCCGAGCGGGGCTCGAACTCACGACCTTCCGTTCACGAGGCGAGAGCTCTACCACTGAGCCACCGTGATCGGTATTCAAGGTTTGTAAATTACGAAAGCCATCATTTTATCTCAAAGGCAATTGTATCGTTTGGATTCGAATTTACTATTAAAGAGTAGTAGATATAATTGCCTGTGCTATCTTATTGTGTGTAACGAGTATATAGGTACTGTCAGAAACAGTAACAAATGCAATCAAATATAATCAATCTCTCTCTCTCTCTCTCTCTCTCTCTCTCTCTCTCTCTCTCTCTCTCTCTCTCTCTCTCTCTCGGGACAATTTGGTAATGTTATTGACAAGCCTACTAGCCCGGTAAGTGGATTTAGCTCAATCTGAAGAGCATCGGATTTCCGTACCAATGTCCCAGGTTTGATCCTAAGCAGAGGTATATGCCCGTCTCTGTTACATTTGGCGCCCATTTTGGGATCCAATTTATCTCTGGTGGGTTAGAGTGATTACCCCCAGGGGCTGGCACTTCAGGAAAAATCTGATCGCTACTCACTCTGCAGGTAGACAATGTAGTAGTGTGAGATACATGGCCTGTCTAATGGGTCAACAGTTGAGCCTGATTGGTAGAACGCTGTACTATCATACCAGAGATCTCGTGTTCGAACCTCAGTTGTCTCAACTCAGTGATTGCTATGCAGTAAAAACAAACACCATTGCCATGGGTCATCCGGTGAAGGGGTTGTTCCTGGGTCACCATCGTTCATATAGCGATGTATCAACTGCAACACAAACTACCTGTTATAACTAGCATAAGTGTTAGATATACTAGGTTTTTTTTGTTCAATCTCGTCTAAAGTAAACATTTCCCAAATTTTATGGTCGTTATAACGATCTAGTTTGCCAGTACAACTTTGGTCAAATGCTGTCTGACATGTTTCATACCAATTGTTAGCCCGTTCTTGGCACACTGATTCTGACTACGGATTGCTCCGTTTACCTGATCGGGTGGGAACGGTCGACAGTGGATGCTTACTCCTCCTAGGCACCTGATCCCACCTCTGGTATGTCCAGGTGTCCGTGTTTTCCCATCTCTCTGATTTGTATTTGTATTTGTTCTAGGAATTACGAGATTGAATACTGTTAGTTATCTTCACCTTTACACTACAGAATGGCGGATCAAAAAGATTTTCTTAGGAGGTGCGATTCAAGTGTGTACCTATTCGTCTAGATAGGGGATTGAAAACCCAAAAATGGCACAAAATGGCACTTTTTATTACAATGTTTTAACAAGGCGTGGGGTTGCACAAATGCGGTATACCCTCTTTAGATCCGCCACTGCTACAGTACATTATAGTAGTATGTTTGTCAGGGCAAGGACATAAAGAATGAAACCAACATGGTCATGGTAGAGTCTCGGAGTCATCAAAAGTGCTGATTCAATACAACAAAAATCATTAAGCGTTTTGATGCTAACAAAATGATTAAAAATATTGATGCAACACAGAAGCAAAGTCATTAAATATTCTGATGCAACAGAACAATAAAATTACCAAATATTCTGATGCAACATAACAGTAAAATCATTTGATGTTCTGATGTAACACAACAATGAAATCATCAAATGTTCTGAGCCCCGTGGGGATCCGGATTGTTAGAATAGATCCTCAGCACCCCCTAGCTTGTCGTAAAAGGCGACTAAATGGGGCGGTCCTTCGGATGAGGCCGTAAAAACCGAGGTCCCGTGTCACAGCAGGTGTGGCGCGTTAAAGATCCCTCCCTGTTCAAAGGCCATAAGCCCCGAGCAAAGGCCTAAATTTTGCAGCCCTTCACCGGCAATGGTGACTTCTCCATATGAGTGAAAGATTTTCGAACGGGACGTTAAACAATATATAATCAATCGATCAATTAATCTGATGCCAGTCAGTAAAATTGTGACGATCAAAATATCCAGGACTAGAAACAAGACTTGGAAATGTACGTAATTCTGTGTCATTAACGAAACAAATGTCCCAAGAACAAACAGGAAGGTTATTTCTAAAGTTATCCAACGTGAAAGAGTAGAATCAAGGGCAATAACCCAAATAGATTGTCACCGATACAAAATGCAAAACATTAATTCAAAGATAACCTAACCTGTATGGCGCTAGTTGAATATGTACATACTTGTAATGTGCTGTGTGGCGCTAGTTGAATTTGTACATACTTGTAATGTGCTATGTGGCGCTAGTTGAATTTGTACATACTTGTAATGTGCTATGTGGCGCTAGGTGAAATTGTACATACTTGTAATGTGCTGCATGGCGCTAGGTGAATTTTTACTATGTTATTTATTTTTAATTCTAGGTGGCTGCACAAGAGATCAAGATTTTTGCCGAAGATCTAAGAAATCACAATGCGTTAACCGGAATTTCCAAAACAGCTGTCAACAATATTGTGGAACATGTCCAGGTTTAGAGATAATTATAATTTATAATCATTATTGTTGTCGAAAGTTTCCATAACTGTGAATTTGTAGAATATGAAGTAGATAAGTTCCTTTATAGAGCGATGTGAAGATTGGTATGATTATTGTCGGTCCATTGATTGCAAAGTGTATGGGGCGTACTGTAGAAAACACTGCGGGATTTGTACAGGTACGTCTACAAAAAATAAGTACTGCAAAATGAGATCCGGTCCAAACATCTGAGTATCGTTCAAAACTGTATAAAAACATTGACATATTGTCGCTTTGGTCATAGGTTCCTCGGCAAATACACCGTCTACAACTGGGCAATTAAATCCACAGATCCGAAGGGACAGAGGTATAGTATTACATGCATACCCCCCCCCCCCCCAAACCCCCCCCCCCCCCCAAAAAAAAAACAACGTTGTCTTTGTTTATGCCAAAACAAATTCACCTAAATTCATATATCTCAATCGGACGATTTTAAATGTTCCTACTTTCGCTTTTTCCATTGCTTTTTCCTTTTTTTTTTTCTTTTTTTTTCATGCAAACATGTTTTCACGATTTATAGTCTTTAAAATGAAAATAGACTTACTACAGCTAAGGAAGTTTATCATTGCAGCGTGTAAAGTCGGACAGTACAGACACACCGACAAAACAGGCACACGTTGTGAGGAATGTCCGCGCACCTGCACCACAGAAGGGTGTCGTGCAAACGGTCAGTGCGTTAGCTGTAAAATCGGTTATTTTGGCACCAAATGCCTCCGAACGTGTGGAAATTGTACAAGCAGTGCGTGTGCCCGTGGTGACGGCGCGTGTCCTGATGGATGCCGTATCGGATATTATGACAGGGACTGCACCAAGAAATGTAGTACAGGATGCTGGGAGCGTTTGTGCAAACAAGAGGACGGAACATGTATAAAAGGTTGCAAGGATGGGTACTTTGGGAAGGAATGTAGTGACAAATGTGGACATTGTTTGGACGGAAGATGCAATAGATATAACGGAACATGTCAGGGTTGTGACTTAGGTTGGGGCGGAACGACGTGCTTCGGTGAGTTAAGAGTTGTTGTTGAATTTGATAATCATTCCCATTTACTAACCACACTCATTACCTTAACAATGAACTCCATCACGATAACAGTGGTGGATCTAACGCGGTGAGCGGAGCGGAGGGGGTTACAAACCCTCGTTTCGTTGAACATTCTCTAACAAAGATGGTCAATTTTTAAAATTGAACTTATTCACCCCTTTTTGGGCGGAATCCCTCTCTTCTCAAATATTTACTGGATCGGTCCCTGGTTAAGATTTAGAAGTAGTAATTGCACTTAGCATTGTACAGTGCAATAACTGCTTCTACATCTGGATAGGAAATCAGAGGTCTTCACACCAGGACGATGCCAATAAAACATATATTTCAAACCTTGTAGGGGGCCTCCAAAGCCAAGTCCTTAGAACATCGCACTCAAAATTACAAGGCCTCTCTCCTCCTGTCGGCGCGGACTCGATTCTCACTCGCGCCAATATATTTGCGAACGTTTGCCAGTTCACTTCCGGAAGGTCGATGGTCTCTTCCCGAATACATTGTATCTGGGTTCTCTTCTCCACCAATAAAAACTGGACGGCTCCAGATTACTGAATAGTTTTGAGTGTGGCGTAAAACAAAAATCAATCCATCAAACTTTGTACCCTTAATCTGTACAAATGACAGTACAGGAGGGTTTTTATCGTCTCTTTTTATGGATCTTTTCCAATGGATTATAGGACTATCAAATGTCATTACCCGTTTCAAGGGTTTGAAACTGATGCTGCCATAATCCGAGTTTGTATTCTTCATCCGAAGCTCTGTGACTGTTTCCCGCATTTTTAAGTAACAGGAGATAAAAGACTCCTGCACCATTTGTTGTAGCAATCATGAAATAAATATTTACGTGCATAAGCTGTTAAGCTGAGAAAATGTGATATTGTATCTTACATCCGCTATAAGTTTTCTGTCTTTTATACTTTCGAACTTTTTTTCATTAAAAGAATAATTTCATTGAGTTTGTAATTGCAGTTGGTTTGCATTTGCTTCACTGCTTTTTATTTGTTCTTGAAGATTGTCTAAAGGGCTGGTACATAAATCAGTCCATTGCTAGCTGTGTGAAATGCCCGCAGCGGTGTCAAGGGAACATCTGCAATGGAAATGGAGTTTGTACTGGGTGTCAACGTGGGTTTTATGGGGGGAAATGCGACAGACAATGCAATACTTGTCGGGGATTTTGCAATCAGCAGGACAGTGCTTGCAATGAAGGATGCATAGATGGGATGTTTGGCAAATATTGTAAGAATAAATGCAGTGAAAACTGCATTGGCAGTGTATGCGATCAAGGAAACGGACATTGTAGCCAAGGTTGTCTAAATGGGTACTATGGGGAAACATGTCATCGCACTTGTGGCAGGTGCGCGGGCGGTGAATGTGACAGAACCACTGGAAAATGTAGAAACTGTATGCCTGGTTGGAAGGGAGAGAAATGTGATGGTAAGAATATAATCCTTTATTAATTGGAATAAATATACAGAATATTTTATCAATATATTCTGTATGCTTCACTTTTTAGAAGCAAATGAAAACGTAAAATGTATTTTGAAATATCCTGCAGACATGGCGATTTTGATTTCTGTCAAAGTAATCAATAATTAACATAGGTATTGAGTATCAATTTTTAACACATGGCGCATTATGACAAATTTATAATAAACCTCCAGAGTGCCATGATGGATACTGGGGGGAACGTTGTGAAAACAACTGCAGTGTGACCTGTGTCCAGCACTCTTGTTCACGAAGCGGGGTTTGTACGGAGGGATGCAGGGCCGGGTGGGAGGGGCCCACCTGTCAGAAGGGTATGTATTATATCTTATGGTCATATGATATTCTCCTCCAATCGTAGCCACTTCTGTAATATATTTGATGCCGTCGGAGTCTGTTACTAGTTGTGCACAAATGCACCTATGACGTCACAGACATATGCTATAATATGAAACACGAGCTTCTGGGGCTAAAACTAATGTATCTAAGGTTTCTTAAGGTATTCTACCACTATCATTGTTTATCTATATGATTATCTATTAAGGTGAAAAAGACTTTATGATAGCAAAAACTAAACCTGGTGTGAAAATTAAATAAATAACACATTATACAGTGAATAACTTCTTGCCATTCAACCTCATTCCGGATGTGTGCTTCTTGCGAATAATCACGGTGGAGGTGACCAGTCGACAGGGGATGCTTACTCCACCGAGACACCTGATCCCACCTCTGGTATATCCAGGGTCTATATTTACCCAGTTCTCTAATTTATTTTCCATATAGGATTTACGAGATTGATCACTGTTCGATATATTCCTTCGATTCGATGCAATCTTTACGCTCGACCCGCGTCTAGATCTCCCTTTCTTATACGGAAAAGGACGAGTTTCTTTCCGTGTGTCTGTCCCTTTCTCTATCTTTTTTATCATAGTTTGTAGAGAGGGAAAATACGGAGTTGGCTGTAATCACACGTGTAGTCGATACTGTAGCGGTAATTGCAGACCAGACAATGGTCACTGTACTCATGGATGTACTATTCCCGGCATTCAACCGCCAAAATGTCTTCATGGTAAGCTAAAGAATCTCGCATAATTTCAAAGACGCAAAATACCATTGAAAAGTCAACAACTATTAAAAATTTCTGAAAAGTAAAATAAAAACTGGTTTTATTAAAGTCCATTTTGTTTTTATGCACACAGAATGTCATCTTGGAACATTTGGTGAGAACTGCAACAATACCTGCAGCGAGAACTGTCTAGAGGGCACCACTGATTGCAACCCCGTCAACGGAAGCTGCGCAGGAGGATGCAAAACTGGATATGGAGGGCATGACTGTAAAATGTGTACGTGTAATAGTATAACACGACCTACGCTGTACATAAATGATGCACACTAAACGTCAAATACCACATAGGTATAATCAATCCGCAAATGCAGTATCACTTTGACAGCATTGTTGAAAATTAATTTCAGTACACTATGTCAAACCCCGTGGGGATCCAGGATGTTAGAACAGTCCCTCAGTACCCCTTGCTTGTCGTAAGAGGCGACTAAATGGGGCGGTCCTTCGGATGAGACCGCAAAAACCGAGGTCCCGTGTCACAGTAGCTGTGGCACGTTAAAGATCTCTCCCTGCTCAAAGGCCATAAGCGCCGAGCATAGGCCTAAATTTTACAGCCCTTCACCGGTAATGGTGACGTCTCCATATGAGTGAAAGATTCTTGAGCGGGACGTTAAACAATATATAAATTTTTGTTTGTTTGTTTGTTTGTTTATAGCCGCCTGAGCAATTTTTCAGCTATCAGGCGGCTGTCACCATTACCGGTGACAGGGCTACAAATTTAGGCCTATGCTCGGCACTCAGGGCCTTTGAGCAGGGAGGGACCTTTATCGTGCCACACCTACTGCGACACGGGACCTCGGTTTATACGGTCTCATCCGAAAGACCGGCACCCACGTCCCACAGTGGGATTCGAACCCCCGACTCAAGGATCATCAGATCTTTGAGCCCGACGCTCTAACCACTGCGCCACGCGGGCGGCAACAACAATATATAATCAATCAATCAATCAATACACTATGTCAATATAAAAAAATGATCGAATTATTTGAAATTAATTTCAGTTCAACAGTGAATGATCTCCAAACCAAGGGATTCAGTTATAACAACTACCAGTTTACGTTGGAGAGAGAGAGAGAGAGAGAGAGAGAGAGAGAGAGAGAGAGAGAGAGAGAGAGAGAAAGAGAGCGATGTATGAATGTGCTTTGTTATGAACTTCTATCAAATATAGCAGTGACGATGATAGTTTGATAGACTGTATGGTACAGTGTAAATAATCATTGCTTCGTTACGGGTTATTCTGAAATTCCATATACCAGAAAAGGTGCAATGTGTGTTGAACGATTTATGTAAATATTTTAAAAAAATGTTATTCGTGTGGTGTTTTTTTCAGCTTTTCTAGGAGAGTTTAAGGACGATGAAAGCGACACTGGAGTTGTTGCCGGAAGTGTAGGCGCAGTAGTAAGCCTTGTACTACTGGGGACCTTTCTTCTGATATATCTCTTCCGGTACGTAAAAATGCAGGTGTATCTCAGTATGGATTTGATTGATTGATTGCTTTACGCCACACTTAACAATTTTTCAGTTATCTGGTGGTGTCCAGTTTTTGTTGGTGGAGGAGAGAACCCAGATACAATGTACCTGGGAAGAGACCAACGACCTTCCGCAAGTAAACTGGCAAACTTGCTCACATAACGCCGCGGCCGAGATTCGAACACGCGCCCAGTATGGATTTGAATGTACAGTGTATCAAAGCGAGTTAAAAAGGAGTTTTTGATGATTTGTTTGATTGTTTCTAAATCCTGAAGAGATTTTTTCACACCAGCTTTGGGTGAAATACCACAAATTTAGACCTATGCCTAGCGTTAGTAGTGGTGGTTCTTTAATGTGCCAACGCCTGTCGCGACAAAGGACCTCTTTTATTAAGATCATACCCGAAAGATGTATTATTCTCACTTCTAAATGTCGAGCGTTTAGCGAAGGCTCAATCACTACCTATGTTTACGTCTAAGGTTTGACGCAACCATGGTACGAGCAGAGCTCGAACTCACGACCTCTCGGTTACGAATTCTTGATGGGAGTTTAATGAATTGCAAATATTAATTAGTGAAAGACTATCACGGGCTACAGATGTAGTGTTTTTACATATTTTACTAAAAACCTTGTTTTTCTATGTGGTATTTCTTCTTTTCTACCCTGTGGCGATCCCGGTTGTTAGAATAGATCCTCAGTGCCCCTTGGTTGTCGTAAGAGGCGACTAAATGGGGCGGTCCTTCGGATGAGACCGCATAAACGGAGGTCCCATGTCACAGTAGGTGTTGTACGTTAAAGATCTCTCCCTGCTCAAAGGCCATAAGCGCCGAGCATAGGCCTAATTTTGCAGCCCTTCACCAGCAATGGTGACGTCTCCATATGAGTGAGAGATTCTCGAGCGGAACGTTAAACAATATTTAATCAATCAATCAATCTTTTCTAACGGGTTTTGTATATCCCAACAGAAGACGAAATGCGCGGAATAATGGTGGTTCAAAGTCACAGGAACAGGATGTGGAAAGTATAAAAGGTATCAGAATGATTGAGTCAGTAATAATCAAAAGATAACTTGCACTTTACTGTGCGATATGTAATCAGTTAATTTCTTTTTTGTCTTCAGCAATCGATACAACGTATTCAAATATAGAAACTGTTAACAACATCTCTCTTAGTCACGTGAACAACGCTCATGACGTGGCATTGGAGGAGACTGTATACTATAACGCATGCACAGTCTGTAAGGACATCCGGATAGCGGACATACCTGAGGTCATCAGAATGAAGGGACTTAATGACAACAAGGGATTTGTTAAGGAGTTCAATGTAAGACGGTTAGGCTGATAGACATTTATAAATCAATATGAAATACTGATGTCTATATCATAAACATTAGGTGATTATATAGAATAAGTCCATTTCATGGAACAAGTTAATTTTACAGAATAAGCAGATTTTTATATGAAGTCGATTTTGTAAAAGAAGTTGATTTTATAGAAAAAAATGGATTATATAGAATAAGTAGATTATACGTAGATTATACAGATAAACAGACAAGTTGATTTTATAGAAAAAAATGGATTATATAGAATAAGTCGATTATACAGATAATCAGACAAGTTTATGATATAGGTACTGAAAATTTGTTTCACTTCTTCACAGCAGTTAGATCTTGTAGGATACGAACACATGACGAATTGCGACCCTACAGGTTATTCATTCTGAATTTCAGCAATTTCAATAAGAAAATGGGGAAAATGAAAGGAATGTGAATAAAATCTGAATAAAGTTTTGTAATATGAAGTCAGAAAATTAGTAGCAGTGTATGATTTCCTGGCAAAAATGTCAACTTTTCAGACTGTCTTTTCTTAAATTCGATGGTCCTTGTTCTCTCTAAGATTTAAGAGTATGATATTTGTTTTTATCACTAATGGTAACACGGTTCAGTAATGAGAACAGACGTATATATTATAGCCCTATAATATCACGAGTCAATGTTGAAGAATAAAAAATCAAAAAATATTTTTGTGAAACGCGAATTTTGAAGTGACAATATACAGCATAAATTAGGGTGGTTTATAACACCAATACTTACACTGTATCATAAGATGGCGATGTAAATTTTTTCTGAAATTATTTTTATCAATTCATGTGTCTGAAAAACAAACAAACAAAAAACCCCAAACAAACAAACAAACAAAACAAACAAAAAAAAGCCCACTAGAATTGTGCCGGATCACATGCAAAGCGAGTCTTGCTGGGACTGATGTAAGGTTAGTCAGTACAGGTTTCACCTCAATTCTACATGGATTTAGAAAGTTTTATTTTCAAAGGCTTAAAGATCAATCACTATGGAGACAGAGTTGTCATCAGTAGTCATATGATCTACAGCCACTAAATACCAAGACTAATCTCACTCAAGTTTTCAAAAGCAGAAAACCTGATTAATTCTAAAAGTTGTCGATGATTGTTGAGAGCTCAGTGGAGGTTACAACCTTGAGTGAGAACTCGTAACAGCGAGTGCACACTCAACATGTAAGCACAGTAAATTGCGTGTATTTTTTGGCGTGCAGGGAGTGTCGGATTTTTAACAGGTGAGGACAATTATCTAGAGGTAGTATGGCTATTTTCTAATTTCTGTATTAAAAATTAATCATGACTTGCTCCAAAATGTAAAGAGCCATTTCAAACATATTTTGCGAGAAAAGTTCCCCAATTATCTGTATCAGACAAGAATTGGAAATCTCTGTTTGGTAATGTTCATTATTTCATTCCCAACAATACTGTTACATTTATTTATAAGTTTGGGTTCGGAATCAAAATATTTATTTCTACACAATATGGCTTTCAGCATAACTGAACTGACGCTTTGTAGATACGTTATTTCATTGTACCAAAGTATGTGCAAAGGAAGTTACAAGATTGGATTGGAAAAGGTTACTTGAGTACTACAGTAGGTGTTGTACGTTAAAAATCTCTCCTTGCTCAAATGAGACAGCAAACACCGAGGTCCCGTGTCACAGCAGGTGTGGCATAATAAAATCCCTCCTTGCTCAAAGGCCATAAGCGCCGAGCATAGGCCTAAATTTGCAGCCCTTCACCGGCAATGGTGACGTCTCCATATGAGTGAGAGATTCTCGAGCGGAACGTTAAACAATATCTAATCAATCAATCTACAAAGATAAGTTCGTGAGTATTTTGATTCTCTATTCAAATAGAAAATACCAAGCGGAGAAGAGTATCCTTGTGACACTGGAAAACACCCCGAAAACATTTCCAAAAACAGGTTCAAGACAACTTTTCCTTGTAAGTTAATTTATGTTTGTTAATTACAGTTGTACACGTACACATTTGTTAAATACACGTGCGGACTATTAAATACATGTATATTCCTGCATATTTATTAAATACTTGTGAACACGTGCATTTTTGTTAAATGTTAAATGTATAACTGTGTACAAACGTATTTTTGTTAAATGCACGTGTACATGGGCATTTTTTATGATTTGATACTGTGATTAGTTTGGGTTTTATTTAACATTTTTGGTGTGCCCAGAGTTCCATGTTCTACTCTTCATTTTGTACTCTTATTAGAGTTTATCTTATTAGAGTTTATCTTATTACAGTTTATCTTATTACAGTTTATCTTATTAGAGTTTATCTTATTAGAGTTTATCTTATTAGAGTTTATCTTATTAGAGTTTATCTTATTGATCGCTGTTCGTTATGGGTTTTCCATCGGTGTGTTTACTGTGCGGCTCCGACGTAGTAACAATTTTGTCCGACACAGTAAAAATGTGTGCGACACAGTGCGCAACACAGTAAAAATGTGTGCGACACAGTGCGCTACACAGTAAAAATGTGTGCGAATAATATGCGACACAGTAAAAATGTGTGCGAATAATATGCGACACAGTAAAATGTGTGCGACACAGTGCACGATACAGTAAAAATGTGTGCGACACAGTGCGCAACACAGTAAAAATGTGTGCAAAACACAATGCGCGGCACAGTTAAAATGTGTGGAACACAGTAAAAATGTGTGCGAATAATATGCGACACAGTAAAAATGTGTGCGACACAGTGCGCTACACAGTAAAAATGTGTGCGAATAATATGCGACACAGTAAAAATGTGTGCGAAGAATATGCGACACAGTAAAAATGTGTGCGACACAGTGCGCGATACAGTAAAAATGTGTGTAACAGAGTAAAAATGTGTGCGACACAGTGCGCAACACAGTAAAATTGTGTGCAAAACACAATGCGCGGCACAGTTAAAATGTGTGGAACACAGTAAAAATGTGTGCGAATAATATGCGACAGAGTAAAAATGTGTGCGACACAGTGTGCGACACAGCAAAAAATGTGTGTTACACAGTAAAAATGTGTGCAACACAGTAAAATATGTGGGACACAATATGCAACACAGTATAAATATGTACAGCACATTGTGCTACAGAGTAAAACAAAAATAATAAGAAAATTTAACAACACCGTTAGATCCACGCTAATCGTGAACGAAATTAGGACAACAGGGAAAGACTCTCAACCATTATTTATTTATTTATTTGTTTATAATATAATGTATGATATATTAAAAAAAATGTCATGTTGCACTCCAGGTGCATTCTTTTCTTTTCAAAATGTCAGAAAACATCTCTCGCGTAGTCTGCATCGTAGTAAAATTTTGGAGCGATGGAGAACCGTAGCACAATGTCGCTAGCTTTACCTTAGATTATGTAAATGTATTGCGTACTTTTTTTATTTGTAAGATGACCATTCCCGAGTTGTACTGAATGTTGATGAAAACCACAACTCTGACTACATCAATGCTAATTTTATCAAGGTGCGTGTAATGTGTTTGTGTTAAATGGATTTGTTTCACATTTGCAGAATGAATTTCAAATAAAAATGTCGTAAACATTTTTTTTTCTTTTTACATATTTTGGTCACATGTCGAGCGTTAATATTGAATATTTTTCGCCTTGATAATTTTTCTTCAAATTTGGTATATAGTATTTTTTTGACAGGGGGGGGGGGGCATAAATTGTAGGTTATAGGCCTTCTGCCCCCCTTTGGCCTTAGGGGCGGAACAAAAAAGTGCCATAAATCGACCAAATTTTCAAAAATCTTCTCAGGATTGTCTCTTCCAGAATTGATCTCCGAGGGAGAAGTTGTTATATATAATGTATGTGGGTATAAAGTGTATATGCGTTGAATATTTAAATAATATCTTCGTAAACTAATGATATTAAACTGAAAGTAAATAAATACAAAAATTGTAAATTTCATAATCCCAGAGGTAGGTATTTGTTATTATGGTGGGATAGTGATTATATGTGTTAACAGTTGAACATTTTAAACTTTTTCTTGATAACTACCATTCCAGTTCTTTTTGAAAACTGCCAAATATTGACCCAATTTTCAAACAAATATTCTCTTCAAATGTCGGGGGCCTCTGTGGCCGAGTGGTTAGAGCATCGCGCTCAAAATCACAAAGCCTCTCACCTCTGTCGGCGCGTGTTCGAATCTCGGCCGCGGCGTTATGTGAGCAAGTTTGCCAGTTTATTTGCGGAGGTCGGTGGTCTCTTCCCAGGTACATTGTATCTGGGATTCGAACGCGCGCCGACTAGAGGTGAGAGGCCTTGTGATTTTGAGCGCAATGCTTTAATCACTCGGCCACGGAGGCCCCTTTATAGTTCGTGGGACTAGCAATATAAATATCTAATACTCAAGTGACCATTAAGACCCATGGGCCTCTTGAAAGACTACAGTCTTAATTTGAATATAAAAAATAGATGCAAACATTTTTTTAATTTCATTTCTTTTTCTTTTAAATCTTTTTTCTGTCTTACATGTCCTCTTCCATAGCGAATGCCTCTCCCTGTTGATACATTGTATATCTTAAATATCACTTTATAGGACACGAAAGGTCAACGGTCATATATTGCAAGTCAAGGTAAGATCTCAATGAATATGATATGTGTTTACCGTAATATAATCAAAAGATCGAACAACGTGTTTGGGTTTTATCAATTCATTTTTTGATGTTAGATACTGAAATATGACACATCTAATGTTAAAAAGCAACATTTGAGAATAATATTTTGGCCATAAATCTGTGTTATGTAATAAGACTCGAGTCGAGTTTATGTTTACTAAGAAACTACTCGTATATCATAACTTTTAAGCAACATATTTTACGTAAAGAATACTGAAAATATGATATAAAGCATAAACTTTGATCGGTAACCATACAGTTTCAAAACTGTGTGAAAAATAATATTTTTCAAAAAAGAAAGAAAATGGTTATTTCAGGTCCCAAAAGTAACACGGTGGCCGACTTTTGGCGGATGGTTGTTCAGGAGAACGTTTCTCAGATAGTTATGTTGACAAATCTAAAAGAAGGTTTAAAGGTATGGATTTCAGAACTGCTGAATTTATCGCAGTTGTGTCGTAATACGAGGGTTGTCCCAGAATATCGTAGACAATGTTAATAACTCAGTTATTCGTTAGAAAAAAAATATTTATTTTCTTTTGTTAGTTAAAAGCTCCATTTTGTGCATCTATGTACAAAATTTTATCAAAATATCTCTTTTCATTATGATATAGTACATAGACACAGAACATATACCCATACGTGTCGGCGCACGAATTCAAACGTCAAAAACGTTTCACATGAAGTTGTCAGTTTTCTTTTTCAAAGTACTGTGCGCGATGCAGTTTTCATGGCGTTTTACCCACTTGTCAAATACACACCCAAACCACTCCTGATTTAGAGACAAGTTAAAATTCCTCACTGCTCTTCTAATTTCTCGTTCCGATTCAAATTTTTGTCCCCTCAAGCTGGCCTTCAAAAGTGGAAAATAGGCGAAATCAAGTGGTGCTAAGTCTGGAGAGTAGGGTGGATGTTGGAGTATCTGAAACCCGATGACTCCGAGTTCTAAATCTGTTTCAGCCGATGTATGAGCAGGGGCGTTGTCATCATGATAAATAATATTTTCAGTGTGATCCCTTAGATCTGGTCGTTTCTTTCTTATCGCATGAAGCAAATCACGGCGAACCACTTTGGGATAGTATTTTGAGTTCACAGTCCTCCCTTGCACAACATGATTTAGCAACGATCCGTTGTCTGTCCATGAATATAATGCACACGATTTTTCACATAGATTTGACGGACTTTGCTTTCGTAGGGGGTGGTGATCCGGAAGTTTTCCATAAAAAGGACTGCTTTTGATTCTGGTTCGTACTAATGAAGTCAGGTTTCGTCCATTGTGATAATTCTATCGAGGAAATGTGGATGTTGTTGATGTTTCGCAATAAATAACTGGGATAACCTTACCCGTCTGTGCATTTCTTCATGGGTAAGCAGACGTGGCACCCATCTAGCTGAAACTCTTTTCATACCAAGATCGTCTGAGAGAATTCTGTGAACCTCTGATTTAATGATCTATAGTCTTTCTGCTACGCCCCAGATGGTCTGGCGACGACCTTCATCAATCACAGTCTTTACCATCAGACTTTCACCATCGTTATTTCTTCTTTTTTTTCGGCCTTCTCAACTTAATGTCATTCCATCCAAATATCTTTTGTGCCATTCAAAAACAAGGGCTCTACTGACACTCCTGTGATCTTCTGTCATTTCCATCTCACGTTTTGTTTGAGTGGGGGTCAATCCACGATCTACACAGTATTTTATAATATTTAGGTGCGCCTATGAAGTCGTTAACATCTTCATTTTGCGCAACTCTTATTTCAGATGCGTTTTAAAATTACATCATTTCTCTGCTGTTTATGACGTCGTGGGGTTGTAAAACCAGTATATTGCGCGGAGAGCATCACTGATTCTATTGATATAAATTCTAATACGATTCATTGAATATTAAACTATTTGTTTTCATCTCACTGAGTGATACAAAGAAAATATCATGGAATTTTGTACGTGCGCCAACAACGCACATATATTACATTTTATTCTGCAATAGCTCATTTATCTCTTTTGCTATCGATTGCAAAATTTATATTTAAATGTAAAATAAGTAAATGTTTTGTCATGTAAAAAAATATCTTGAATTTGACGCGAAATAAAAAAAAATATTAACATTGTCTACGACTTTTTGGGTCAACCCTCGTATATCTGATTTTGGAGTTCTGATCTTATAGAATACACTTGGGTCTAGAATATCCCACTACCTTGTTATAGAAGTTTGTAAAACTATTTATAAATATTTTGATATTACTAAAAACCCGTATCTACCACACAATTTTCCTATGAAATCACCTTTTCACATTATACACAACTCCTTCATTTAAATATTCGATGGATATTATTACTCCAAAATTAAAATCCGTCAGTTATGTTTTGATGTTGGTTTATTTCATGTATTAATGTTTTGATGTTGGTGTATTTCATGTATTAATGTTTTGATGTTGGTGTATTTCATGTATTAATGTATTGATGTTGGTGTATTTCATGTATTAATGTTTTGATATTAGTTTATTTCATGTATTAATGTTCGATTTACATGGCGCATAAGTGATCTCCTCTGGACAACCTTAGATTTTCACATTTCTTTTTCCAAATTCGATTTTAAACAGAACTAAACTCATTAAATTATATTTGTAGTTATTCGTTATATTTTCTTTTGCAAAACTCTCTGAACCGATTGAAAATATTTATAAGCGAAAACTTTAGTATCGTTATTTCGCTTCTAATGTAAACAAGATGTTCTTAGACCGGAACAAGTATCGCCGCCTATCGGGTAACAGATGACCGCAACTCTCTGCCATCTCTCATTGTGTTTTGGAATTTTTTAATTGAAAATTTAATATGTTAATCGTTACATATTGGTAATCTGTTTTATAATTAATTTTGTTAGACAAAATGTGAACTGTACTGGCCTGGAAATGAAGAGTGCAGAAAGTTCAACAACCTTGTCGTCACCCTGGAAAGTGTCAATAAATATGCCTATTATGTTGTACGTCGACTAGCCGTAAAGACAAAGGAAGTATGTTTTATTTCAACTTGACTAAAACCAACCTTTTTTATCCTATGACAAAGTTTAAAGAGGTTTGGTATCATTTAGTTCGTGTTTTATTTTTCGTTCCGAACGAATATTCGTTTAAGCTAGAACAATATTTGTTTCATGAATAATGAAAACAGTGCATTCTTTGAAGACAATCACAATGGCATATAAAACGTACGTAAAAGAACTATAGACAAAGTCACATGACGTCATGAAATACAGCTAGAATTCATTGTAGATAACTAGAATAGTGGTTCAGTTCCACTACACACACTGGCCGGATCATGGCACTCCGGATTCGCTCCATCTAAATATATTCCAGAGTCACGTGATGAGGACTAATGCCTCGACAGATAAACCTATCCTTGTTCATTGCAGGTAATGCATTAATTCTAATGCATATATTTTGTAATCTGCATTTGGATTGGGCAATGTACGTATAGATGAGGTAGTTCAATGAAAACTAACGAGACGTAAAGTTTTCCATTTTGACGTCATAAAGGAATGATATAGAAACATGACATCAAGCGTGAACATTGCGTGACGTATTTCATGTAACAAATTAGCAAAACTCAACGAAATAAGACGTAAATTGCATAAGAATATATATATATATATATATATATATATATATATATATATATATATACTAATTTTTCTATTCATTGCGTCTTGTGCCAAATGAAATATATTTTACTGCAGCGCTGGGATCGGGAGAACGGGGACATTTATAGCGCTTGATGCCCTTATCAGATCGGGAAAACAGACTGGATGTGTCAATGTCGTTGAGTATATAAAGACCATGCGAGGGGATAGGATGTCTATGATTCAGAACGTGGTGAGTAAATAGTCATTAGTAAAAGCATAGTATAAATCGCGAGGCGTGACCGGGTGTCTGCTAGATTACAAAAATATTTCTGTTGCTTTCTTGATTTTTATAGCAAAATTGTATCATGGATACCTTTAAAATAACATACTTTGTTTTGTTTTTTTTTTATTTAGGTACGTACGTTTAGAATTAGTGGAATAAGAATACCAATATGTTATTGTGTGTGATGATAATAAATGAATCGAACTAATTTTAATCATTTGCAGGGGCAATACGTTTTTCTGTACAAAGCATTGCAACATGGATTACAAGAATATATTTCCCCTGTAAAGAGGACAGATTTTATGTCCCTTTATGCCGACGTTTGGAAGCAATCAGGAGACATGAATAATAACATCGTTTATGCTCAATTTCAGGTAATTTCAATGATCTTATTGTTGTTATCAGCATTCACCAAATTTATACTTTTTGATCTATAAACGAGTTTAGGTTTTTATTATATTTCGTGGGGGAATTCATTTTCGTCGATACCCTATTCTGCAAATTATCATATAGATGAAAGTGCTTCCTACTGTCAGTGAACGAAAATACATTCCAACGAAACTGTGAACACGTGGTAATGGACAACAAAAATTAGTACGTTCCAACGAAAATGTAAATACTACAGAGTGCAGTTTGTCCCAACGAAACATTGACAAACCACTGAAACTGGTCCCCACGACTTCAGATGATCCTACAGCGCTTAATTGTGTGATGCTATGGAACCCTTAGAACATTGACAAACCACTGAAACTGATCCCCACGACTGCAGATGATCCCACAGCGCTTAATTGTGTGATGCTATGGAACCCTTAGAACATTTATTTCTGAAATATGATTTTTATTTCATGCTTACAGCGACTCGGGGACATAAAACCTCTATATGATGCAGATAACTTTAAGATGGGAATAAAACACATGGAGATGAATTATACGAAAACTATCTTACCAGGTAGGCATTTTCTATATGACAATAATAATTGAGTTCAAATTTCTTGATCGGAACACAACTACATACTTTAATATACTTGGTAGATATTCCTCTTAAACCCAGTGGAGTTTTAAGCAATATGCGTATGAATACAGAACTTGATGAATATGCAATGACGAAATGAAAGTAAAATATACTTAATGATATAAGAGTTATAAAAAAAGTCAACATACAGGACTCATGGAGGGTGTGACCAGTTGACATGGGATGCTTACTTCTCCTAGACATTGGGGGCCTCCGTGGCCGAGTGGTTAGAGCATCGGGCTCAAAATCACAAAGCCTCTCACCTCTGTTGGCGCGTGTTCGAATCTCGGCCGCGGCGTTATGTGAGCAAGTTTGCCAGTTTACTTGCGGAAGGTCGGTGGTCTCTTCCCAGGTACATTGTATCTGGGTTCTCTCCTCCACCAACAAAAACTGGACGCCACCAGATAACTGAAATATTGTTGAGTATGGCGGAAAGCAATAAATAATCAATCAATCAATCAATCTCCTAGACATCGGATCCCACCTCTGGTATGTCCAGGGATCCGTGTTTGCTTTACTCTTAATTTCGTATTCTTTGTACATGCAACACATATGAGAGATTTTGAACCATATAGGGGCATCCGTGGCCTAGTGGTTAGAGCGCCGCGCTCAAAATCACAAGGCCTCTCACTTCTAGTCGGCACGGGTTCGAATCTCGCTCGCGCCGATATATGTGAGAAAGTTTGCCAGTTTACTTTCGGAAGGTCGGTGGTCTCTTCCCGGGTACATTGTATCAGGGTTCTCTCCTCCACCAATAAAAACTGTACGCCACCAGATAACTGAAAAATTGTTAAATGTGGCGGAAAACAGCAATCAATCAATCAATCATTGAATCATATAACATAGATGCAAGTTTTCGCAAATTCATAATGTCTTTGAGAAACATCTGTGATTGTGTTCGATCGCGTAGATTTATGTTGGTGTATTTTTTAGTGGATAAGTATGCAGTGTTTCCATCTTCATTTGCACCAGGAAGAGCGACTTACTACAATGCCGTGAGTTTTTCGGTAAGGTTTTTTTTATAACTACAATCGACAAAACTTCCGCTTGATGAGAGGAGGTAGAGGGGGGTTGATTGTTTGATTCAGACTTTGGAATTTTAAATGCTTCAGAATTTAGTGAAAATAGCAGCTGATCAATCAGATGTGACCCTAAGACGCCTAAGCTGTATATCACGACAGGAGTTTTTAAGTTAGATATTTTTTTCTGATTAAAGGTGAGAGGCCATGTGGTTCTGAGCGCAGTGCTCTAACCACTCGGCCACGGAGTAAAAGTAAGAGAAATATCGGGTCATATTAACCATTAAGCTGTGGTTATTGGTTTACAACAAGTCTACATTTGGTATTTTGATCAGAATCAGTGTCAGCTAATCAGAATGAACATACGCTTCATCTACACAATCACACGACCATTTTCCGGACAGACCCAGATTCATAGTAAAAGGAAAAAAACGTAGAGAATGTCTAACCTTACGGAATTTTTAACAAAATATGAATGTGTGGTATTTGTTGTTTTTGGATCTTAATAGACATATGGAATTAGGGCGACATAAGTGCAACTGCAGAAAGAGTGATCCTAACTTCTGCACGGTGCTCACTCCACGACTTTCACTTCGTGTGACAATCACGTGACATGTGAACAATACGAACACTATTTCTTACCTATTCTAGACAGCTTACTGGCGAGAATGGAAATCAGGATCTCGTAGATTCGAAAGAGTGGGCCTAGCCACTAAGTTTATGCGATCGGTGATTGTCTAGCTCCGATCTGTATTTCCTGTAAGAATTATGGGATTGATCACTGTTCGTTATTTTAGCCTTTTTTATATACCTGCACTTTAATGTGAAAATCGAGATCATGAAAGAATTTTAATATAACGATAAATATTTATTCATAGATGTTTATTTGAAGGCTTGTTTATTTTCTACCAATCAGTCCTACACAAAGACAGATGAATTTATATGCGCACAGTTCCCAGTAGAGGGAGCTGTCGTAGACTTATTGCGCCTCCTAGTGGAGCAGGAGACGACGCTTCTTATCAGCATTAATCCAATCAAAAAAATCAAAGAGGTAACAAATGTTGACGTTCTATAATATTTACTATATATTTTTATTTCATTTATATGTGTGCTCTTTTTATGCTGTACTATGTGACCGTCAGGACGAGCGAACACTCTTAAGATTTTGCATTATAACTTCAGACATTCGACGCGGGAAATATAACACAGTTGATGTAAACAGTGTACTGTGACCTCATATTTAGCTCACTGGGTATTTACAGACAAAAAAGTTGCATACACTTTTAGTTGTTTGCTGTATGTAAGAATGACATTTAATTGTCGCGTTTCGAGTTCGTCCGGAACACCGTTTTTATTCCGTGTTTAGTCACACCACGTGACAAATGTTCCCCAGCGTAACTTCCGCTATTATTGTTTACCAATGAAACGTACATCATTCTATATTACCTTATACTCGGCCGCCAGTTTGATGTTGCCTGTTCCATTGTACGTTGAAAATGGAAAAAGACTTTGATTTATTTTGCTGGCAAGTTCCAGTTTTAAAGAAATATATCCAGGAAAGAGGCATTCAGTACACTTTGGGAAAGAAAATTGAACTTGTACAAGTTCGTGATTTAGCAAGCGAACGTTTGTTGTCTGTGACTATCTAGTCATTGGGAGTCTAAACAAAGTTTCTTCAGAGATGAGGAATTCGGTGAAATATTCAACTTGGACAAGGAAATCATAATTTCGTTTGGTAAGTAAAAAAAATGTCATGAATGAAATTTTTATCCAACTCTCATTTCCTCTGCCATTTTTATAACGCAATATATAATGGCTATTCACCCGGCGGTCGAGTGCCCAAATTAGCAAACGGTTATTCACTCGGTTGCCGAAAGAATAGGCTTACAGCCGCTTATGTATCCGGCAACAATAACTGTTTATTTCACATGTTATTTACACTGTTTGGAAGATCACATGCTTTGTGTTATAATCGATTTAAATTTGAACTGTGTGCGTCATGTGGTGTTTATCCAACCAGACCAACGAGTCTTTCAATTGCATTGATTGTCTTGATAAAATAACTTTTGTCACATCTTGTCGAGACTAATTTTCATTCATGGATTTCAACCCCGTGAGGATCCGGGTTGTTAGAATAGTTCCCCAGCATCCCTAGCTTGTCGTAAGAGGCGACTAAATGGGGCGGTCCTTCTGATGAGACCGTAAAAACCGAGGTCCCGTGTCAAAGCAGGTGTGGCGCGTTAAAGATTCCTCCCTGATCGAAGGCCATAAGCGCCGAGCATAGGCCTAAATTTTGCGGCCCTTCATCGGCAAATGGTGACTTCTCCATATGCGTCAAAGATTCTAGAGCGGGACGTAAAACAATATGTAATCAATCAATCAATCAACTTTCAATTGCATTGATTGTCTTGATAAGATAACTTTTGTCACATCTTGTCGAGACTAATCAAACATACAGCTCAAAAAGGGTGGAAAATGGTTGTTGCACGCTGTTTCTACATGTGTTCATTGGTCAAAACGACAACCTTCATGCAGATCAGCTGTCGATAACCAAATTCATCAGTGTCTTATTCAGGCTCTAAACATCTAGATACATGACAGATAATAGAGACTATTTATCTGACAGTCGGGGTACAGAACAGCTGGCAGCTTATGAAAACATGTCATCTCGTCATCTCATACTGTAAAAATAATTCTGAAAATCAGTATATTAGATTTTACTGAATATGCATTGAGACACACAATTTTAAAATTAACTTTGTCAGACAATGTGAATTTTAAAAATCATGTATTTCAGTGCATATTCAGTGAAGTATAAAATACTTACGTTTTAGAATTAATGGCTAATAACTGTGCAAATATAAATTATAATCCTTTTTCTAGGCATCACTGCAAGTTAGAATTGATTTCGAGTTGACAGTTGAACAACAATTTGCATTGGAAATTAGCAAGAAAAGTATAATATTCTCTAAAGATAATTTTCCCCTTCATTTTAACACCCGACAACATTTGTAAAATCAATTCTGAGTATATTATTGATTTGTTTTCATTATTTGAATATATATATATATATATATATATATATATATATTTCATTTACAGTGATGATGTCATATCCCAGGACTTTGAACAAGTTTGATCCTGTTTCAGAGAATTTAAAATTCAAGAACTACAGCAAAATTTGGGGCTTGGATAAAATCATTAATGTACTTGTGAGCCCAAAGCAATGGATGTTGTGCAAATACTTAAACTAAAGTGTGTATTCAAGAGAAAACAAGTACATGCTCTCATGTATTTCATTTTTTTCAAAGACAATAATGTTGCAAATGTTTGTGAAAATATTGTTGTTGATTATTCTTGATTTCTCTTCCTAAATGGTCAATAAATATTTCATTGAAAAATTTGTATATATGATAGAATATCAATGTTATAACTTTAATCAATGTTTTTGAATTTTTCTTACAAATAAAAATTCAATTTAATCATGATACATCATGAATGGCTATGGGTCTTACATCTTATTAAACGTTTTCATAGTTTATAATAATTATATATATATATATATATATATATATATATATATATATATATATGCAAATTTTTGAAAACGTGTCATAATGCGGCTTTCATTATTTTTTCCTATTGTATTTTATTTTATTTTCTCTTGGTTTTTTTTTTTTTTGGTTTTTTTTTTTGTTTGTTTGTTGTTTTTTTTTTTTTTGGTTTTTTTGTTTTTTTGTTGTTGTTGTTGTTGTTGTTTTGTTTGTTTGTTTTTTGTTGTTTTTTTTTTTTGGTTTTGTTGTTATTTTTTTTTTGGGGGGGGGGGGCTGTGGAGGCTGCAAAGTTGAGGATTCTAATATCATTATCCTCCAAAAATTAATCTGATTACTATGTTGATTTTTTTATATCTGAAATTAATCTAATTTTTATACGTTTCAAGACAATGTCCGAATATTATGATAAAGAAATAGAATGGAGGACTAGCTATCAATAAAACTTCATGAATTACAGACTCAGTCACTCTGAAGAATATTACACATTACCAAATTCAAGAGACATTAGCCATTTTAACGACACGATGGGTCAAAATTTTCTCGAGTTTTATCCATTTTCTTCTAACCGATGACGCTTTCTTTTTTAAGGGAAAAGCAAAATTCTGAACATTTTCCATGTAGCTGTACTTCCCTCTCTTCCCATCGTCTGTTGAACACCCAGGGACTGCTTGAAAGTACCACCTTTTGCCGGTATTCGAAACGAGCCAAATGTTGCTAATACAAACAAATTGTACCGGAAGTTGTCCTGAGGAAACTTTTTCCTCTGTCACGCGATCGACGTGACTAAACGCGGAATAAAAACTGTTCCGGACGAACTCGAAATGCGGCTATTGCCGCAGATTATTATAGGATGAAATGCTATAAATCTTTATAAAACTCGTCATACCACGAAATATAAAAAAATAATTATATGAAATTCATATATATATATATTATATATATATATATATATATATATATATATATATATATATATTGATATCATTCCAGATATCTTCCTGGGTCGACATGACAAGAGAAATAATTCAGGACCTCCCTTTTGAAATTGAAAAGGAGACTCAATGTAGTTTATTCAAAGCTGTCAGGAAAACTGCACTGAAGATAAGGAATGTCAATGTAAGTTAAAATATTTAATATCAGGAGGGTATTAGGGAGGTTGCAATATCCCCCACCCACCCCTTCAGTTGAAGCTTTTAATCAATTATAATCATTTTTGCCATTTTTTTTTTTTTGCATTTGCATCCCCTAACCCTTTCAAGCGAAAAAGGTAGATGCTTGGGTCAACACCCACTCCACCCTCTACCTTTGAAAACTTTCTGGATACGCTCCTGGTTTTAAACAACACAGATGCATACATTTAATAATCAACATCTTCTTCTTTGAAGACAACCAGCACAGTTTCGGTTTTGATGTTTAGGTGTCTTTCTTCTGTGTTATTGTATGGTAAGCAGTATGCATACATTGTTAGGAAAAAATCGTAATGTTTTGATTTTTTTTTTAACTTCCGGAAGACAAATTCCGAGACGCACCTTGTTGAAGTGTTTGAATTCCTGGCATGGGATCTGGACGAGATGTTACCCAATGAACAAGCCGATCTTGTTGACATGGTTACACAAATCCAACTGGACCGTGAAACGACGAACGATGGCAAGATTTTACTAGTGTCTAGGTACATGTACTATGATTTTTATGAATCACACCATACAGATTACAGGTAACTAGTGAACGTGTGTGAACCATACAGATTGTATGTAACTATCGAAGGTGTGGGGGGCCTCCGTGGCCGAGTGGTTAGAGCATCGGGCTTAAAATCACAAAGCCTCTCACCTCTGTCGGCGCATACCTTCATAATATCAATACATTCTCAGTGTTTCACGTGTATATTCCATGACGTATATTTCAAATACTCCACATTTTGTCGATATTTACTTACCACAGTTGACAAATTCTTTACACACGTGTCGTCGTCACTCAGTGCATAGTTATGACGCCATCCGCTTACATTTATATTGATCAGATTAAAAGAACTTGGCAGTCTAACATTTCGTGTTTTTAGTCCCCTACCAGCTTTGCCGAAGGGAACTACTAATTTACCTTCGATGTCTGTCCGTCCGTCTGTCTTGTTTTTCTGCTTGAGAATTTCCGGACTTTTATCAGCATTGGATGAAGATTTTCAAATAAAGTTTGATATATGGCTTTGTCTTGCATAGTTACATTTTGCTGGACTTACATTTGACTGAAATATGCCCTTTGATGAATAACAAGAATAAGATTTCTTACTTATCTCCGCATTGGGTAAAAATATTCCATTGAAATTTGTTATCTGGCATGGTCTTTGATAGTACAGATCAAATTTGAGTTTAGCTATGCTTGATCAATTTTTCACTGAATTATCCTACCGGTAGTGGACTTTGTAGTGCCTGTTTCAGTAGCTGCATGGTTTATTTTATGTATTAATAAAACTTATTTGAAAATAAAATCGGAGTTAAATGAGTGTATTTAGTGATTGATTAATTTCAATTATGACGTCGCATTGTTTCACGGATTTTATCCCCGCAAATATGTTCATAACCTGCCTTACCGTCCCTGGGTTAAAAGGAATCACAGTTTAGTTTGTCTAGTGTGTGAAGGTATGCAACTGCATAAAGAAATAAGACATGAAAACATAAAATTGACACATTAACAATACTGCTAATTGAAACTCACAGAAATACAGTTGAATATATTGACATGTGTACTTATGGAATACGATAATGACGCGTGTACTTTGGTACGTTATTTCTATGTGTTTGTTTGTTTGTTTGTTTGTTTGTTTATAGCCGCCTGAGCAATTTTTCAGCTATCCGGCGGCTGTCACCATTACCGGTGACAGGGCTGCAAATTTAGGCCTATGCTCGGCACTCAGGGCCTTTGAGCAGTGTGGCACGTCACGGGACCTCGGTTTATACGGTCTCATCCGAAAGACCGGCACCCACGTCCCACAGTGGGATTCGAACCCCCGACTCAAGGATCATCAGATCTTTGAGCCCGACGCTCTAACCACTGCGCCACGCGGGCGGCTTATTTCTATGTGTACACTTTAGTGTAATAATGATATATATATATATATATATATATATATATATATATATATATATATACACATTTTGGTGTAACATGTATAACAACAACAACAACAAAAAACCAAAATAAAAAAAAAATAAAAAAAAAACCCAAAAAAAACCAAAAAAAAACTAAGAAATACACCTGCTATTAATCAATCAATGTAAGCAGCATTTAGGTATTGTAGGGATGGAGTGACCGGATGTGGGGTGTTCTGCGCTGTTTATAACGCTATACAACAACTACAACAGGACGATGAAGTGGACATGTTTACCATCGTACGGCAGTTACAGATACGCAGACCGGAAATGATATCCAGCTTGGTAAATGTTAAATTATTGCCATTCAAAGGTTTTTTTTTCTCAAACGAAAAATGCCGAAACATTGAACGATTTTATCAATTTCTTTTTTCTTTTTATATAGTTCAGTTATATATATATATATATATATATATATATATATATATATATATATATATAATCAAAATAAAATAAAAACAGAAAAAAAAAAAAAAAAAAAAAACAAAAACAACAACAAAAAAAAACAAAAACAAAAACAGAAAAATTAAACAAAACTAAAAACAATAAAACAAAATAAAAACAAAAGCTTTCAATTCTGATATGCGATAAATTAGCAACAATGACTTTTAAAAATAAAGGTTTAATTGTCTTGAAACAAACACTTAATTCCACCATTCACGACTGATTAAAATAAGCAATGCCCAGATTAAAGGTTTTTTTTTTCTGAACACGAAAACCAAAGCTTTCGGCATCTGTGATATATTTACAGCCGTGAGATTTCAGATCTAAATGTTCCCGAATTAATAATAGAAAGTTTAGAAAATTGAAAGAAACATTTTCTTTTCAGGATGAATTCGAATTTTGCATTGGTGCTGTGAAAGAGTTCTTGAACAGGGAAAACGTATATGCTAATGCTTGAACTGAACTGAATGTACCATTTGAATTACAAACTGATGAAAAATCGCCGTGGTGAACATTGGGAAATATTGTTGGTGATGTTTCTAGGCTTTTGTTTAATCAATATGCATTTACAGTATCATCAACTTAAATTTCAATGCGGACATACCAATGACATGCCAGTATCCTATTAAATTCTCAGAACTATTTCAAGCTATGCCGTGAAGTCTAAAAAATCATGCATACAAACAGAAATTCATTCCTGATTAATAAGAGGCTGTTGTCATTTTACCTCGTTACATGTAGCATTGTCTTTTGAATCTCCGAATAGTCACATTACAATAACACTAACAATAGCACTAGTTTCAATGTATGCTCCTGCACACCCTTCTTATCCACTAAACACTTTCAATTTTGAAATTTGTGGTAAAAAGAAGCTTTAGAAAATTAACAAGAAAAGAGTGGTGACGTAGACATTATTTGGAGATCCACTGCAGATTTTCAGCCGCATTGCTATCATTTAAGGAGACACGCTTGTAAAGTTTGTGCTGTATAATGAAAATATTCCATGTGCTGTAATTCCTTATTTTACGCGAGTACTTAATATCGCAAAATCTCTCAGGAACATCAAATCTTCTGATCATGGATGCACGAATGGTCTGTTAATCAAGAGTTTTAATATGTATTTGAGCTTTACAGAAATAAAAAGTGGGTATTTTTATTTCGCCTGTAGTAGAAATTACGTGATAATGAATTTCCCGCGTAATTTTATCTAATTAAA
The DNA here is from genome assembly GCA_024699665.1 of Ostrea denselamellosa. NCBI lineage: Eukaryota > Metazoa > Mollusca > Bivalvia > Ostreida > Ostreidae > Ostrea > Ostrea denselamellosa. The sequence goes on along the minus strand of JAMZEH010000050.1, from coordinate 1,160,828 downwards.
TTATTTAATTTAAAGGATATTTATGAAAGCATACAATATCTGCTAACTTAATCATGTAGTGGAGTGATGCCTTTAAAATTTTACAATTATGTAATCTATTTATATCTAATCTTATCATTGGATAACAGCTACTCAATCAGTTGCAGTACGGTCACTCAGTTGCAGTACGGTCACTCAGTTGCAGTACGGTTACTGTTTAGTATTTGGTCCAATTACAGGGAGCTTTTACTTTAAATCATGTGTAAATTTCCTTCTCACAATTAATAATCGGTATATCGATTTCCGCTCTTTTGATAAATGTCTTCCCACCAGCTGAACAAATTAGATGCATGTCAAATATAAATCCACATTTTCAGCAAAACTATAATTAGATAAATCGTTGTTTACTGTTTGATGTCAAACTCCTCACAGAAGACTGCATATGGTTCATGACAGGATTTGGAATATTTATCAGAAATATCAAACTGATATACAAATTTGTTGTCAAAAGAAGCTTTGATATCCGTACGTACAAAATGGTAGATTTGAAAATTATATTAAGATTACATAACGTGGGTTACTTAAGATTGTACAGTATATTCCTGTTTTTGAATGTTGAGGGGTCTACAGATTATAATTCAATCCACGGAGAGAGATATATCGGTCCTGTTGTTTCCATGGTTACCATGGTGGGACCACAGCAGTGTGTTACGGAGTGTCTCGCCAGACCCGCTGTGTGTGGGGGCATGAACTACAGGAAAACGCACTTTCTCTGTGAAATCGTGACGTCCATAGACAAAATAGAACCATCTACGGAGTACTTTAGAATTCACCTTGATGGCGTAAGTATTTCAAAAGTTTTTTTTGTTTGTTTTGTTTTGTTTATATGTAAATAATTCAGATTCTTTGGGATTGAGCAGCATGTGATTTTTTGTTTTTGATTTTTTGTTTTTATATATGTGTGTGTGTTCTAATTCGTTACACTCAAACGAACATTTATAAAATAATAACAACACATATATAGGTAGAAAAGCGCTCTCGCATAGCACTTTATTTGGCAATATACAATGTTTTCTATTTTCCGTATTCTTTACAGTCTACAAAACAAAATATTATAGTTTAGATGCACAACTACAATGTACGTAATACGATATAGTGAGGGCGAGTGGGTGGGAGAGTGTGTGACTGCGTTGAGAGAGAGCCTACGAATGCGGTAAAATATTACAAAAGGTAAAGCGTGCTTTCTGGAATTGAATACCTGAAGAACAGGTATTCTATTTTTACTTTGGCCAATAAGAAACGTCAAGTAAACACGTGTTGATATTTTTTACGCCACACTCATCAATTTTTCAGTTATCTGGTGGCGTCCAGTTTTTATTGGTTCTGGAGAGAACCCAGATAAAATGTACCCAGAGAGAGACCACCAACCTTCCGAAACTAAACTGGCAAATTTTTTCACATATATCATATATCGGCGCGAGCGATATATATATATATATATATATATATATATATATATATAGAGAGAGAGAGAGAGAGAGAGAGAGAGAGAGAGAGAGAAGAAAATAAAAAATATCTTTATATAGCAGAATAGGACATAAGAAGAAAAGTCTCTGTAAAATAGCAAGGTGGTGATATCCTGAAATGTTGCACATATATAATAATCCCGAAGCACCGTTGATGTATTTGTTGATTGATTGATTGATTGATTGAATATTGTTTAACGTCCCGCTCGAAAATCTTTCACTCATACTGAGACGTCACCATTGCCAGTGAATGGCAGCAAAATTTAGGCTCAGTGACTTTGAGGAGGGTGGGATCTTTATCCTGTTGTGACACGGGGCCTCGGTTGTTGCTGTCTCATCCGAAGGACCGCTCCATTCAGTCGCTTCTTACGACAAGCTAGGGGTACTGAGGATCTATTTTAACAACCCGGATCCCCACGGGGCATTTGTGACATGTTAGGGCCACTATCATCCTGAGCATCGTAAGGTGAAACTGAAGAACAATTATACCACATATTAGTATAGAATTATTGTCAGAAAAAATCTGGGGTTTAAAATCACAAATGGTGGATGGATGTTGTTGATTATTCGTTATCTACATGAGTTCATTTCATCCTTTATTCCTGTCATTACTACTAAAACAAAAAACAAAATTGGGTCTGGGAGAGACACGTACTATATTTTACATTGTATTGGAAAATCATGAAAATGCAACATGGTCACGCTGTCCAAAAGTGGGCCACGCCCTCATCGACTGATTCTTGACTTAATTGGGGGGTGGAGTGTCACCTTGCTTAGCATCACGCGGCACACCAAGCATATACACATGTACAAGGAGTTGAAACTGAAAACCCCAAGCTATCTGCTACTACCTTTAGATTTTTTTTTAGTTTTCTGTTGCACAGAACAGTTGTCTTAATATTACATCCAACACTTCATCATCTACATCGTGATGCCAAAACATAGACTATGACATCATATATCATCTTGCCCCGGTTAAGGACTGTTTTGTGTACATAGTGATGCATGTATTAAAACTTATGTACTTCGTCCTTTATTTCGTCTGTCAACTGAAGAATAAGTAAAGGTGTTTTGGAAACTCATAGCATTCAATGAGTTCTACACCTGTCACAGTGTGAAGAACTTCGCTTCTGTCATCAGCTCCTAAAAGTTAAGTTCATGATCTCACCTCTAGTACAACCGTGAACATGTATACCTTACTTTTCCTTTTGCATCTGATCCCACCTCTGTTGTGTACAGGGGTTCATGGGTGTCCTACTCTTAATTTTGTACTCTTTGTTAGATTAACCACTGTTCATAATCTTCACTTTTTCGACCGATGTTCAAGGTTATTGATGATGATGCATATGTTACATTCATTTAATTCCAGGTGACCTGTATGCAGGTGGAATGTACCTCGTGTCTACCAGGAGAGAAATGTGTCCGATTATCCAGCAATAAAACACATTGTGTCCGGGGTACCTCACTCTTTTACATGTTGATTAAGGACACTGTCAGGGACAAATATAAAGAAAAATAATATGGGGTCTGCTTCATGTTCTTTTTTGGGTATCATAATCATGTACCAATTAATGTATTTGTGAATAATAACGAACTCTCACGGTTACGGGCCTCAACACCATGCGTGGGACAAAATTTGTGGCATTTCACCATTAGTTAGTGACGTTTCTATATAAGTGAGAAAAATGTCACAAAACAACAATTTATGTTATTACTTTTCAGATGATTATGAACGAAATGACTGCACAGCGATACACGGACTTTCACCATCTTTAACCAGTGGGTTGTATCAAATAAGACTCCCTGTCATTGGTTTTGTGAGTGTCTTATGTGAAATGGAGATCGATAGAGGAGGCTGGACAGTAATTATCTCAATTAATTGATAAATTAATGATAATTAATAAAGTTTAATTATCAATTAATCTACAGATTGTATAAATAGTAAGCACTGTGAAATCATTAAAGTTCGTGGGGGCCAATGTCCATGGGTAGCCAAATATTTACTAGTTCCTGGGGATGGGATTTCGAGGATGAACATTATTTTGCAAATATGCAACATTATACTGCAGAAGCTATTGCAAAGAATAACTGGTTCGTGGGGACGTAAATTCTTTGGTAAAAGGTATCCACGAAATCCACGAACATTGAGCCCCCACGAAAAATAATGATTCCACAGTGAAAGGTTATTTAATCAGAGAAGTGTTTCTGTATTTTGTTTTGTAATGCTCTATTAACCATGCTATCCATGGGTTGCAGTAGCATTTCTAGTAGAATTCTGTAATATGGACTTTGTCACAAATGGTGTAAATCTGCACTTCAAAAGAACAACAACCATTTGAAACATTTATGACAGTATCGTTATGTAACTACGCAACGATAAAAACATTGTCACGTGACATTAAATTTCAAATGTAACTTAAGGAACATTCAGAAACTTTAATACTATTCTGTGATTGAAACATCCCTCTAAAACAAACATACAAGAAAGAACATTTCCAACTTTATCAAAATGGCTCCTAGAAGATTAAATGATTATATATTTCATTTCTTCAGTATTCTAGATAGTTTTGTCAAAGCGTGCTTAACACATGATTCTAGCAGACTTGGTTAAATACATTGTTTTTGTGCAATGGACAATTTTAGTACAAACGATATGGTGTTAAACTTTCACGTTTTGATATTAGGTTGACTGAAGTGGCATTACACTAAAATACGAATAAATTATAACTATGAGAACGTAACTAAGAATGTTCCCTGTGTGCATGTGGATTACACCACTCCCTGGATAAAGTATACCTTTACCCACCATTCACTTGATAAAGGCTTTTTATGTTTTTGCTTGTTGCAAATATTGATTGATTGATTGTATATTGTTTAACGTCCCGTTCGAGAATTTCTCACTCATATGGAGACGTCACCATTGCCGGTGAAGAGCTGCAAAATTTAGGCCTATGCTCGGCGCTTGTGGCCTTTGAGCAGGGACGGATCTTTAATGTGCCACACCTGCTGTGACACGGGAACTCGGGTTTTACGGTCTCAGCCGAAGGACCGCCCCATGGAGTCGCCTCTTACGACAAACAATGGGTACCGAGGATCTATTTTAACATCCCGGATCCCCACAGGGCCTTGTTGCAAAAAAGGACAATTACAGTTTATCTTGGGGGGAAAGGGAAACAGGAATTAATATGAAATTAATAGAAAACTTATCACTGGGTGATTTTTTCAGCCTTATCCAACTCAAAAAGTATCATCTATGCGTTTTATTAGGAATATTCGATTTCCCATTATAATGAGAAATCATATCGTGAAATTTTGTTGATATTTTGGCGCCATCTTTAATTAACGTAAGCTCGTTAATCCTATTTTTTGGATAAGAATTATTTTGGAATTAGAAGCACGTTATTGAATAATGAAACCTGCACTGCATTGTGATCGACAGAAATGACAATTCTTTTAATACATTTTTATACCTTTTGTGGGTAGACTATTGACATTAACGATGCAAATTCTGAAGTACTCAAATCAATTTCAAATAATAAACGATGAATTAAATCTATAAACCGAGAATCCTACAACCATCCATTCTTTCCTACTGTGTAATAATCCTTGTAAACGCTATTCCTACGTGCTTTCAGGTTTTTCAGCGTCGAATGGACGGTTCCGAAGATTTTTACCGAACATGGACGGAGTACAAGAACGGATTTGGAAATCTGACATCTGAATTTTGGCTAGGTACATACAATCAATTATCATTTTTGGCAAATTTTCATTTCACGTCTTATATCAAATAACATTGACATAAAACAAGAATTCGATCAAGATCATCATTTCACAATAAGATATATTAATTATCGTACATGAATGCTTATGAGACCTGCACACAAACTGCATATGTACACTGAATAACTGCACATATGCTTAACACGCAGAGTTATTTAGGAGTAGTTAATTTCTTTCCCAAAAATATTTGAAGTAGAATGCCAGCGCAACCTTTCATTTGGGTCATATGCTGTCTGACGTGTTTCATACCAATTATTAGGCCGATCTTGGCACACTAATTAGGACTACGGTTACACCGTTTACGTAATCAAGATATAGGACTCTCCGCGGGTCAACAGGGGATGCTTACTCCTCCTAGGTACCTAATGCCGTCTCTGGTATATCCAGGGGTACGTGGTTGCCACATTCTCTATTTTGTGTTCCTTATGAGATTGTTCACTGTTCATTATCTTCATCTTTTTATCATTCCAATTCAGTAAGGAATCGAATAGCAATCAAACATGACATATAGATATGTAGCTTTCTATTATTTATCGAGGTTTCCTATACACATACACTTACTATATATTTGGGTTTTTTTTTACCATTTAAGGTAAATACCCATACCGCATTTAAAAACTGAAAATCCATAAGATTTCTTCCAAAATTTGCATTTATTTGATCAAGGAATCGTATGGACCAAATTCATGAAAAAAAAAAAAAAAATGTGGATCGGTCTTTCCTGGGTAAAATTTCTAAAAATAGAACATATCACTTTAAAGCGCGCAGTGTTGTTAAGCACGGGTTTTGAGGTATTTACTTCATGCAAGCAACGGAAATATGTTTCTTTTATATAAATTAAAGAAAATGTAATTTTATTGTTTTCAATATTTTTTTAACAACTAGACCATGCTGTTTGATTTTAAAGTAATGAAAATGCAGATATAGTAGTCCAAATATTGACGTTATCACCTGTCATATCCGGGAAATTATGCCTTCAAAAGCGTGGGGATTTTCAAAGCAATTAAATATGTTCTACCTTTACACTCAAGAAATCATTTGACATAAAAAGTAGATGGGGTAGCGGGTAATTTGAGAGCCCAGCGACCTCCTAAATGCTAAATCTCCTGCGCATATTGGGAGACGATGTTTAAACTTATCTCTACAAAGTTGTTTAATTTATGATTTGCATTATTAAACTACCATTTCAAGAAATATTACAGGATGGTTTTTGAAACGTAGTTTAAGCTATACAACTAAAAACCGCTTTCATTGATTGCAGTAAGTTTTAAGGTTCTGGATAAAAGTTTGAAAAATTCTAGTGGTATTGTGGATCGCACTAAAATGCGCAAAGTTCTCAGTTGCCGCGTTTGTGGCTATTGAAAATTATTTTGAGAAAGAAAGTTCAAATATGATATACATGTATATGATGAACTTGAAATAGTATTTATAGTCTGATTACAGTGGTTAACAAATGCATAGACTACCTCGCATGGATACTGTCATGACCTCACAATTAATGGAAAAAGGCCGAAGATTATCATAGAAGTCAGATTAATAGATCTAGCAAGAGCAAACACTAAGTTGTAGATCTGAGGGAATTTTCAGCGCTCAATCAGAGAAATGGTAACCTACACATTTTGGAAAAATCACCTGACCCCACAAAACCGTGAATATACCCTTAATATACCTGGTAGTTTTCTTGACAATACGGATGTGATTGTCAACCACTTGTAGCTTATTTACCGCGTACATCCCGAGACTTATAATTCAATACAGGCCTTCCGCTGAAATTTAGTAAACTCTAAAATGTGAAGGTCATGCCCGTCCAGAATTATTTTCTTTGTAGATAAATGAAAACTACATATAATACATAGTACAAACAAAACCACAAACGACATCTACATAACCTACATCATATTTTAGTAGAATGTGCACATTAGCGATATGTACGTTTATTCAACGATAGATTATTGACAAACATTTAGTACAGGTTTGGAGGACCTCGAAAGCTTTGATGAATTTGTTTATTTCGATTGTAAATAAATATCAAAAATACTATTTCGTGAGAAATATTAATGGTGGAGTGTGCATGGGAGATGGGGATGGGGCATACGATCCTTTATAATTTATTAAGAAAACATAACAAAAGATGTGTGACTATTGATACATGTATCACAGAAGAAATTAGCGATTTTATATATAAGGTACTTGCCAATCACACGACAACAATGACCTCAAATAGATGTCAAGGTCGGCAACACGATTGAATAATAACTTAATATGTAATATTTACAGATATCTTATTTAAATTTGAAAATATCTTTTAAAAGGACTAAATCATAACTGAAATTGTGTGGACAAATCACACTTCGCAATATATAACCAGTTTGTTTGCATCGTCGAAATGTGCAACTCAAAATACACTTCCCTCTTTTGAAAAGGGAGAGGATTTGTTGTATTATTTGTTGATACCCAGTCAATATTTTTAACTTCTGTTGTTTGCTTTCAAACAATTAGTTCTAACGGTCATGTTTTATTGTTTGGTTGTTTTACGTCCCGTCGAGAATTTTTTACTCATATTGAGACGTCACCAGCTGTAGGTGAAGTACCACACATTTAGACTTATGCTTAGCGCTCAGGGCCGTAGCAGTGAGGGTTCTTTGACGTGCCAACGCCTACCGTGACACGGGACCTCCGTTTGAAAGGTTATATCCGAAAGACCCGTGCTTCTCACTTCTAAATGCCGAGCGTTTGGCGAAGGAGCAATCACTACCTATTTTTCGTCTTAGGTTTGACGCGGGCATGGCACGAGCGGGGCTCGAACTCACGACCTCCCGATTATGAAGCGAACGCTCTAACCACTAAGCTACCGCGACCAGTTCTAACGGTCACAGGGGATTAAAGGATATGAATCGTCTACCATATTCCGTCGGGATCAGAGATGTCGCAATGACGTAACGCGTGAATAACGTTCCTTGCGTTATTTGAAGTGGTATGGGATTTATTTTAAAGCGATAAATGAAGTTTTATTGACTTTGAAATCACAAAACCTTTCTTGAATTCACAAAATTAAAACGTATGATTTTACACGACGATAAATTAAAAACTAGACTTTTTGACATCATAGACAGTTGTTTCGTGAACAAAAATGGTAAACGGAAATATTCACATTTAGTGATTGGTCATCCCAAAATTTGTGTTGTTAAACACCACTCCACGCACAGGTACTCTGAAGTTGATATTAAAAAGAGTTCCTCATTGACAATATTTTCGTAGTCTTTGGTGATCAGGTCTTCCAACAGTCTGTTGGAATTCCCATGGTCAGGAATTGTGCTCCTGTGTTAGCTGACCTATTTTTATATTCTTACGAAGCAGAATTCATTCAAAAGCTTCTAGACGAGAAGAAAAAAATATCTTCCTGTGACCTTCAATTTGACACTTAGATATATCAACGAGGTTTTGTCTATTAACAATGATCATTTTCACTCATATGGCGATTCGATATATCCTAGTGAGCTTAAAATAAAGGACACCACAGAGTCTTCCACTTCTGCTTTGTACTTAGATATTTTAATGAAAGTAGATGCCGGCGACAAACTAACAACTCAAATTTATGACAAACGGGATGATTTCAATCTCTCCATCGTCAACTTCCCTTATTTAGGTGGCAATGTTCCATAATCACCTGCATATGGTGTTTATATCTCCCAACTGATTCGATACGCAAGAGCTTGTTCTGCTTATGATCAGTTTTTGATGTTACAGAGGTTTGTACAATCTTGTCTAAAGTCAGCATTTCGCAAATTTTATGATCGTTATAACGATCTAATTTGCCAGTACAACTTACCAATAAGTCAAATGCTGTCTGATGTGTTTCATACCAATTGGTAAGCCGTTCTTGGCACACTGATTCTGACTACGAATTGATCGTTTGCCTGATCGGAATATAGGGCTCACAGCAGATGTGACCGGTCGACAGGGGATGCTTACTCCTTCTAGGCACCTGATCCCATCTCTGGTATGACCAGGGGTCCGTGTTTGCCCATCTCTCTGATTTGTATTTTCTATGGGAATTACGAGATTGAATCCTGTTAGTTATCTTAGTCTTGTCCTTTCTATTCGCCTTTATAAATATGACCATTTAAGATACGATGAGAAATGTTCGTAAACAAAATATGGGTGACATTCCATGCAGAAAAGTAATGTGACAGCCTTCTGTTGGAATAAAAATTCTGTTGCGATGCGTTTTGTTAACACTGTGGATATGATGTATTTTTTCTTCCAATTTTCGCGTGACCTCCAAACGTATAATCAAAAATTAACCTGGGCAGATGACTCTGAAGTCAGGTCTTGTGGCCTATTGCGAGCCATCTTTAAAATTCGATTTCGCAGATTTGTGTTGAAGTTGTATACGTTGTAAACACCTTTCTTGCTTTTATTAAAGGTAATGACAAACTACACTATTTACTGAGTCAAGGACAGTACGAGTTCCGGATGGATATGGGTGACTTCAACAATCAGACACGTTATGTAAAATACAGCAATATTTCTCTTGGCAACGAAACGTCTAAATATGTCTTAACTTTGAGCGGGTTTTCTGGAGATGTCGGTAAGATAAAACCAAAATTGTCAGTCTAAACTATAATTCCACTTGGATATAATGTGGATAAACTAGCTATTAAATAATCACAACCTCATCAAATGAACATCTTTATTATTTACTTCAGGAGTATTGCATATTAAGTTAATTATAAAAGTAATTTATATATCATCATATTTAAGAAATCTTCAAGCCACTCCTTTATGTAAGAGAGTCATAATGAGCAAGTTGAATTAGGAGAGATTTATATTCTAAATTATGTTGGGCGATAACTTGAACAAATCATATACTGTATCAGTTTTTCAGAGAAGTGAACAAGTTGTAGTCGGTATCAAGTTAAGATAGATATCATCAATGATTTATATTCTGTATCATAATTTTAAAAGTGTCACCATGAACATTCTGTATCATGTTAAGAGAGATCTGAATGTAGGGCCCACGGCGGTTTTGATTGTTGATTGTTGCTTTCCGCTACACTCAGCAATTTTTTTCTAGCTATTTGGTGGCATTTAGTTAACATTGGTGGAAGAGAGAACCCAGATACAATATATTGGGGAAGAGACCACCAACCTTTCGAAAGAAAACTGGCAACTTTTCTCACATATTTCGGCGCGGTGACATTGAATGTGGTTGTGGTTATCCTGAAGTTGGTGAGAAGAGCTAATCGAGTAGTAGTGAATTTTTTTATACTGGTGGTTGTCAGTAAAGTGTTTGACCTTTGTGAGTGGTTATTTTGGACGTCGCAAATGTAGTTATCTAGACGTAAGTGGTTGTCCTTGTGACTATGAATGTGGTTACCCGGTGATTGTAAGTGTGGTTACCCGGTGAATGTAAGTGTGGTTACCCGGTGATTGTAAGTGTGGTTACCCGGTGCTGATAGATGTGTGGTTTTTCTGGTGGTGGTGAGCGTGTTTATCTAGTGATTCTTCTGCATTTTATTAGTATTTTTATCTTGATGGGAGAGTTGGTGGTTATACCATAACATGAATCAGAATCAGGGGTCACTTGTTGCAAAAAAATAACACTTCTATATACTTATGGTTTGTTTGCTGTTTTTATTTTCGTGACATGTGATGTTTGGGTGACCCTTGTGAGCAAAGGCAAACCCTTTTGTTATTGCTGCTTATGTTGCCTGAGATATGGCCATAATCAATATGCAGTACATATTCTGATCTACGCCGATTTCTTTTTTTTTCTAAAGGTGACTGCTTCACATCTTCACACTCAATAAACAACATGAAGTTTACGACAAAGGATCAAGACAATGATGCCAATCCCAACAACTGCGCAGTTCAGTTTCAATCTGGATGGTGGCATAGGAGTTGTCATTGTTCTAACCCGAATGGCCTCTACCTGGCGGGAGAAACGGACATATTTGCTGACGGTATCACGTACGGCCCGTGGCTTACACAGTATTACTCTCTGAAAACTATTCAACTAATGGTTAGAAGGGCGATGTAAAATAGTGTCTGCTACATAACCTATATCTACAATAAGACAAAAATAATCAGTTTACAAAAGGTATTGTTTGGATAGCGTATACGCCATCATCCAATCTTAAAATCACCTTGTGTAATAATTCTTTTACATGGAAATATTGGTTTGCGTATTTATTTATGTCCTTCCCTTCCCTGTCTACAGTTGCGAAGAAGACGAAAGGGGTGACTTTTGATTTCAGGAAATACATGGATGATCACACTGATTGTGAAAGTTCTTCAGTTCCTCTTTGGAAAAACAACTTTGTATGCCGTAATTAATCTAAAAATATCATTTCTTTGATAATCATTTTCCTCTGAAAAAATCTATGAAAGAGGTTAGAAAATGTGCCTTGATATCACTTTCAAACGGGATGATTTCAATTTATCCATTATCAAGTTCCCTTATCTATGTAACAGTATTCCATCATCACCTGCATATGGTGTTTATATATCCCAACTGATTCGATACGCAAGAACTTATTCTGCATATGATCCGGTTTTTGTTAATCCACTCGGGCTACTGACAAAGACGTTGATGTTACAGGGGCTTTTACGTTCTCGTTTACAGTCAGTATTTCGTAAATTCTATGGTCATTATAACGCTCTAGTTGCTACTACAACCTTCCATAAGGTCAAATGCTGCCTGACGTATTTCATACCAATTGTTAAGCCGTTCTTAGCACACTGATTCTGACTGCGGACTACTCCGTTTACCTTATCAAGAGTTAGGCCTCACGACGGGTGTGACCTGTCGACAGGGAGTGCTTACTCCTCCTAGGCACGTTATCTCACCTCTGGTATGTCCAGAGGTTCGTGTTTGTCCATCTCTCTGATTTGTATGATATATAAGAATTACGCGATTGAGCATTAATCGTTACCACAGCCTTGTAACATACAGGAATATTCAGTAACATGGCTGATGAAAGTTTTACATTTTGTTTAAATATTATTGTTGCGATGTACCTGCAATCTTTCTATGTCTCGAGTTTTAAATCATGCAAACGCTTGCCTCTTTGTAATATATCAACAACAGTTGATACCTTAACCAATTTTAATTCTACAATTGTTTATGCCATTATTTGAGTGAGAAGTAATGTAATTCGTTTAAGTTCCTTAAGACGTATCGATATAAATGCTTCGTTATTTTACATGTTTCTTGTATGTAACTGCAATAGTTAAAAATCTTAATGAATTTATATGATATCCTATATGTTTTGATATCAATATAAGAGAGGTGTTCATAAAATTATATAACTATCCTAAATGTGTCTGTATACTATGCTAATTATTTTATTTAGCTTACAGGGAGAATTGCAACCATACTGTACAACCATACTGTACACCTGTAATGCGCATGTTCTAAATGTACTTGAAACATTCTCGGAACAAATTGAATTTACTGTTTCCAAACACCTCAAAAAGTTTGGATGAAATAAAGCTTACAATTTTTCGCTGTGAGTAGCTTTCGTTCGACCCCTGTCTAATATAGGTAAAGATTTAAAAAGCGGGAAAAGGAAATATTCATATCTAGTGATCAGATATCCAAAACTACTTTGTTAAACAGCAATCTGATTCCACGCATATATACCTTGAAGTTGAAAAAGATGTTGGAGTTCCTCATTGATAACATCTTCATAATAGTTGTTGATCGGGGCTTCCGACAGTCTGTTGGAAATATATCATGGATGTGAATTGTGGTCCTTTGTAAGCTAACCTGTTTTCTATATCTTTATTAGACAGAATTTATTCTAATGCTTCCACACGAGAGGGAAAAAAATTGCTGCAGCCTTCATCTCGACATTTTAATATATCGACGACGTTTTATCTATCAATAATTTTCATCCATATCTCGATTGGATGTATCAATGTGAATCCGACATAAAACACACCACAGAGTCATCCACATCTGCGTCGTACGACGGTGTCTTATTGAATATAGATATTAACGGCAAACTAATAACTTAGCCTTATGACAAATGGAATGATTTCAGCTTCAGCTCCCCATATCTATGTAGCAACATTTCATTACCTGCATACGATGTTTACATCTCTCAACTCATTGGATATCAAGAGCTTGTTTTGCGTATGATCATTTTTTTAAATCGAGACAGGCTGCTGATAAACAAGTTGATATTACAGGGGTTTGTACAGTCTCGTTAAAAGTCAACATTTCGCATATTCCATGACCGTTATTACTTTCTAGTTTTAAATACAACTTTTCTCTGGGTCAAATGCTTACTAACGTGTTTCATACAAATTATTAGACTGTTATGACTGCGTATTACTATGATTACCTGAATGATAATATGGAAGACTCTTTCTGTCTTTTATTTCGAGTTCACCTGGATATATGGAATCGACAAAGGAATAAATCGTATTATTGTTAATAAATAAAACGACGTCGATATACCTAACTGTCAAGTTGAGGGTCATAGCAAGAGGTTGCTTTGTCTTGTAGAAGTTTATTGAATAAATTCTGCCTTACACCAATATAAAGCAGGTAAGCTAACAACGGAACAAAATTCTGGCCCATGGGAACTCCAGCAGATTCATGGAAGACTCGATCAACAAAAAGTATAAAGATATATTGTCTATGAGGAACTGTAGCATCTTTTTTTTTTTTTTTACTTTCAACTTCGGAGCATTTCTGCGTGGAATCACAGTGATATTTAACAAAGTAACATCTAAATAACTGATCATTGAATATGAATATTTCCTTTTTAATTTTTTTTTCTTGAAGAAGCACCTGTCTATGATGTCAAAAAATCTGGTCTTTGATTGATCATGGGGAACTGTCGTGGACTGTGTTGAAAAATTACAAGTATGGATGCTGTTGATGTGAGAAAAGTTTTGCGATTTCAAATTTAGTAAGAGTTCTTGTCAATGCTTTAAAATCCACATTTCATTTACTGTATTTCTGGCATAAACTGTGGCACAATATATTGCAGGTTTCTCATTCATAGCTGGTAATAGTTTCGATTTTCGAATTTATCCAATGTATTTAAATTTAATCACTTATTTAATTGGCAAACAGCTGCTCAATTAATTGCAGTACAGTTACCGTGTTACATGTATTCTTGGACTAATTATAAGAAACTTTTAATTTCCTCATGAGAATTTATATCGGTAAATCGATTGCACTAGTTGTTAAGAATATTCCCAACAGCTCGAGAAAATAGATGCATGTCGAATATAAATTCGCACTGTTCAATAAGGCTTAAACTAAATAAATAGTTATATTCTGTAGTGTGTAAAACTTTACATGTATCTCGTACACAGAAAGTTATGTGTTGTCCATAGGTTTTCAAACATTGATTATAAATGTCAAATAAATGTATAAACTTGTCGTTAAAAGAAGTTTTTTGATACCCCAATTTTTTTCACTCAACTTTTTTGTAGAATTAACAACCATGTTGGAATTACAGATCATGAGCTACTTAAGGCTGGGGTTAAAGGGGCTGTACTGTCCATTCGTGTTTCTGAATGTTGTATGTTTGGGTACAATCCAATTCATGAGGCGAGATAGCTCGGTACAAATCTCATGGTTACGACGTTGGGACTACAACAATGTGTTAAGGGAAGTCTTTTGCCAACCGCTGTTTTTTTCTGTTTTTTTTTTGGGGGGGGGGGGGGTTGTGGTTTATTTGGGGGGGGGGGGGGGGGGTAAACTACAGGAAAACGCACTTTTCTGTGAAATCATGACAGCCATAGATAAAACGGAACCATTTGTGGAGTTGTACTTAATGACGTAAGTTTTTTTTTCTTGTATTAATGTAAATATTCCAATTTCTTTTGACTTGAGCTACCTGTGATTTTCTTTTCGCTTTAGAACATGCCATGTTATCTATATTCAAATATATATAAATTCTAATATTCAAATCCACAGATTCGTTGGTATCTGTAAATGAAATTCACATATTTTTTTTCTGCTATGCTGCAATGGTTATATTTAAATCCAGTAGATTGTTTGAGGACCCGATCATAAAAATCTAATAAAAGTTCTGGAGAATGTTGGATAATCGATATTTGATTTATACTACTTCTAGCATTTGCAGTGGCACTAAGCTGAACGTTAAACAATATACAATCCAAAAGTATTAAAACAGAACGTGATCACACGGATTCTAACTACGGATCGATTACTCCGTTTTCCTTATCAACATACAGGGCTCACGGCGGGTGTGACCAATCGACAAAGGATGTATACTTCTCCTAGGCACCTGATCACACTTCAGGTATATTCAGGGGTCATTGTGTGCCCAACATGTTACTTTGTATTTCTTAAAGGAGTTATGAGATTGATTGGTATTCATTATCTTCACCATTAGTAATAGACGATCCTCCCTGTGATGTCGGAAATTTCGCGGAATTTTATTGATATTTTGAAACCATCTTTAATTAAGGTGACCGAGTTTAACCTACTTTGGATAAGAATTTTTTGAGATTAATAACATTTTATTGATTAATGGAACTTGAGCTCAATTCTGATCGAGCGAATTGACAACCAAAACAGAAATTCTGTCACTTCATTTGTATACCTTATATGTGTACACTATGGGCAATTCATGAATCACTTAAACCATGCAGAATTTAAAGTACTGAAATCAATATCAAACAATCAGCGATGAATTAAACCTGAAAATTGGGATCTATAACCATCCATTTCTCCATATTAATCTTTGTAAAAGTTAGCATTATATATTTCAGGGTTTTTTCAGTGTCGAATGGACGGCACTGTCGATGGACAAAAACGGATTTGGGAATGACGCCTGAATTTTGGCTAGGTTCATGATAATAATTAACGAAAATCACTGCACACGTGTACTCCATACATTTATTCAGGATTAACAAACATCTTTCCTAAATATATGCCCCGTGGGGATCCGGGTTGTTAGAACAGATCCCCAGTACCCCTTGCTTGTCGTAAGAGGCGACTAAATGGGACAGCCTTCTGATGAGACCGCAAAAACCGAGGTCCCGTATCACAGCAGGTGTGACTCGATATAGATCCCTCCCTGCTCAAAGGGACTGAGCGCCGAGCATAGGCCTAAATTTTGCAGCCCTTCACCGGCAATGGTGACGTCTCCATATGAGTGAAAAATTCTCAAGCGGGACGTTAAGCAAAATGTAATCAATCAATCAATCCTAAATATATAGTAAAATATGTGATGAAATCGTTCAAACTCAGTTAGGATTTGAATAACGACCATACACGGTCACGTAGATGTGTTGTTCTCAAATATTTTCCGCAGATGGGATACAATTCTGCAACTAATATTGCATAAACATGCAGAAGAGTTTCATCTTCTTTTGACTGTTAATTTCTTATTGAAGATTTGAAGAACAAATCGAAATTTCCCATCTCTCCAATAGGAGTTGATTAGGAACCAAACAATGTTGCATAAATCTTTCACTTCCTAATGAAAAGATTACGAACAGTATTCAACCTTATAATTCCTATACAAAATACAAACCAAAAAGATGGGCAAACATGGATCACTGGACATGCATGTAGTGGGATCAGGTGTCTAGGAGGAGTAAGCAACCCTGTCGACGGTCATACCCGCCGTGAGCCCTACATCTTGATCCTTAATCAATCAATCTTAATCCATAGTCAGATTACTTAAAATGTCAAAGGTCATCGGTTTTTGCTGCCTCGACCGAAGGACCACCCTGTTAAGACAAGCAAGATGTACTGAGGACCTATTTCTAACCTTGATCCCCAAGGGATCTGTCATTGCATATATTAAGTACTTGACCTCTTTGCACAAAACATATTTTGTCATATGAGTTACTCTGAAATTCTACGGTTCTACTTACGCTTACGTGACATCACGGGACTTTCGGATGTGGCAATGAAATTTGAAAAGTATCTCACAATGGAAATCTATGGCTTAATTAATTTCATACTGAGGTGTATGGTAATAGATATTTATTCACAGATTAAAAATAAAGGAATAAAATATGAGAGCAACGCCTCTCAGCAAAACAGATCCACAATAGTATCATTAGTAAAATACTGAAAACGTATAGACCACTGTGTACTTTTTTTCTACATTTGACTTTTTCCAAATTCGACTAAGGGAGATAACTGTTATAATTGATCCTAAATATCATTTAAAATTTAGACTCCAGGTATACAATAAAGTGGTGTTTGGATTTTTCAGCAAATAACCAACTTCATATTGTTTACCTGCTCATAATAGCACACCAAAAGAGAAAAAAAAAGATAAAATAAAATAAATAAATTTGTATGATAATGATCGGCTATATTTACAGGAGAGCTCTAAAGTCATTACCTGTGTATGATGATGATCAGCTATATTTACAGGAGAGCTCTAATCATCATCTCACCCCATAGTTTAAACATTGTGTTCGCTTTTGCAGAATGCTCTTCATTCATCAGTTGTCGACTGTTTTTCGTTGAATCTCTGTATCATATCTTCAGGCAGTTCAGGTTCCAAGGTGTTAATGTTTTCTATGATATATTGATCTGTAGATGTTTGAAAGTATATATATATATATGTTTTTTTTTTTTGCCGTATCCAAATCAACTCTACACTGTTTTTCACACTCTTTAATTATGTCCGATATATTACAAAGAAATAAATAGATTTCTGCTTGAGTTCGATATTTTGTTCATGGTCGGCAAAGCGAGAATTCAATTCTTGTGATGTCGAAGATCGCGACGTTTCTCTTGAAGTGATTCCGAGCGTAAGTTGTTCAGACCTCTTAAAACAGAATACAGAAAGTAAATTGCCCGTGACATCTCCATTATCATGATGTAGAATGAAACTGCATCCCACCTTTCTTAACATGGTACAAAATATAATGTGTTCATGGAATCTCCTAACATGATGGAGAATGTAATTTGTTCGCGATATCTCCCTTAATGTGGTAGAGAATGTAACTTGTTCATGATATTTCGCTTAATGTGGCACAGAATGTAACGTGTTCGTGGTATTTCGCTTAATGTGGCACGGAATGTAACTTGTTCATGATATTTCGCTTAATATGGTACAGAATATAACTTGTTCATGATATTTCGCTTAATATGGTACAGAATGTAACTTGTTCATGGTATTTCGTTTAATGTGGCACAGAATGTAACTTGTTCATGATATTTCGCTTAATATGGTACAGAATGTAACTTGTTCATGGTATATCGCTTAATGTGGTACAGAATGTAACTTGTTCATGGTATATCGCTTAATGTGGTACAGAATGTAACTTGTTCATGGTATTTCGCTTAATGTGGTACAGAATGTAACTTGTTCATGGTATTTCGCTTAATGTGACTTGTTCATGATATTTCGCTTAATGTGGTACAGAATGTAACCTGTTCCTGGTATTTTCCGTGTATATTTGAGTGGATCAAGATTACTTCAAGAAGACTGAATCATAAGTTACTTTTATAACTAACCTAGAAAGCCATCCTCTTGAAATGATTAACATACAGAGTTGTTCATATATTAGGTTGTGACTATTCGGCATTCTATACCGATTGCATCCAGATGCTTGCGATTGACAATTTTAGATTTAGCTCACCAACATCTCCAGAAAATCTGCTCAAAGACATGTAGTATTTGGAGGTCTTGTCACCAACAGAATTGCTGGTGAATTTTACATAACGTGTCTGATTGTTGAAGTCAACCATGTCCATCCGGAACTCGCACTGTCCTTGACCCAGTAAATAGTGTAGTTTTTAATTACCTTCAAATAACAGCAAGAATGATCAGCTTCATTTCCAGCATTTACAGCGTATAGAACTCCGACGTGAATTGCTGTCATGAGTGTTAAATATATTACTTGTTAAAATTACGGCGCAGAGTCATGTGTATGTAATCTTAATTTTTGATTATACGTCTTTAGTTCACGTGAATTTTCGACGAGAAAATGCACTAACAAAACGCAATATGGCAGAACCTATGATTGTTCTGAATGCTAGGTCCAAGTGAAAAATATTTCATACTTTTATGCATGCAATTTTACTCATATTTTATTTACAAAATTTCCAATCTTATTCTAAATAGTCATATAAATAACTAAATAGTCATATTAATCACTAAATAGTCATATAGATAACTAAATAGTCATATTAATCACTAAATAGTCATGTTAATCACTAAATAGTCATATTAATCACTAGCGGATCGAACTTCATTCATCGCTTTAAATAAATAAATATTCTAATTTGAAACCGGAATTTTTTTCATTTGTTATGGACGAAGATAAGGAGGGATAAAAACGTACAGTATTACGTCATGTATTAATGTGTGGGAAGGATAGATCTCAATTTCTTCCTAAACTTTTCATTAAGAAATTAACTGTCAGAAAAGAAAGGAGAAATTCTCTGCACGTTCATACAATAGTCGCTGTGGAATTCTAACCTTCCTGATGAATATATATATATATATATATATATATATATATATATATATATATATAACAGAGACTGATTTGTGCCTCTGATGCGAATCAAATCCGGGACCTCTAGCTCTACCGATCAAGCTAAAGGGTTAACCCACTAGCCTAGCATCCGTCAGAAACGCCAATTCCATTGAATCTTTTAAATCAACATATTTGACACATTATAAATCCAACTAGGAAACTTTGTGCTTTTACAACCTCAGTAACCTTGACTATCTACTTTTTTTAATTGTGATATCTGCCAGCGTATTTTGTTGTTGTTATTTCTAGTGATAATGTACATGTGTAAATATTTTATGTATAAATGTCTTATGATTTTCTATCCTCTCATTTAATCTGTCTGTAAATATGTTTTTATACAGGACCACAATGTGAACTAGTATGTAATACTAATTGTGCTTTCCTGTCTAAATAAAGAATTTATTATTATTATTATTATCATTATTACTAGCCCGAGCTAGTAGGAAGGCCATGTATCTAACACTACCACATTGTCCTCCTCCAGAGAGAGAGGCGTCCCGTCTCTCCCAGAGTGCCATCGCCTGTGGTGCGAAGTTCTGGGGGCAATCACATTCACCTGCTAGAGATTACCCGGGCCCCACGTTGGGCGCCAAATGTAACAGAGACTGATTTGTGCCTCTGATGAGAATCGAACCCGGGACCTCTAGCACGACAGTCCAGTGCTCTACCGATCGTGCTAAAGGGTTAACCCACTAGCCCGAGCTAGTAGGAAGGCCATGTATCTAACACTACCACACACACACACACACACACACACACACACACACACACACACACACACACATATATATATATATATATATATATACATATATATATATATATATATATATATATATATATATATACACGTGTGTGTGTGTGTGTGTGTGTGTGTGTGTGTGTGTGTGTGTGTGTGTGCATCCAAAAATAAAAGTCAAAAAACGAAAAACTCGAATTAATTACAGACTGTACACAGAAGTATTTGGTACGGACGATGACTGCCATTTTGTTTATCGAAAATGCTTGACTGTAAACGAAGATTTTTTCGGGGTGGACATTTAAATGCAACAGTATTATAAATAAACATTTTGTTTCTATCAATAATTAATAAGAATAAATAAAAGAATGCCAAGTATCTGGTATTTCGTAATGTACCCTCGGGCCCTTTGAACTCTGCGCACTCTGTGAGAGCGGTGCATACAATTTTGCATAAGATACTGTAAACGATGTCCAGATTTCCAGAATTTTTAAAATACATTTTATTATCACGATTTTGATGTTTTCTTTTAATTGCCAGACAAATGTTTTTTAAATAGGGGAGGGGGTGTAAATCAAGTGGTTGTGCGGGCCACCTCAGTGCTGGAAATACCAGCTCGATGAACAGATGCGTACAATATAATCCATCTAACAGATAACTGTCATCTTAAAGTGTTTTACTACAGTAGGTAATTTATGTAGTTTTCATAATTATTGTCATTTATTCTACAAAGAGTGCCAACACCATGACACGTAACGCACCCCCAAATATTGATCAGTTTCGAGGGGGAGGGGGGATACTGTACGGCAGCTACGATTCGTCACTTCTTCTCAATACATGTGCTCAAAAGTCATTTCCAACGACAATCTTGTCAGAAAAAAAAGTTGCCCATTTCCATAAGTTTTTCACGGTCCAGCTTCTTTTATCCGCACACCATTGCATAACTTTCAGGTGATGACTTTAGAGCTCTCCTGTAAATATAGCTGATCATCATCATACACAGGTAATGACTTTAGATCTCTCCTGTAAATATAGCCGATCATCATCATACACAGGTAATGACTTTAGATCTCTCCTGTAAATATAGCCGATCATCATCATACACAGGTAATGACTTTAGATCTCTCCTGTAAATATAGCCGATCATCATCATACACAGGTAATGACTTTAGATCTCTCCTGTAAATATAGCCGATCATCATCATACACAGGTAATGACTTTAGATCTCTCCTGTAAATATAGCCGATCATCATCATACACAGGTAATGACTTTAGATCTCTCCTGTAAATATAGCCGATCATCATCATACACAGGTAATGACTTTAGATCTCTCCTGTAAATATAGCCGATCATCATCATACACAGGTAATGACTTTAGATCTCTCCTGTAAATATAGCCGATCATCATCATACACAGGTAATGACTTTAGATCTCTCCTGTAAATATAGCCGATCATCATCATACACAGGTAATGACTTTAGATCTCTCCTGTAAATATAGCCGATCATCATCATACACAGGTAATGACTTTAGATCTCTCCTGTAAATATAGCCGATCATCATCATACACAGGTATTTTTTCCTGCAAATCTCTTAAATCATATATATATTCCGATACTGGTTTGTTGTACCGTACATAACATATTTCGTGGAAAGCAGCAATGTTGTTTTAGAGGGACTGTGTCATTCAATGAAGACCCAAGCGAAGCTATTGATATAAAAAGAATCTCAACCTTTCGCTTCCTCAAACCAGAACACATTAGAAATTTAATATTAGATACAATTGTACCTTAGAAATATAAAATTTGCAAATCCATTTGATCTGTAGATTTACTATACTTAGTGGTTAACAGAGTTCTTCGGTGTACTTGCTTTGCTGGGTTGAAAAACATTCCATTAGATCCCAAAGCAACTTAATCGGGCCTTATATTGTGAAAATATCTGTATATTGATATGAATTACTTTAGATTACTTGCAATTTGTTAGTCATCGTAATTGAATCATTGAAATGGAAATGAAATATTTTGTTGTAGTTAGAAACATACTGGATAAACAAACTAAATTCTATTGTAGATGTTAAAAAAATAAAATGAAAATTGATTGATTGATTGATTGATTAAATATTGTTTAACGTCCCGCTCGAGAATCTTTCACTCATATGAAGACGTCACCATTGCCGGTGAAGGGCTGCAAATTTAGGCCTATGCTCGGCGCTTATGGCCTTTGAGCAGGGAAGGATCTTTTACGTGCCACACCTGCTGTGACACGGGACCTCGATTTTTGCGGTCTCATCCGAAGGACCGCCCCATTTAGTCGCCTCTTACGACAAGCAAGGGGTACTGAGGATCTATTCTAACAACCCGGATCCCCACGGGGTTCAAATGAAAAGGTATATAAAAAATGCAAACTTAAAAATTGCGAAAATTAGAGAGAACTAGCTTCGTTGATCAGGACATTTTCGGCTGTAAAAAGTGTAGAAGAGTCAAGTTTTAAGTTCATTTGTGAACTTTTTGCGCAAAAGATTAAGCCCCACCCCCACACACTACCGCCGTTCCGACACCCTGCAAATAATAGTAATGCAGCTGACAGTGATCATTTCCAATATACATGTAGAACCACATTGCAAGATGTATATACCGATAGTAAATAGATTTATTTCCTTGTTAGTATTATGTTTTACGTCCCATCAAGAATTTTGCACTCATACTGAGACGTCACCACGTGAAGGAGAAGTCATATGCTTAGCGCTCAGGGCCGTAGCAGTGAGGGTTCTTTAACGTGCCAGCGACCTCCTTTTTTTATTTATAGCTGAAAGATCTGTGATTGTGGCGAAGGGGCAACCACTATCTATTTCAGGTTTGATGAGGCCATGACACGCGCGGGGCTTGAACTCACGACTTTTCGGTTACGAAGCGAATGCTTTACCACTGAGCACCGCTGGAAACGTGTTACCGATTCCCAATGGTAAAGATATGATACACGTATTTCTTTGTGATGTCCATTGTCCTTATGAAAGACGCATCTATAGGAAATTTACATGTACATACACTACAGTACGTCATCAAAGTACGTCGTCAATTTCACCACAAAGTAATAAATAAATAATAAAGGACATGAAATGAAAGACAATATAACGTTAAAAATCGGTAAAAAATATAACATGCAAATTGATATTCTTATCCATTTAATATCCATTAAGGCTGCTTCAGACCCTTTGATATACGTTCTGTGTTGGTTTACATACTGTTTGTTCTTGCTTCATACTTTGTCGCGGTAGCTCAGTGGTTAGAGCGTTCGCTCCGTAACCGGGAGGTCGTGAGTTCGAGCCCCGCTCGTGCCATGGCCGCGTCAAACCTAAGACGAAAAATAGGTAGTGATTGCTCCTTCACCAAACGCTCGGCATTTAGAAGTGAGAATCACGGGTCTTTCGGATATGACCTTAAAAACGGAGGTCCCGTGTCACGATAGGCGCTGGCACGTTAAAGAACCCTCACTGCTACGGCCCTGAGCGCTAAGCATAGGTCTAAATTTGTGGTACTTCACCTACAGCTGGTGACGTCTCAATATGAGTGAAAAATTCTCGACAGGACGTAAAACAAACAAACATTCTTTTATGTATCGATAGTAGTTAAAATCTGTAAGATCCCATGTATCTATCTAATGAGATGACTCTCTCTCTCTCTCTCTCTCTCTCTCTCTCTCTCTCTCGTAAACCATAGTGCAAGTTATCAAAGCCCTGTGATTGGCCGCCGTGAGGAAAAGTACGCTACGGCATTTGTCGAAAGAAGAAGAAAAGGTCCTAGCCATCCTTTGTTTTCGCATTATTGGCGATTAAATTGGGCGGTACTTCCGATAAAACAGTAAAAACCGAGGCCCCCTTTTTATAGCAGGTGCGACATAATAAAGATTCCTCCCTACTCACAGACTGTAAGTGCCGAGCATACGACTATATCTTGCAACACTTCACCAGCAGTGGCGATGTCTCCATATGAGTGAAATATTTTCGAGCGCGACACTAAAGAATATATAACGAATCAAGCCATCCCTCTTTTCAATATGGCCTCTGCTCTAACTGTTCCCCACACCGATTCAGCCTATAACCAATTCATGAAAAGCCGTACGTGCCAAGCATAGTCGTAACTTTCACAATACTTCACCGGCAATGGTGACGTCTCCATATTGGTGGAAAAATTGTCAAGTGGGACATTAAACAAGATGAAAAGAACGCACCATAAACTTGTCACTAGCAATTTCATGCTTCATAATAAATAATATTAATAAAATATAACTATGTAACAAATGAGTGATTGTTTTCCCTCTATTATTATTTATAAAGCAGTCGTCACTCGATACATGACTTTTAAATACTGTGAAACGTATTCAGTAGCGCTTATACATAGCAGATAAGTTAATTATGCATAAATGTTACAGGATGGGAAAAAAAAAAACATTATTGAACTCGGTA
This sequence comes from Ostrea denselamellosa, assembly GCA_024699665.1. Lineage (NCBI taxonomy): Eukaryota > Metazoa > Mollusca > Bivalvia > Ostreida > Ostreidae > Ostrea > Ostrea denselamellosa. The sequence continues at coordinate 1,135,825 of JAMZEH010000050.1, read as the reverse complement.
AGCAAGGTTTTAAACATCCAATGCTTTTCCTATGACCGATTTTGTTCAATGCACGGCCTACAAAAATCAAAATCTCAATCTATTGAAGGGATTTGATATAAATCGCAATCGACACGGATAGGCTTAGTGTACAGCATATCTAGCGGATTTTTTTATTACGGTAAAGCATGTTAAGATTACTTAATACGGATTACACAATATCCGGATTAGAAAGGTTGTACTATATATTCCTGTTTTTGAATGTTGTATATTTGGCCGAGGGGTGTACAGGTTACAATTCAGTTCATGGGGAGAGATATATCGGTCCTGTTGTTTCCATGGTTACAACGGTGGGACCACAACAATGTGTTAAGGAGTGTCTCGCCAGACCCGCTGTGTGTGGGGGCGTGAACTACAGGAAAACGCACTTTCTCTGTGAAATCGTGACGTCCATAGACAAAACAGAACCATCTACGGAGTACTTTAGAATTCAACTTAACGACGTAAGTATTCTATAAAAATTCATCTTTTGACTCTAACGCTGTAGTTCGTGATTAATCGGTAGAATTCCTGCTCCATGCAGGGGCCGTATTCGAAACCTAGCCGCTACATTTAAGAGATGTTCGTTAAGATAGGTAGGAAAGTTTCCTTTGCTAAAAGCTCGGCATAAGGTGTGTAAATCGTGAGGTTTCTAAGATTAGAAATATTAGGCGATTGAAAACCAATGTCATCAAATTGATCCTATATATCTATCTAATGAGGAAGTCACACAGTAATGTTGTATGCATTAATCCTTTACGCCTTTCATGTCTGAAAAGAATAAATTGAAATATATAGATATATATAGATATATATATATATATATATATATATATATATATATATATATATATAAAATCCTGAAATAAGTCTAAATTCTACACAAGTAGTAGTAAAATAAAAATATCACAAAGCCGATTGAGTATATACTCCACTAGTTTCTTCAATCGGCTTTGTGATGGAAACCAAACATACACAAAAATACATAATATGATAAGAATTAAAGGAACAAACACTAAATACAAAACGAGAGAGAGAGAGAGAGAGAGGGATAAATAAAGATATTTAAAAACAACAACAAAAAAGCAAACTTGTGATATCTTGATGAGTTAGCGGAAGTTCGGGAAACGAAATAGGATGAAAATGAAAATTCCACAAACTTATTGCACATCTACAAGACACATCCAATCATCTTCCAGAATATGATATGGCTACCGAGTAGACTGTAATTTAGTGCTCGGAACCAGGGTAGAAAAAGTACTTTTTCATCCCCCATTTTGACTAGAATTCCAGAGTGAAAATGAAAATTCGAAGCTTTTTACACATATATAAGATACCGTCGTCTATCTTCCAAGAGATAATTTGGCTACTGCATAAGGTGTAAGAACAGTTCTGAGAACCGGCTTTTACTTTTTTTTTTTTAAATTACCGATTTGCAATACCCATCCCCTGCGCTTGATTTATATCTAGAGATTATACAACTCGAACGTTTATATCAACAGTAACTTAAATCCCCGATTAAGTTGTTATATTACGTTAAATTTGGGGAAAATCAAGAAAACTACGTTAAACGTTAATCCCGCGTAAACGCATGTACATTTTGAAAACCCATATCAAAATAGATGGCGCTCTTGCGCGCCTGTAATAGTACATGCAAGACCAACTGATTTACAGATTACACGTGACTTGACGTCTACGATTATTTCGCGGTATCAAGCACTCACTTCTATAAGGAATGTATAACGCCGAGGCGAAAATCACTCTGTTTACTGGTCTACGTATATATACGGATAGAATCACTCTGTTTACTGGTCTACGTATATATACGGATAGAATCACTCTGTTTACTGGTCTACGTATATATACGGATAGAAAATCACTCTGTTTACTGGTCTACGTATATATACGGATAGAATTTTTAAGTAGAGTTGTATTCTTCTTCTACATGGTGCGACAATTGTGAAAAAAGTGAGCCACGATCTTATGTTACTGGGACATGGGCACCATTTAGGTTGGATGATTGTTTGTTTGTTTTCTGTCCAGTAGAATTTTTTACTCATATTGAGACGTCACCAGCTGCAGGTGAAGTACCACAAATTTAGACCTATGCTTAGCGTTCAGGGCCGTAGCAGTGAGGGTTCTTTAATGTGCCAACGCCTGTCGCGACACGGGACCTCCGGTTTTTTAAATTTAATTTTTGGAGGTGGGTGGGGGTGGGCGGGTCATATCCGAAATACCCGTGATTCTCACTTCTAAATACCGAGCGTTTGGCGAAGGAGAAAACAATACCTATGTTTACGTCTTTGGTTTGTCGCGGCCATGGCACGAGCGGGGCTCGAACTCACGACATCACGGTTACGAAGCGAAAGCAGAACCACTGAACTACCAAGATGGTCAAGACGATTTAATGAAAACAATTACTTGAATATTAATTATTGATATAATACGTGTAAAACATTACAACAAAACACATAATTCAAAACTGACCGAAGGTTGTATTTAAGACATCTAAATATTCCATTTCCAAAACCAAGGTACCAACCTTGTATATGTTTACATGTCACGTGACTCAACTACCAACATGTCGCCGAAGTTGACAACATCGGTGAATAAAGGTTTCACAAGATATTCGAGTTCTTTATTCCTTGTGCTTGCTCTTTTGGTTGATTTTTCATTAACCTATGTTGAAATACTGACTGCTGTCATGCGCGGATCCAGCTTATGGGGAGGTGGGTTCAAAAAGGCAGGGAATCTGGGACCTTAACTTTCATATTACATTATGACCTTGAATTTTGAAATCGTCCCCAGTGAGAGAATAAAGTCGATCGAGAGAGATGATCAAGCAATTTTAAACGCGATGCTAGGGTGAAAGATGACTATATTTTCTTTCAGTTGGAAATTCCGGGGGGGGGGGGGGGGGCAGACTCTCATTTGGCTGTCCATATATATTTTAGAAATCCCACACTACATGAAAGCTATGGTTTCCATGGTTCGGAAACTGCGTAAACTATAGAAAACAAATGGTTTACGCAGGGTTTCAGTTTGGAAACTTCAAGTTTACAAGGGTTTACGCACTCCGTGAACTTAAACCGTCCGCGATTCCAGGTGGTTTACACAGCGGAAACTTGTTGAAACCTTAGGTTTCCGTAATGTTTCTGCACTGCTGAAAATTGTTGCAACCCCAGGTTTACGCACAGATTACGCACTACTTCTGAACCTTGCTTTATGCAGGGCACAAACTTGTTAATGTGAAGGACTTACCCTTCTCTAAAATGTGACAACATAATTGAATCAAGGCTAGACATTTTATCAGGGATATATACAGTGCTCCTGAAATTTACAAATGGTTTATGCTAAAGGATTTACTATTCATTTGATAAAATGTTTAAAAACTGAAATATTACTAACCGCAAATTAAAAAATACAGATAGTTTATATACAACGCTTCATCAAAGATTCACTGACTTATATAAAGATTATTGAATAATAATACAGACAATCTTATGCTGGGTTAATCAATCTTATATATCTACAACAGTACTAGTGTAAACAAGAAATGTTTCAGAAACATGATTGCCCTCATGGTACCAAATTGAAAAGAGTTACACACATATAATTTAATTAATAGTATTGTCATAGTGCCAAAACAATTAAAATATTGAACAAACAATATTTTAAGCTTCATAATTGTCTACAGTGGATTAACCTTTGACCTTTGACCTCAAGATCAGTGGAGATCATGTACTCCTTAGGATGTATTGGTGCACTAATGTTGGTGTCAATCAAGCAAATAGTTCTAACAACATAGATACAAAATATTACTCTGTCCTGTTTGACCCTTGACCGTGTGGCCTCAAAATCAGTAGGGGTCATCTACTTCTTAGAATGTACCAGTGTACCAAGTTTGATACCTTTCAAGCATAGGGTTCTAAAAATATTGAGCGGTCAGTATATTTTTATGTCCAGTTTGACCCTTGATCAAGTGACCTCCAAATCAAAATGGGTCACCTACTCCTGACAATGTACAAGTGTACCATGTTTGATATCTGTCCAGGAATGGGTTCTCAAGATATTGAGAATATTGCCAGATATTTGTTATGGACGACTTCATACTAAATATTTAGAAAGGATGCCATAATGGAAGATTGTTTTGAAAGGTTCCAGCTGATTTTTGACATATTTATTCTTTAAAAGACATGCCTGAATGGTGCCCAACAACAGTAGACGTCTCCTACACTCAGAAAAAGTTAACATCTATTTGGATCGTCTATTCAATTAAAACATAGCACGGTTCCTTTTCATTTACACTAAATTTTCTCTTGTAAACAACAATCAATTTTGCCCGCCCAAAACAACCAATCAGCGACCAGGAACGGATTATTACACTCACATGTACATTTGACTCTCAATATCTCAATTAATAAAAATGCAATGTGCAGGATGAAAAATTAATATGGCTTCTTACCCACTGGACTCTCAATGTTTACTGAACTAAAACGTAGAAATTCTTATATGATTCGTGTATTTTTACTAATATCTCATTCCAGATAATATGGTCAAATACGTGGTTATACTCAAATTCAATCCATCCAAGATTAACGTTGTTTATTTTCAAACAAGAACAACCCTGTTATATCAACATTATTTTTGTGATAGGCTGGAGTGTGTTGCAATGTGTCCTCAACTGCTTATCATCATCACAAAACCTCGGTTGGTCTGTGTATCTTGCTTCCATACTAGACAAAGCTTATAGAAATGGGCTTTTGAAAAAACCTTATTCACAATTGGTAGGAAACATCAGTCATCATTGGACATAAATTTTTTAGACCTCTTGAATATGCTTTAATTGCTTGGGGATGGCTGTTTTGTTTACGATACTGACAATCTTGAAAACGTACATATATTGCAGCTTTTCAAAAAATTATAGATGAAACTTATAGATTCATTTGATTATTATACCTTTTACCTGTTAATTATTAACCTCGCATGACTTATTATAACGTTGTAGGAGAGGGACTAATAAATTGTTAGAACGTGTTCCCGTTTGATTTGATCAATAAAATATGTTCAAATCAAAAACAGTCAACATAAAATGATTCTAAAAATATATATAGGCAAAATCAACTCTACACATTTTAGGACCTGGTTTAGTCAACTGTTGTATGTATATATGTTCATTTGAACTATATCACTTTCAATGTGCATGGATATATATTGTTGAGGATTGTCATAATATAGAGATGGTGGAGATACTTATTTAGATTAAATTTAGTAAAAGTATCTGATTTTTAGAGTTGTGTTGAATGCATGCCTTGGTATTTACTTTAGAAAAATTGCATGCCAAATTAGTGTATGCAGTTGTTAGATTTAGACTCAAACTTTATAAACATTTATGTTACTCTCAGTTACATTTTTTGTATTTGATTTTTGTATTATAATTCTATATTTACGTCTGATGTGTGAAACTTTTGCATGATTTGAAAACGCACTGCATTGCAGTCATGTAACGAAATATGCCGAATTTCAAATCAACTAGTTCTGAATTTTATGGAAAAATATATTTCACAAGACTTTGCATAACATCTTAGTGCCCGAATGGTGCAAAGATACGAAGCAATATATAATTCACCTGCTTATCGAACACAAATGTGAACATAGATCTTTTATCCCGATGACAGTTACTAGTACAGTGTAGTAAGTGGGACTCTCTCTCTCTCTATTGGCATTAGAAATGTTCATCAAATCTGAAATCTTAAAACAGAAAAACGCAAAGCTACACTACCATCATTTCATTTTAACTATAGTGGTAGGAGTGGTACATGCAGGTTATAATTGTGTACTATGAACAATAATCTATTATTGGAATTCCATTGTGTTCATATGGATAAGTAGAAGATTCAAACTTTTATTTTTTCTCTCAAAAAATTTCAAAGGCTATTAAACATTTCTTAGATCATTTTTTAAGACTTCATAAAATTCATACTGTTCGCACCCTTATGTTTTTATGGCACAATGGTTCGCATGAAGTTGCAGAATATATATATATATATATATATATATATATATATATATATATATATATATATATTACTTTTCAACGGTGTATTAGAAAGTCTGGTAGATTCATCTAAGCTTTAAATTGAAAACGCTCTAAAAAAAAAACCACCAAACTTACATGTAGCATACATAATGTTCTAAAAGAACTGTGACTCATAATGTGTGTCATACATGTAGAGACAGGGCAAGATAAGATTTCAGAACGAGTGCCCAATGTTGTTGTATACCATTGATACTAAGATATATGTTACAATCAAATCACCTGTTTGCATACATGAATGCAAATTACATATTTTGTATTGATTACTGAATGAATTGAGCAAACATAAATTGTTTCCTACCGGCATCTTTTACCTGCATATTTATATATCTGTATGTACATTTGGACATCTTACTGTATAAGTGCTCAAAATCTTAATTTTCAATATGCAGTATTCATTATTTTAAAATTGTGAAAGCAAACTACATAGCTATAAAATCTACACCCTTAGTAATGAACATGCAGTGTAACTGCGTCAATATAAAAATGTCCTCGTCGAAGTTTTATGATTAATTCATATTTTGCGCGATTTATTATTTTCCCTCACATACTTATTTTTACAATGCACTTCGATCCTTTTTTTTTTGCGACAAAGTTGGGCCGTATTCATGGTGAGCACCTTGTGTATTTCGCTCTATTTTTCCCATGAATAAGAAAAAATCATGCAATTACCATGGAACTAACAATAAATATATACACAAAAGGATTAACTGGGTCGGTATACACAGTCATACTACCTTATCACACGTAACAACACACGCAGTATACACTGCCGTATGTTTTCTGTTATCTCATTTCATTTCAGTTTTGTTAAACACAGTGAATTCTAATAACGATATGATATAAAAAGTGCTTAATATTCTTTTCTCAATTAACTGGTATAATTTTTTTTTTTAAAAATCGTATGTGAATCATTGTATATTATTAACTTAAAAAACTCCGAACTTGAGTTTGCTTTCAGCACTGCAGAAATCATTAGGAATCACAGTCTATAGTTTCCGCAGACTGAAACTTGATATAATCGTTTACGCACCGCGGAAACTATACAGGGAACCTCAACGTCAGGTTTACGTAGACGGAAACTTGCGGAAACTATATAATCGTTTACGCCCTGTGGAAACCATACAGGGAACCTCGACGTGAGGTTTCCACAGGGTTTCCATATGGTTTAAGTTTTGCGGAAACTAGCGTTTTCATTCAGTGCCCGACGATTAATTTCAAGCATTTGGTTACAGTCCCATGAAATGAGCGTGTATTCATCTCACTCTAGATATAGACAAACGCAATTTTGGGAACTGGGTTTTATGTGAGTTTAAAATGTATTCTATGTAAAATGTAATCGACTTATTTATAAGTGACCGTTATTTTTAATGTAAGAAATGTCTCCAAAAAAAAAATCGGATCCATGTTTTTGAAGTATATCCATTCTGAAACTAAAATCTACTTTTAAATTGCTCGCAAGCAACTCAGAGAGAATACTTTCGATTAAAATTGCTTGCAAGTGCAGATCCATTGCTAATTTTTCGAGATCTATACATCGATTGCTAATTTTTCGAGATCTGTACATCGATTGCTAATTTTTCGAGATCTGTAAATCGATTGCTAATTTTTCGAGATCTGTACATCGATTGCTAATTTTTCGAGATCTGTAAATCGATTGCTAATTTTTCGAGATCTGTACATCCATTGCTAATTTTTCGAGATCTGTAAATCGATTGCTAATTTTTCGAGATCTGTACATCCATTGCTAATTTTTCGATATCTGTACATCCATTGCTAATTTTTCGAGATCTGTACATCCATTGCTAATTTTTCGAGATCTGTAAATCGATTGCTAATTTTTCGAGATCTGTACATCCATTGCTAATTTTTCGATATCTGTACATCCATTGCTAATTTTTCGAGATCTGTACATCCATTGCTAATTTTTCGAGATCTGTACACCCATTGCTAATTTTTCGATATCTGTACATCGATTGCTAATTTTTCGATATCTGTACATCCATTGCTAATTTTTAGATATTTCTTTGTTTGTTTGTATGTTTGTTTGTTTATAGCCGCCTGAGCAATTTTTCAGCTATCCGGCGGCTGTTTCGATATTTGTACATCCATTGCTAATTTTTCGATATCTGTACATCCATTGCTAATTTTTCGATATCTGTACATCCATTGCTATTTTTTCAATATCTGTACAAGCCGCCCGCGTGGCGCAGTGGTTAGAGCGTCGGGCTCAAAGATCTGATGATACTTGAGTCGGGGGTTCGAATCTCACTGTGGGACGTGGGTGCCGGTCTTTCGGATGAGACCGTATAAACCGAGGTCACGTGTCGCAGTAGGTGTGGCACGATAAAGATCCCTCCCTGCCCAAAGGCCCTGAGTGCCGAGCACAGGCCTACATTTGCAGCCCTGTCACCGGTAATGGTGACAGCCGCCGGATAGCTGAAAAATTGCTCAGGCGGCTATAAACAAACAAACAAACAAAAAAAAAATCAATATCTGTACACCCATTGCTAATTTTTCGATATCTGTACATCGATTGCTAATTTTTCGATATCTCTACATCGATTGCTAATTTTTCGAGATCTGTACACCGATTGCTAATTTTTCGATATCTGTACACCCATTGCTAATTTTTCGATATCTGTACATCGATTGTTAATTTTTCGAGATCTGTACACCCATTGCTAATTTTTCGATATCTGTACATCGATTGCTAATTTTTCGATATCTGTACATCGATTGCTAATTTTTCGATATCTGTACATCCATTGCTAATTTTTCGATATCTGTACACCCATTGCTAATTTTTCGATGTTTACAAAAATTCACACACAACCATGGCCAACCCTCTAAATTGCATTCCAGATAAGATTTATCAGTTTTATCACTGTTCGTTATCTTCGCCTTTTCTTTCACATTAAATCAAAGTTAATGATAAAATACAAATGACAGGAAGTTGAAGGATTACGAAACAAGAGCAAGGGCCCTAAGCTGATGTCCATTTTAAAGCATCTGTGTGATTCAGTCAAATCTTCTTTACAGAGATTTGAAAATGGCCGCCGCTCCTGAGTGTAATTTTTGAACTTGTGTATTACGTGACAAACCTGACAGGATAATAGCCATTTGTCATAACTGATTTGCTGCAAATTCTGTATATTCCATATTTTACGCGAATTCTCCATATGGTGGAACGACTCGTAGACGTCAAAAATTCGCGTGTAATTTGTTAATCAAGAGTTCTGTCGACTGGCCACTCCCGCATATAAATATGATTCATAGAAACATTTTTAGGTCCTTCTTTACACACTGATTTAGACGACGGACTACTGATTATCAGATCCAGATATAGGGCTCACGGTGGGTGTGACCGATCAACAGGGAATGTAGACACCTGATCCCACCTTTGCTGTGTCCTGTAGCTCGTGTTTACCCTTCTAGTAATGTTGCATTATCTATACTGGACAAAAAAAGTTAAGGATCATAATTTTGATCTCAAAATTTTTTATTAACCAAATAATTTTTTTGACAAATTTTAACATGTATAGTTTCTCCAATGTGTCCTTAACACAATAGATTTACCTGGTTTCATATTGACGTCATAAGTGCACGATTTTTTCGCCCAAACACAAGCAAGGGGTCAAAATCAAAGTGTGCCAACGTGTATATTGAAATTGAAAAATTGTGATTTTCATTTTATTGTGGGTATTTATTGCTCTAATCGACTCTTAGGTGAACAATTATTGACATTAAAAGCCATGAGGCGCCATTTAACTGCTCTGGAAGCTGGTCAGGCAGTAGGTGTGCTTCAAGCTGGCCAAGTCCAGAGAACTGTCTCTAGACATTTTAATGTGTCCCAAATTGTGATTTCAAAGTTGTGGAATCGTTTTAGGCAGACAGGTAATGTTTCTGAGAGACCGAGATCAGGTCGTCCAAGGTCCACAACCGCTCGCCAGAATCGCTATATGTCACTTATGGCTCGTAGACACAGGTTTCAAAGTGCTGTCCAACTCAATACTGACTTTCATGCAGCAAGTGGGGTGCGCATAACACCACAAACTCTCAGACAGAGACTTCATGCTGCTAACCTTCGGGCTCATCGACCTGCTGTTCGTCCCATTTTGAGGAGAAGACATCGTGTAGTGCGACTCAATTGGGCTCAAAATCACATAAACTGGCAACTGCGTCATTGGACGCCTGTTCTTTTCACAGACGAGTCACGGTTCTGAGTGGACTTTCATGACGGTCGTAGGCGTGTATGGCGCATGCGTGGAGAGAGGTACGCTGATTGCTGTGTAGCAGAGCATGATCGTTTTGGAGGTGGCTCTGTAATGATTTGGGCCGGAATCATTATTGGTGGATGTACTGACTTGCACGTGATTAATGGCAGTCTTACCTGTGCAATTTACAGGGACTAGATACTGCATCCAATTGTGAGACCTTATGCGGGAGCTATAGGCAACGACTTTGTGTTAATGGATGATAATGCTCGTCCCCACAGAGCACGTGACAGACTACCTTGCTACAGAGACAATTGAACGTATGGATTGGCCGAGTTGTTCTCCGGATTTAAATCCAATAGAACATGCCTGGGACATGTTGCAGCAAGCTGTTTCCAGACGCCCTGTACTTCCGACAAGCCGCCAGGAGCTTACGTTAGCTTTACAGCAGGAATGGGAAAGGTTGCCACAAATTGCGTTTCGCAGGCTCATCAGAAGTATGCAGAGGCGTTGTCGTGCCGTTATACAGGCTCAGGGTGGACATACACCCTATTGATATTGCCTTTATAAAGATTCAATCATTTGTAATGAAATTTGTTATTGTTGCTCATACCGATTTTGAAACTGTTTTTTATTTGGGGGAGGGGGGTTACCTGACAACGGTTGCTCTGGCTGCTTAACGTATTGATGAATTTGTAAAAACAGGTTTAAAATGTATTGTTCGATTGTCGTTGAACATTTTAAGTATATATTTAACATAATTTATTTGGTTTTGATATGAATAAAATAATTCTGAAATCATGCTCCTTAACTTTTTTGTCCAAGTATATAATACGATATTGATTACTCTTCACTTTTCCAGTTATATATATATATATATATAATTTTGTTTTGTGCTTAAGGGGAGATGATACATGTTGAACTGTGAAAAGTGTGTGTGTGTGTGTGTGTGTGTGTGTGTGTGTGTGTGTGTGTGTGTGTGGAGGGGGATCAATGATTCTAATATAAAGAAAATTTTCCAATTTATTAGTGAAAATTAACTCGAAAAAATATCCTCATTCCGAGTTTAGAAATAAGAACCTTTCCATTTAACTGCCCGTAACACATTTCACAAGAACACAACATGCATTGCTATTATTACTGACTTTCCGGATTGTAGTTGACAATTGTGATTATGTTTTGTTTTTGATTTTTGTTTTTTCCTTCAAAATCCACAACAGGTGGCTGGTGACCAGACAGAATGCCAATCGTGTTTATCTGGAGAACAATGTGTACAGTTATCCAGCAATAAGACGCACTGTGTAAAGGGTAGGTAGATGTAGCATGATAACTGTATCCAGGGTAGGTAGATGTAGTATGATAACTGTATCCAGGGTAGGTAGATGTAGTATGATAACTGTATCCAGGGTAGGTAGATGTAGTATGATAACTGTATCCAGGGTAGGTAGATGTAGTATGATAACTGTATCCAGGGTAGGTAGATGTAGTTGATAACAGTGTACAGGGTAGGTAGATGTAGCATGATAACTGTATCCAGGGTAGGTAGATGTAGTATGATAACTGTGTACAGGGTAGGTAGATGTAGCATGATAACTGTGTCCAGGGTAGGTAGATGTAGCATGATAACTGTATCCAGGGTAGGTAGATGAAGTATGATAACTGTATCCAGGGTAGGTAGATGTGGCATGATAACTGTATCCAGGGTAGGTAGATGTAGCATGATAACTGTATCCAGGGTAGATAGATGTAGTATGATAACTGTATCCAGGGTAGGTAGATGTAGCATGATAACTGTGTTCAGGGTAGGTAACTGTAGCACGATAACTGTATCCAGGGTAGATAGATGTAGTATGATAACTGTGTACAGGGTAGGTAGATGTAGTATGATAACTGTATCCAGGGTAGGTAGATGAAGTATGATAACTGTATCCAGGGTAGGTAGATGTAGCATGATAACTGTATCCAGGGTAGGTAGATGTAGCACGATAACTGTGTACAGGGTAGGTAGATGTAGCACGATAACTGTGTTCAGGGTAGATAGATGTAGCATGATAACTGTATCCAGGGTAGGTTTTGTTTGTTTGTTTGTTTGTTTATAGCCGCCTGAGCAATTTTTCAGCTATCCGGCGGTCCAGGGTAGGTAGATGTAGTATGATAACTGTGTCCAGGGTAGGTAGATGAAGTATGATAACTGTATCCAGGGTAGGTAGATGTAGCATGATAACTGTATCCAGGGTAGGTAGATGTAGCACGATAACTGTATCCAGGGTAGATAGATGTAGCATGATAACTGTATCCAGGGTAGGTAGATGTAGTATAATAACTGTGTCCAGGGTAGGTAGATGTAGTTGATAATTGTATTCAAGGTAGGTAGATGTAGTATGATAACTGTATCCAGGGTAGGTAGATGTAGCATGATAACTGTATCCAGGGTAGGTAGATGTAGCATGATAACTGTATCCAGGGTAGGTAGATGTAGCATGATAACTGTGTTCAGGGTAGGTAGATGTACCATGATAACTGTGTTCAGGGTAGGTAAGTGTAGCACGATAACTGTATCCAGGGTAGGTAGATGAAGTATGATAACTGTATCCAGGGTAGGTAGATGTAGTATGATAACTGTATCCAGGGTAGGTAGATGTAGCATGATAACTGTATCCAGGGTAGGTAGATGTAGTATGATAACTGTGTACAGGGTAGGTAGATGTAGCACGATAACTGTGTTCAGGGTAGATAGATGTAGCATGATAACTGTATCCAGGGTAGGTAGATGTAGCATGATAACTGTATCCAGGGTAGATAGATGTAGTATGATAACTGCATCCAGGGTAGGTAGATGTAGCACGATAACTGTGTTCAGGGTAGATAGATGTAGCATGATAACTGTATCCAGGGTAGGTTTTGTTTGTTTGTTTGTTTGTTTATAGCCGCCTGAGCAATTTTTCAGCTATCCGGCGGTCCAGGGTAGGTAGATGTAGTATGATAACTGTGTCCAGGCTAGGTAGATGTAGCATGATAACTGTATCCAGGGTAGGTAGATGAAGTATGATAACTGTATCCAGGGTAGGTAGATGTAGCATGATAACTGTATCCAGGGTAGATAGATGTAGTATGATAACTGTATCCAGGGTAGGTAGATGTAGTATAATAACTGTATCCAGGGTAGGTAGATGTAGCATGATAATTATATCTAGGGTAGATAGATGTAGCATGATAACTGTATCCAGGGTAGGTAGATGTAGTATAATAACTGTGTCCAGGGTAGATAGATGTAGTATGATAACTGTATCCAGGGTAGGTAGATGTAGTATAATAACTGTGTCCAGGGTAGGTAGATGTAGTATGATAACTGTATCCAGAGTAGGTAGATGTAATATGATAACTGTGTTCAGGGTAGGTAGATGTAGCACGATAACTGTGTCCAGGCTAGGTAGATGTAGCATGATAACTGTATCCAGGGTAGGTAGATGTAGTATGATAACTGTATCCAGGGTAGGTAGATTTAGTATGATATCTGTATCCAGGGTAGGTAGATGTAGCATGATAACTGTATCCAGAGTAGGTAGATGTAATATGATAACTGTGTTCAGGGTAGGTAGATGTAGCACGATAACTGTGTCCAGGCTAGGTAGATGTAGCATGATAACTGTATCCAGGGTAGGTAGATGTAGTATGATAACTGTGTACAGGGTAGGTAGATGTAGCATGATAACTGTGTACAGGGTAGGTAGATGTAGCATGATAACTGTATCCAGGGTAGGTAGATGTAGCACGATAACTGTATCCAGGGTAGGTAGATGAAGTATGATAACTGTATCCAGGGTAGGTAGATGTAGCATGATAACTGTATCCAGGGTAGGTAGATGTAGCATGATAACTGTATCCAGGGTAGGTAAATGTAGCATGATAACTGTGTACAGGCTAGGTAAATGTAGCATGATAACTGTATCCAGGGTAGGTAGATGTAGCATGATAACTGTATCCAGGGTAGGTAGATGTAGCATGATAACTGTATCCAGGGTAGGTAGATGTAGTATGATAACTGTATCCAGGGTAGGTAGATGTAGCACGATAACTGTGTTCAGGGTAGATAGATGTAGCATGATAACTGTATCCAGGGTAGGTAGATGTAGTATGATAACTGTATCCAGGGTAGGTAGATGTAGTATGATAACTGTATCCAGGGTAGGTAGATGTAGTACGAGAACTGTGTTCAGGTAGGTAGATGTAGCATGATATCATTTTTGTTGCTTATGTATTTGTCTCTCAAATGAAGACAATATCAGGATTACCTCCTCGATATATTGATAAGTTATGAACTTGTGCTGATGAAAAGGTGAAGATAACAAACAGTAACCAACCTGGTAACTCCTGTAAAAATAGAAAATTCATGGTAGAGCTATCACCGATTTCATTCAAAAAGTGGTAGTAGTTTTGGGGATTTCAACTTTAATTTCCTTAGACCCTCATAGACTGCGCGCAGGAATGTAGTGTACTGGACTTTAGTGCGTGCCTCTTCAAACCATCGTTTTGTTTGAAAGTACGGATATCACAGACGAATTTTACTTCGCAGGAGCACATTCCTGTATAGTCAATCCACACTTTTAATACCTCGTTTGTTTGCGTTTCGTTTGTCTTTCAGGAGTTTTTTTTATCTCGTCCATTAACAAACTAAACAGAAATGCAATGATTTTTGTTATGGAATTAGAAAATTTTCACAAACAGGCACTCCGAATTTAAATACCTCTTCGAGTTAGAATAGTAAAAACTTCGATCGTTGATCACTAATCTTTGAGATCAATATTTTGTTTGTTTAGAAGATTATGCTCCAGTTGATTGTACCGCAATACACGGACTGTCGTCATTTCTACCTAGTGGCCTGTACCAAATCAAAATTCCCATCCTGGGCCACGTGACTGCCTTCTGCGAGATGGAGGTCGATGGAGGAGGCTGGACGGTAATTACTGCAATTAGCTTTTAATTGATAAACCAATTAATGAACCAAGTATTTCATTAACACTAATTGGGTACTTTACCACTGGTTACTAATTGCTAATTAACTACATGTAATCAGCGAATATTTCTTGACTAATTGATTTCTAATGAATTATTGATCGATTAACCGTCTACTGCACAGCTTAGTTGAAACTTCCTCAGAAATCACAGTGCTGTACATAGATCATTATTTCCTATGTAGCTTGTAAGACGAGTTTTCATTGATTAATAACAAAGGTGTATATGTCCGTATATTCTGCTGAAACCACTTCTTCCTCGTACAGGGGTCTCGAACGTGATTGGATTGTCAACATATTGGGTTTCATATTCAAGCGATCAAAACAAAATATTTCGTAAAATAGAAACAAGTTACCAGCTATATTTGCGTGTCTTTTAAATGAAATTGTAATGCTACAGAAAATATCATCTGAATCTCACAATTAACCATCGTTTTGGGCTCTCAACAGCGGCATTACCTCCATACATTACTTCATTACTTTAAAAAATGTTGGAGAAGTTCTACCCTCGAGAGTGCATTTTAACGTTCGACGCACGCTTTAATACATACACATTTGCACACCGAAGCATTCTGTAATGGGTAAACTCCAATGAAAACACACACTACTCTTTCATTGCATCTTTCCCTTTGAATTTTGACAAATACTGAAAAACAATACGTTATCTTTGTTCAAAGATTTTTCAACGCCGCATGGATGGTTCTGAAGATTTCTACCGGACATGGTCGGAGTACAAGGACGGATTTGGGAATCTGACGTCAGAGTTTTGGCTAGGTACTCGGTGGTAATTCCAAATACAGTACTTTTGATATTACGTTAGTAGTAGCAAGCAAAGCTCCTGTCGACGCATCGAGCTCACGTTCATGACTATATATGTGAGTCACGTGATTTGCACTCCATCAGCTGAACGATGAGAATTACGAAAACTGTTCTGTAAAATCTTCGCAGTTACTTTGGCACTTCATAGAAAAACCAACAAAATATAATAATTTGCTTGAAAAGTACCACAATCATATTTGATTAACAGATAATTTTCTCATACCTTCGAGTGTTATTGCGAATTATTTGTCTTGAAAGAAAAATATGGAAGCTGAATGTGACGTGATAATGTGCTGTTTGTGTCGACTGCGTTGTACTACCCGCGTTAAACCCATGGTTAAAGTCTTGTTGCAAGATGTTTAAGGGTCTTCGCTCGTTTCAACGTTCAAATCGTAAAACATATTATGAAACTGTATGCTTCTGTAAAAAACTGCGTTAAGGCGTTTCCCTCGTTTTGTGGAACATGTGATCACGTGATCAGTCGTCCTAACATTTCTGTGTTAAACAACATTATAATTCCACGAACAGGTACTCTTGTGCTACTTCATTAGCTGACCTGGTTGAAATGTGTCGAAGCAGAAGTAATCCAAAAGCTTATACATCAGAAAAAGGAACTTGTTATGGCTTTCAACTCGATATTTAGACGTTTTACTTGTTATTTTCATTCATTTGTCCGTGGCCGAGTGGTTAGAGCATCAGGCTCAAAATCACAAAGCCTCTCACCTCTGTCGGCGCGTGTTCGAATCTCGGCCGCGGCGTTATGTGAGCAAGTTTGCCAGTTTACTTGCGGAAGGTCGGTGATCTCTTCCCAGGTACATTGTATCTGGGTTCTCTCCTCCAACAACAAAAACTGGACACCACCAGATAGCTGAAAAATTGTTGAGTGTGGCGGAAAGCAATATATAATCAATCATTAATCATTCATTTGTCGATTCAATACATCGGAGAGAAATTGAGAAAAAAAAATAGAATAGCTTTTTCAGAGATATCTTATCGAACATACATACTAAAATAGTATCAAAAGATGCTGGGATTCTTCATTGACATTGACAATATCAATTTAGTCTTTGATGTTCAGGTCTTCCAAATGTCTGTTGGAATTCCCATGAACACGAATTGTGCTACTTCATTAGCTAACCTGGTTTTTAATTCATACAAACCAGAATTCAGTGAGGATTATCTCCCTCGTGCATATCCCTAATCATTAGCCGGATTTGGCTCCAGTATTTGGCATTTTTTGGTTATTTCAATTCTTCCAACTTTGTTCTTATTTCGGATTTCCAACATTTTTTGACTTGAGCATCACTGAAGAGACATTATTTGTTGAAATGCGTATCTGGTGCATCAACGTTGGTACCCTTTATGTTTTATACTCAAGTGAATTCTTCATATATCCAAATATGTTGAGCACATATATTCCACATAGTTTACTCACGGTAACGCCTCCGTGGCTGAGTGGTTAGAGCATCACGCTCTAAATCACAAGGCCTCTCACCTCTAGTCGGCGCGGGTTCGAATCTCGCTCGCGCCGATATATGCGAGAAAGTTTGCCAGTTTACTTTCGGAAGGTCGGTGGTCTCTTCACGGGTACATCTTATCTGGGTTCTCTCCTCCACCAATTAAAACTGGACGCCACCAGATAACTGACAAATTGTTGAGTGTGGCGGAAAACAATAAACAATCAATCAATCAAAAACTTATACACTAGAAGGGAAAATCTTTGTGTGACTTTCAACTCAATGCTTAGACGTTTCATCTGTTATTGATACTTATTTTCATTCATTTTCCAATTCGATATATCCGAGTGGAATTGAAATAAAGAACACCACTGAAAGTTCTGTTTCATACCTGGATATCTTATTGAACACAAACTTAAACCTCAACGTTATGGAAAATGGGATGTTTTCAGCATCTCTTTTGTCAACTCCCATATTTATGTAGGAATATCCCATGGGTGTTATGTGCCTCATTGATTAGCTAAGCGAGAGCATGTTCTGCGTATCATCAGTTTTAATTCGCTATTTTATAAGTATTATTTTATGTCGTATCATCATATTTTCCAAAAGAGCAATTAATATCTAACAATTATTGTATATTTAGCTGTATGAATATAGAAATTCTATACATTTTGTTGAATACGCAAATAACTGAACATTTTATTAGTTACCAATTCTTGAATTCACACAAACATTTAATTATTTTCCAATGTTGATGCACTTTTGCATTTATTCCCCGTATAAATGAATGATAAATTTGTTTTTCTATTTTGATTTCTTTGTTTGTTTGTTTTTTATTTATAGTCGCCTGAGCAATTTTTCAGCTATCCGGCGACTGTTCTATTTTGATAAACGGTTATCAGAATCAGAGTACATACAATAGCAACAAAAACTGAATGAGTATGCATGCACCCCGACAAGATTCCTATGAAGTTCTTGATTTACCTCTGTGTATGTACCTGGTTTGTCTTCATGAAATGGTATGGACGATCTAAAGAAGATGTTACAGGACCTCAACCCAAACTCCCCATTTTGATTTTTAAAAAGGTCATTTCCCGCCACTTTGAGGTCTCTGAGAGGGGAGGGGGGATAGCGACGGTTATATCTTGTAACACAGTCTCCCCCTTTTGAATATTTTTAATTGTCCCTGAAATGACAAATTAAAGTTTAATGCTATCGTTGATATTGAAGGCAATGACAAGCTACACTATCTACTGAGTCAGGGATCCTACGAATTGAGGATGGATATGAGCGACTTCAGCAATCAGACACGTTATGTTAAATATAGCAGCATTTCTGTTGGCAACGAGGCTTCCAAATACGTCATCTCTCTGTCTGGGTACTCCGGAAATGTCGGTAAGAAATGCATGTATCATAGACAGTTGCTTCGGCAATAAAAATGATAAAAGGAAATATTCATATTTAGTGATTGATCATCCCAAAATTATTTTATTAAACACCACTCTGACTCCACGCACAAGTACTATGAATTTGATATAAAAAATGCTAGAGTTCCTCATTGACAATATTTTCGTAGTCTTTGGTGATCAGGTCTTCCAACAGTCTATTGCAATTCCCATGGGCACGAATTGTGCTCCTTTCTTAGCTGACCTATTTTTATATTCTTATTAAGCAGTATTCATTCAAAAGCTTCTACACGAGAAGAAAAATCTCTTGCTGTGACCTTGAATTCGACATTTAGATATATCGACGACGTTTTGTCTATTAACAATGATTATTTTCATTCATATGTCGATTTGATATATCCCAGTGAACTTGAAATAAAAGACAACACGGAGTCTTCGTACTTAGATATTTTATAGAAAATAGATGCTGGCGAAAACCTAACAACTCAACTTCATGACAAACGGGATGATTTCAGTTTCTTTATTGTAAACTCCCTTATTTATGTAGCACTATTCCATCATCACCTGCATACGCAAGAGCTTGTTCTGCATATGATCAGTTTTTAAATCGAGGCGGACTGCTGACAAAGAGGTTGATGTTACAGGGGTTTGTACAGTCTCGTCTAAAGTCAGCATTTCGCAAATTTTATGGACGTTATAACGATCTAGTTTGCCAGTACAACTTACCATTAAGTCAAATGCTGTCTGGTGTGTTTCATATCAATTGTTAGGCCGTTCTTGACACACTGATTCTGAATACGGATTAGTCCGTTTATCGGATCGAAATATAGCGCTCAAGGCGGGTGTGACCGGTCGACAGAGGATGATTACTCCTCCAAGGAACCTGATCCCACCTCTGGTATGACTAGGTGTCCATGTTTGCCCATCTCTTTCATTTATATTTACGAGATTTAATACTGCTAGTTATCTTGCCCTTTTCATGTACATTTAATGTATACTTCTTTGTGTCTTAATAAAGGGACACAGTGTTATGCATGTCGAGGGAGGCGGTAACAGGAAAGACAATATCGTTACAATTTGCTGAATATTGTCGTCAACGAAAAAGAAAAAACAAGTTTGTTTTGCCCAACACCGTTATCCTAAATTGTGGGGCAAGGAATGTAAGGCAGACATTCTTCTCCCCTACCTCTGCTATTATGCACATTATCATTAGGTCTAGTACTTATTATCAAAATGCGTAGTTGAGCAACGGTGCCTTTCCTTGTATTTACTTCATTCTTCCATCGAAGAATCCGTTTATACTTAAATCTTTCATTAAAATAAATAATAAATACATGTACTTAAAGGAGTTTAAATCTGGCATATGCAAATTAAAAAAATAGTCTCATAACCATTTGCACGCACCGTACAGAAACAGAGATACAGTTTTATGTATATAACACCCTAACTTGTTGCCAATTACAAAAAGTGTAAAAGAAATTTGAAATTTTTTCCATATCTAACAGGTGACTGCTTCACATCTTCACACTCAATAAACAACATGAAGTTTACGACAAAGGATCAAGACAATGATGCCAAT
Organism: Ostrea denselamellosa; assembly: GCA_024699665.1. Taxonomy (NCBI): domain Eukaryota; kingdom Metazoa; phylum Mollusca; class Bivalvia; order Ostreida; family Ostreidae; genus Ostrea; species Ostrea denselamellosa. The sequence continues at coordinate 1,115,220 of JAMZEH010000050.1, read as the reverse complement.
CCCAACAACTGCGCAATTCAGTATCAATCTGGATGGTGGCATAAGAGTTGCCATTGTTCGAACCCGAATGGCCTCTACTTGGCGGGAAACACGTCAATATATGCTAAAGGCATCACGTACTCTCCTTGGCTGAAACATTATTACTCACTGAAAACAATTCAACTAATGGTTAGAATGGTGGAATAAGAGGAAAAATTTCGCGGTAGATACACAAACGTTTAGCTGACTTTATTTTCAGTTGTGAATTTGGTGACAAAAGTTTGGGATGCTCATTAATTGAACACTGTAACGTCGTTACTGAGTGGTATTCATTGACTATGCAGTGGTCATTGGAAGTCTGAAATTATTAGCTTAGTTTATTCTGATTGATTGATTGATTATATATTGTTTAACGTCCCGCTCGAGAATTTCTCTTTCATATGGAGACGTCACCATTACCGGTGAAGGGCTGCAAATTTAGGCCTATGCTCGGCGCTTATGACCTTTGAGCAGGGAGGGATCTTTATCGTGCCACACCTGGTGTGACACGGGGCCTCAGTTTTTGCGGTCTCATCCGAAGGACCGCCCCATTTAGCCGCCTTTTACGACAATCAAGGGGTACTGAGGATCTATTCTAACAACCCGAATCCCCACGGGGTAGTTTTTTTCTATACGTGGACACAAATGCTATTAATTCCTTAAAGAGCATTAGTAAACAGGCTCACTTGCATTAGGGGACATCTGCATCCAACCGCTATTCAGTACGAATAGTAACTTTGAATTACTGTTTTTATTTTATTTAGCCTTTAATGCTTACACGACCAGGAACAACCGTATCTGGAACCAGTCTATCTGGAATCATGAGCGCGGTGGCTCAGTGGTTCTCTTCATGTCTGGGAGAACGTGGGTTCACATCCCATTTTGTGGGTTTACGTCCAACATATGAAATATACGATTGATTGATTAAATATTGTTTATCGTCCCGCTCGAGAATCTTTCACTCATATGGAGACGTCACCATTGCCGGTGAAAGGCTGTAAATTTAGGCCTATGCTGTCGCCTCGTGGTAATGAGGATTTATTCTAACAACCCGGACCCCCACGGGGGTGAAATAAACGAATAGCTTGTTTGCTTTGTATTTGTATAAGAGAAAATGATTATCTTTCGGTGTTCTGGCCTCTGCAGTGTCATGCATGATTCATTGTGTTTGCGTTTGATCGAGGTTTGATTGTTTTTAATTCGAGGTACGCTATTGACAAATAAGTTGATGTGTCGACAGTCTCATTAAAAGTATTTTTTATGCAAATACCATGGTTGTCGTCATTTACTAATACAATCTTTCATTGGGTGAAATGCTGTCTGACGACACGATATAGCCCTGGGGATGGGTATAACCCATTAACAGGGGATGCTTACTCCTCCTAGGCACCTGATCCCACCTCTGGTGTATTTAGGGGTCCTTTCTTGCCCTACCCTTAAATTTGCATTCTCTGTGGGAGGTATGACTTTGATTTCTGTTATCTTCATATTTTCGTCATATGCGTTGTGGAGTTTTGGTTTTTTTCCCCGGTAAGTACTGACATAAACTGAAGAGAGAAGAAGTCATTTCGTGATTATAGAATTCATGCCTTTGATTAAATCATTTGGTATTTCCCTTTCTTGTGGTCGGAGTAGGATGTAATAAGGACTGATTTGTTTACTGACATCCTTCCAACCTATAAAACCGGGCAAACTTATCATCCACATTAGTTAAAGCTCACTACAATGAATGCATCATTGTTCCTACTGCATATGAGAAACATTTTACTAGGAATCTGATAAATGGCAAATGAAAAGATGTAGATAAAGAACAGTGATTAATCTCATAGTTCCTGTAAGGAATACAAAATAGAGAACTGGGCAAATACGGTACCTTGATATACCAGAGGTGGAATCGGGTGTCGAGGGGGGGAGAAAGCATATCCCATATCCTGTCAACCGCTCATACCCGCCGTGAATCCTAATTAATCGACTGCCAGGTTGTATTGCAAACTAGATCGTTATAACGGTTTTTTCGATCTCATCCGAGGAACGTCCCATTTAATCGCCGATTACGACAAGCATTGGATATTAAGAATCTACTTCAACTCGTATTCCCACGGTCATTTCAACTGGAAGAGAGTTTGATTGATTGATTGTATGTTTTACGTCCCGTCGAGAAATTTTCACTCATATTAAGACGTCATCAGCTGTAGGTGAAATACCACAAATTTAGACCTATGCTTAGCACTCAGGACCGTAGCAGTGAGGTTTCTTTAACGTGACAATTTCTACCGTGACACGGGGCCTCCGATTTTAAGGTCATATCCGAAAGACCCGTGATTCTCACTTCTAAATGCCGAGCGTTTAGCGAAGGAGCAACCACTACCTATTTTTCGTCTTAGGTTTGACGCGGCCATGGCACGAGCGGAGCTCGAACTCACGACCTCTCGGTTACGAAGCGAACGCTCTAACCACTGAGCTACCGCGACCGGTTTGGAAGAGAGTAAAGCTTTGCAAGAATTTGATGTAGACTTAGTTATCTTTTAATGTAAGGTAAAGGTGGATCAACTAAGATATTGTATATAAAGTGTGCTTTTATTGTACAAACGATGTCCACAAATCTTAATCTATGAACTTGCTTTGGCTTCTTCAAATAATGTATACGAAACTTTAAATGGAATAGAATGAAATTTAATAAGATTATATAATTATCTGTTGACGTAAGATAAAAGTGAATCAATTGAGACACGGTGTACTGCATCGTTGTTATTTATTATTATTATTATTATTGTTATTATTATTATTATTGATTTGTCTTTTATTATCATTTATTTATTTATTTTAATTTTGGTTTTCGATAGTTCATTTTCGATTGTTTCAATTTGTTGTATGAACAATTTCCATGAATACGCTTTTTTTCATTTTTTTGTTTTTGTTTTATTTAACTTTTCTTGGGGGGGGGGGGGTTCCATCGAATTAACGCTATTAATATGCGAAATAGTCAGATTTCCCATACTATCTATGGTGTCGTTGCACTAAAATAAAGACACAGTGACTAGTGTCTTGATCCGTAGATGTCGTTGTCTGCCGTTATGGATAAGTAAGTTTGGGCTCTTTGTATGATGTTAAACTCTTTCAAGAATTCTTGTCCTCATGGACAAGATAGAAACATCCGGAATATTGAAACTGTTACACACATGGTGGTAAACACTCGGGAGATAATTCTGCATTCTCCTACAGAGGATGTTGATAAGACACGGAAGGAAAACAACGAAAAGGAAACCCACAGTTATACCATCCATAGCGAAGTGTATGGCTATTTCTCTTTTATTTATCATCTTATCATTTAGAATGTCGTAGTGTAATGTTACGTATTATGCAAAAACATTTTCAAATTAAATGCACCGATGCATCATTCGAAACCAATTGAAAATGTTCAACAGAATAACATTGATATGTAAAGGTTAAGATAACTAACAGTACTCGTAATCATTATATATTAACCATCAAAATCGTAACATTAGTAAACTTGATCTATATTCTATTACTCAGGCGGTTATTTTGGCAGTAAAATCTGTAGTTGTATCTTAATCATATCTGTTTTTATTACACTCTCGCATGTCTGTCAAACTTACTCAAATTACTCCCTTTTTGCTGCTATTATTGTGAATTAACTCACAAGTTTGTTTCTTTTGTCAATAAGCATACATTTATTTTATTTTATTTCTATTTATTTCTTTGGTTTTATTTTTATCACATATATTTATTTTATTTTATTTCTATTTATTTCTTTGGTTTTATTTTTATCACATACATTTATTTTATTTTATTTCTATTTATTTCTTTGGTTTTATTTTTATCACATATATTTATTTTATTTTATTTCTATTTATTTCTTTGGTTTTATTTTTATCACATACATTTATTTTATTTAATTTCTATTTATTTCTTTGGTTTTATTTTTATCACTTTGGTTTTATTTTTATCACATATATTTATTTTATTTTATTTCTATTTATTTCTTTGCTTTTATTTTTATCACATACATTTATTTTATTTTCTGGTTGTTTCGTGTTTATTATCTGCACTTGTACGTAAATCCTAAAGAATGTAACCTTTACGGTTCTAGCTAGTGTTCGAAAGTTCAAACTCGTATAACATTTAATATAAATAAACATTGATATAACAAGTTCAATCGAAGTAGCAAGGATATTGCTTTGGAATTGAATTTTGGTAACTCCAAATTAATGGTCATTGACGATGGAGAGAGGATGCAAAGAACATCAAACGTTTGGTGTAGAGAAGATTTACGACAATTTTTTTTAATACATTTCAGTGTTATATACGTTTTATATCTTGTGCTGTACGTTTCACATCTTGTGTTGTACGTTTCATAACTTGTGTTGTACGTTTCATATCTTGTGTTGTACATTTCATATCTTGTATTGATATTCTATGCTTCTGTACAAAGGTTTATTGTTGTTTTAATAACGTTGTGGAATTACTTGACATAATATCATGAACCTTGTTGACTGGTATTTTTATTCCGAATTACTATCCTTATTTTTGTGTACTTTTGTTATGAAATTTGATAACTGTATCCAGGGTAGGTAGATGTAGTATGATAACTGTATCCAGGGTAGGTAGATGTAGTATGATAACTGTATCCAGGGTAGGTAGATGTAGTTGATAACTGTGTACAGGGTAGGTAGATGTAGCATGATAACTGTATCCAGGGTAGGTAGATGTAGTATGATAACTGTGTACAGGGTAGGTAGATGTAGCATGATAACTGTATCCAGGGTAGGTAAATGTAACATGATAACTGTGTCCAGGGTAGGTAGATGAAGTATGATAACTGTATCCAGGGTAGGTAGATGTAGTATGATAACTGTATCCAGGGTAGGTAGATGTAGTATGATAACTGTATCCAGGGTAGGTAAATGTAACATGATAACTGTGTCCAGGGTAGGTAGATGAAGTATGATAACTGTATCCAGGGTAGGTAGATGTAGTATGATAACTGTGTACAGGGTAGGTAGATGTAGCATGATAACTGTATCCAGGGTAGGTAAATGTAACATGATAACTGTGTCCAGGGTAGGTAGATGAAGTATGATAACTGTATCCAGGGTAGGTAGATGTAGTATGATAACTGTGTACAGGGTAGGTAGATGTAGCATGATAACTGTGTCCAGGGTAGGTAGATGTAGCATGATAACTGTATCCAGGGTAGGTAGATGAAGTATGATAACTGTATCCAGGGTAGATAGATGTGGCATGATAACTGTATCCAGGGTAGGTAGATGTAGCATGATAACTGTATCCAGGGTAGATAGATGTAGTATGATAACTGTATCCAGGGTAGGTAGATGTAGCATGATAACTGTGTTCAGGGTAGGTAACTGTAGCACGATAGCTGTATCCAGGGTAGATAGATGTAGTATGATAACTGTGTACAGGGTAGGTAGATGTAGTATGATAACTGTATCCAGGGTAGGTAGATGAAGTATGATAACTGTATCCAGGGTAGGTAGATGTAGCATGATAACTGTATCCAGGGTAGGTAGATGTAGCACGATAACTGTGTACAGGGTAGGTAGATGTAGCACGATAACTGTGTTCAGGGTAGATAGATGTAGCATGATAACTGTATCCAGGGTAGGTTTTGTTTGTTTGTTTGTTTGTTTATAGCCGCCTGAGCAATTTTTCAGCTATCCGGCGGTCCAGGGTAGGTAGATGTAGTATGATAACTGTATCCAGGGTAGGTAGATGTAGCATGATAACTGTATCCAGGGTAGGTAGATGTAGCATGATAACTGTATCCAGGGTAGATAGATGTAGCATGATAACTGTATCCAGGGTAGGTAGATGTAGTATAATAACTGTGTCCAGGGTAGGTAGATGTAGTTGATAATTGTATTCAAGGTAGGTAGATGTAGTATGATAACTGTATCCAGGGTAGGTAGATGTAGCATGATAACTGTATCCAGGGTAGGTAGATGTAGCATGATAACTGTATCCAGGGTAGGTAGATGTAGCATGATAACTGTGTTCAGGGTAGGTAGATGTACCATGATAACTGTGTTCAGGGTAGGTAAGTGTAGCACGATAACTGTATCCAGGGTAGGTAGATGAAGTATGATAACTGTATCCAGGGTAGGTAGATGTAGTATGATAACTGTATCCAGGGTAGGTAGATGTAGCATGATAACTGTATCCAGGGTAGGTAGATGTAGTATGATAACTGTGTACAGGGAAGGTAGATGTAGCACGATAACTGTGTTCAGGGTAGATAGATGTAGCATGATAACTGTATCCAGGGTAGGTAGATGTAGCATGATAACTGTATCCAGGGTAGATAGATGTAGTATGATAACTGCATCCAGGGTAGGTAGATGTAGCACGATAACTGTGTTCAGGGTAGATAGATGTAGCATGATAACTGTATCCAGGGTAGGTTTTGTTTGTTTGTTTGTTTGTTTATAGCCGCCTGAGCAATTTTTCAGCTATCCGGCGGTCCAGGGTAGGTAGATGTAGTATGATAACTGTGTCCAGGCTAGGTAGATGTAGCATGATAACTGTATCCAGGGTAGGTAGATGAAGTATGATAACTGTATCCAGGGTAGGTAGATGTAGCATGATAACTGTATCCAGGGTAGATAGATGTAGTATGATAACTGTATCCAGGGTAGGTAGATGTAGTATAATAACTGTATCCAGGGTAGGTAGATGTAGCATGATAATTATATCTAGGGTAGATAGATGTAGCATGATAACTGTATCCAGGGTAGGTAGATGTAGTATAATAACTGTGTCCAGGGTAGATAGATGTAGTATGATAACTGTATCCAGGGTAGGTAGATGTAGTATAATAACTGTGTCCAGGGTAGGTAGATGTAGTATGATAACTGTATCCAGAGTAGGTAGATGTAATATGATAACTGTGTTCAGGGTAGGTAGATGTAGCACGATAACTGTGTCCAGGCTAGGTAGATGTAGCATGATAACTGTATCCAGGGTAGGTAGATGTAGTATGATAACTGTATCCAGGGTAGGTAGATTTAGTATGATATCTGTATCCAGGGTAGGTAGATGTAGCATGATAACTGTATCCAGAGTAGGTAGATGTAATATGATAACTGTGTTCAGGGTAGGTAGATGTAGCACGATAACTGTGTCCAGGCTAGGTAGATGTAGCATGATAACTGTATCCAGGGTAGGTAGATGTAGTATGATAACTGTGTACAGGGTAGGTAGATGTAGCATGATAACTGTGTACAGGGTAGGTAGATGTAGCATGATAACTGTATCCAGGGTAGGTAGATGTAGCACGATAACTGTATCCAGGGTAGGTAGATGAAGTATGATAACTGTATCCAGGGTAGGTAGATGTAGCATGATAACTGTATCCAGGGTAGGTAGATGTAGCATGATAACTGTATCCAGGGTAGGTAAATGTAGCATGATAACTGTGTACAGGCTAGGTAAATGTAGCATGATAACTGTATCCAGGGTAGGTAGATGTAGCATGATAACTGTATCCAGGGTAGGTAGATGTAGCATGATAACTGTATCCAGGGTAGGTAGATGTAGTATGATAACTGTATCCAGGGTAGGTAGATGTAGCACGATAACTGTGTTCAGGGTAGATAGATGTAGCATGATAACTGTATCCAGGGTAGGTTTTGTTTGTTTGTTTGTTTATAGCCGCCTGAGCAATTTTTCAGCTATCCGGCGGTCCAGGGTAGGTAGATGTAGTATGATAACTGTGTCCAGGCTAGGTAGATGTAGCATGATAACTGTATCCAGGGTAGGTAGATGTAGCATGATAACTGTATCCAGGGTAGATAGATGTAGAATGATAACTGTATCCAGGGTAGGTAGGTGTAGCATGATAACTGTATCCAGGGTAGGTAGATGTAGCATGATAACTGTATCCAGGGTAGGTAGATGTAGCATGATAACTGTATCCAGGGTAGGTAGATGTAGTATGATAACTGTATCCAGGGTAGGTAGATGTAGCATGATAACTGTGTAAAGGGTAGGTAGATGTAGCATGATAACTGTATCCAGGGTAGGTAGATGTAGTATGATAACTGTATCCAGGGTAGGTAGATGTAGTATGATAACTGTATCCAGGGTAGGTAGATGTAGTACGAGAACTGTGTTCAGGTAGGTAGATGTAGCATGATATCATTTTTGTTGCTTATGTATTTGTCTCTCAAATGAAGACAATATCAGGATTACCTCCTCGATATATTGATAAGTTATGAACTTGTGCTGATGAAAAGGTGAAGATAACAAACAGTAACCAACCTGGTAACTCCTGTAAAAATAGAAAATTCATGGTAGAGCTATCACCGATTTCATTCAAAAAGTGGTAGTAGTTTTGGGGATTTCAACTTTAATTTCCTTAGACCCTCATAGACTGCGCGCAGGAATGTAGTGTACTGGACTTTAGTGCGTGCCTCTTCAAACCATCGTTTTGTTTGAAAGTACGGATATCACAGACGAATTTTACTTCGCAGGAGCACATTCCTGTATAGTCAATCCACACTTTTAATACCTCGTTTGTTTGCGTTTCGTTTGTCTTTCAGGAGTTTTTTTTATCTCGTCCATTAACAAACTAAACAGAAATGCAATGATTTTTGTTATGGAATTAGAAAATTTTCACAAACAGGCACTCCGAATTTAAATACCTCTTCGAGTTAGAATAGTAAAAACTTCGATCGTTGATCACTAATCTTTGAGATCAATATTTTGTTTGTTTAGAAGATTATGCTCCAGTTGATTGTACCGCAATACACGGACTGTCGTCATTTCTACCTAGTGGCCTGTACCAAATCAAAATTCCCATCCTGGGCCACGTGACTGCCTTCTGCGAGATGGAGGTCGATGGAGGAGGCTGGACGGTAATTACTGCAATTAGCTTTTAATTGATAAACCAATTAATGAACCAAGTATTTCATTAACACTAATTGGGTACTTTACCACTGGTTACTAATTGCTAATTAACTACATGTAATCAGCGAATATTTCTTGACTAATTGATTTCTAATGAATTATTGATCGATTAACCGTCTACTGCACAGCTTAGTTGAAACTTCCTCAGAAATCACAGTGCTGTACATAGATCATTATTTCCTATGTAGCTTGTAAGACGAGTTTTCATTGATTAATAACAAAGGTGTATATGTCCGTATATTCTGCTGAAACCACTTCTTCCTCGTACAGGGGTCTCGAACGTGATTGGATTGTCAACATATTGGGTTTCATATTCAAGCGATCAAAACAAAATATTTCGTAAAATAGAAACAAGTTACCAGCTATATTTGCGTGTCTTTTAAATGAAATTGTAATGCTACAGAAAATATCATCTGAATCTCACAATTAACCATCGTTTTGGGCTCTCAACAGCGGCATTACCTCCATACATTACTTCATTACTTTAAAAAATGTTGGAGAAGTTCTACCCTCGAGAGTGCATTTTAACGTTCGACGCACGCTTTAATACATACACATTTGCACACCGAAGCATTCTGTAATGGGTAAACTCCAATGAAAACACACACTACTCTTTCATTGCATCTTTCCCTTTGAATTTTGACAAATACTGAAAAACAATACGTTATCTTTGTTCAAAGATTTTTCAACGCCGCATGGATGGTTCTGAAGATTTCTACCGGACATGGTCGGAGTACAAGGACGGATTTGGGAATCTGACGTCAGAGTTTTGGCTAGGTACTCGGTGGTAATTCCAAATACAGTACTTTTGATATTACGTTAGTAGTAGCAAGCAAAGCTCCTGTCGACGCATCGAGCTCACGTTCATGACTATATATGTGAGTCACGTGATTTGCACTCCATCAGCTGAACGATGAGAATTACGAAAACTGTTCTGTAAAATCTTCGCAGTTACTTTGGCACTTCATAGAAAAACCAACAAAATATAATAATTTGCTTGAAAAGTACCACAATCATATTTGATTAACAGATAATTTTCTCATACCTTCGAGTGTTATTGCGAATTATTTGTCTTGAAAGAAAAATATGGAAGCTGAATGTGACGTGATAATGTGCTGTTTGTGTCGACTGCGTTGTACTACCCGCGTTAAACCCATGGTTAAAGTCTTGTTGCAAGATGTTTAAGGGTCTTCGCTCGTTTCAACGTTCAAATCGTAAAACATATTATGAAACTGTATGCTTCTGTAAAAAACTGCGTTAAGGCGTTTCCCTCGTTTTGTGGAACATGTGATCACGTGATCAGTCGTCCTAACATTTCTGTGTTAAACAACATTATAATTCCACGAACAGGTACTCTTGTGCTACTTCATTAGCTGACCTGGTTGAAATGTGTCGAAGCAGAAGTAATCCAAAAGCTTATACATCAGAAAAAGGAACTTGTTATGGCTTTCAACTCGATATTTAGACGTTTTACTTGTTATTTTCATTCATTTGTCCGTGGCCGAGTGGTTAGAGCATCAGGCTCAAAATCACAAAGCCTCTCACCTCTGTCGGCGCGTGTTCGAATCTCGGCCGCGGCGTTATGTGAGCAAGTTTGCCAGTTTACTTGCGGAAGGTCGGTGATCTCTTCCCAGGTACATTGTATCTGGGTTCTCTCCTCCAACAACAAAAACTGGACACCACCAGATAGCTGAAAAATTGTTGAGTGTGGCGGAAAGCAATATATAATCAATCATTAATCATTCATTTGTCGATTCAATACATCGGAGAGAAATTGAGAAAAAAAAATAGAATAGCTTTTTCAGAGATATCTTATCGAACATACATACTAAAATAGTATCAAAAGATGCTGGGATTCTTCATTGACATTGACAATATCAATTTAGTCTTTGATGTTCAGGTCTTCCAAATGTCTGTTGGAATTCCCATGAACACGAATTGTGCTACTTCATTAGCTAACCTGGTTTTTAATTCATACAAACCAGAATTCAGTGAGGATTATCTCCCTCGTGCATATCCCTAATCATTAGCCGGATTTGGCTCCAGTATTTGGCATTTTTTGGTTATTTCAATTCTTCCAACTTTGTTCTTATTTCGGATTTCCAACATTTTTTGACTTGAGCATCACTGAAGAGACATTATTTGTTGAAATGCGTATCTGGTGCATCAACGTTGGTACCCTTTATGTTTTATACTCAAGTGAATTCTTCATATATCCAAATATGTTGAGCACATATATTCCACATAGTTTACTCACGGTAACGCCTCCGTGGCTGAGTGGTTAGAGCATCACGCTCTAAATCACAAGGCCTCTCACCTCTAGTCGGCGCGGGTTCGAATCTCGCTCGCGCCGATATATGCGAGAAAGTTTGCCAGTTTACTTTCGGAAGGTCGGTGGTCTCTTCACGGGTACATCTTATCTGGGTTCTCTCCTCCACCAATTAAAACTGGACGCCACCAGATAACTGACAAATTGTTGAGTGTGGCGGAAAACAATAAACAATCAATCAATCAAAAACTTATACACTAGAAGGGAAAATCTTTGTGTGACTTTCAACTCAATGCTTAGACGTTTCATCTGTTATTGATACTTATTTTCATTCATTTTCCAATTCGATATATCCGAGTGGAATTGAAATAAAGAACACCACTGAAAGTTCTGTTTCATACCTGGATATCTTATTGAACACAAACTTAAACCTCAACGTTATGGAAAATGGGATGTTTTCAGCATCTCTTTTGTCAACTCCCATATTTATGTAGGAATATCCCATGGGTGTTATGTGCCTCATTGATTAGCTAAGCGAGAGCATGTTCTGCGTATCATCAGTTTTAATTCGCTATTTTATAAGTATTATTTTATGTCGTATCATCATATTTTCCAAAAGAGCAATTAATATCTAACAATTATTGTATATTTAGCTGTATGAATATAGAAATTCTATACATTTTGTTGAATACGCAAATAACTGAACATTTTATTAGTTACCAATTCTTGAATTCACACAAACATTTAATTATTTTCCAATGTTGATGCACTTTTGCATTTATTCCCCGTATAAATGAATGATAAATTTGTTTTTCTATTTTGATTTCTTTGTTTGTTTGTTTTTTATTTATAGTCGCCTGAGCAATTTTTCAGCTATCCGGCGACTGTTCTATTTTGATAAACGGTTATCAGAATCAGAGTACATACAATAGCAACAAAAACTGAATGAGTATGCATGCACCCCGACAAGATTCCTATGAAGTTCTTGATTTACCTCTGTGTATGTACCTGGTTTGTCTTCATGAAATGGTATGGACGATCTAAAGAAGATGTTACAGGACCTCAACCCAAACTCCCCATTTTGATTTTTAAAAAGGTCATTTCCCGCCACTTTGAGGTCTCTGAGAGGGGAGGGGGGATAGCGACGGTTATATCTTGTAACACAGTCTCCCCCTTTTGAATATTTTTAATTGTCCCTGAAATGACAAATTAAAGTTTAATGCTATCGTTGATATTGAAGGCAATGACAAGCTACACTATCTACTGAGTCAGGGATCCTACGAATTGAGGATGGATATGAGCGACTTCAGCAATCAGACACGTTATGTTAAATATAGCAGCATTTCTGTTGGCAACGAGGCTTCCAAATACGTCATCTCTCTGTCTGGGTACTCCGGAAATGTCGGTAAGAAATGCATGTATCATAGACAGTTGCTTCGGCAATAAAAATGATAAAAGGAAATATTCATATTTAGTGATTGATCATCCCAAAATTATTTTATTAAACACCACTCTGACTCCACGCACAAGTACTATGAATTTGATATAAAAAATGCTAGAGTTCCTCATTGACAATATTTTCGTAGTCTTTGGTGATCAGGTCTTCCAACAGTCTATTGCAATTCCCATGGGCACGAATTGTGCTCCTTTCTTAGCTGACCTATTTTTATATTCTTATTAAGCAGTATTCATTCAAAAGCTTCTACACGAGAAGAAAAATCTCTTGCTGTGACCTTGAATTCGACATTTAGATATATCGACGACGTTTTGTCTATTAACAATGATTATTTTCATTCATATGTCGATTTGATATATCCCAGTGAACTTGAAATAAAAGACAACACGGAGTCTTCGTACTTAGATATTTTATAGAAAATAGATGCTGGCGAAAACCTAACAACTCAACTTCATGACAAACGGGATGATTTCAGTTTCTTTATTGTAAACTCCCTTATTTATGTAGCACTATTCCATCATCACCTGCATACGCAAGAGCTTGTTCTGCATATGATCAGTTTTTAAATCGAGGCGGACTGCTGACAAAGAGGTTGATGTTACAGGGGTTTGTACAGTCTCGTCTAAAGTCAGCATTTCGCAAATTTTATGGACGTTATAACGATCTAGTTTGCCAGTACAACTTACCATTAAGTCAAATGCTGTCTGGTGTGTTTCATATCAATTGTTAGGCCGTTCTTGACACACTGATTCTGAATACGGATTAGTCCGTTTATCGGATCGAAATATAGCGCTCAAGGCGGGTGTGACCGGTCGACAGAGGATGATTACTCCTCCAAGGAACCTGATCCCACCTCTGGTATGACTAGGTGTCCATGTTTGCCCATCTCTTTCATTTATATTTACGAGATTTAATACTGCTAGTTATCTTGCCCTTTTCATGTACATTTAATGTATACTTCTTTGTGTCTTAATAAAGGGACACAGTGTTATGCATGTCGAGGGAGGCGGTAACAGGAAAGACAATATCGTTACAATTTGCTGAATATTGTCGTCAACGAAAAAGAAAAAACAAGTTTGTTTTGCCCAACACCGTTATCCTAAATTGTGGGGCAAGGAATGTAAGGCAGACATTCTTCTCCCCTACCTCTGCTATTATGCACATTATCATTAGGTCTAGTACTTATTATCAAAATGCGTAGTTGAGCAACGGTGCCTTTCCTTGTATTTACTTCATTCTTCCATCGAAGAATCCGTTTATACTTAAATCTTTCATTAAAATAAATAATAAATACATGTACTTAAAGGAGTTTAAATCTGGCATATGCAAATTAAAAAAATAGTCTCATAACCATTTGCACGCACCGTACAGAAACAGAGATACAGTTTTATGTATATAACACCCTAACTTGTTGCCAATTACAAAAAGTGTAAAAGAAATTTGAAATTTTTTCCATATCTAACAGGTGACTGCTTCACATCTTCACACTCAATAAACAACATGAAGTTTACGACAAAGGATCAAGACAATGATGCCAATCCCAACAACTGCGCAATTCAGTATCAATCTGGATGGTGGCATAAGAGTTGCCATTGTTCGAACCCGAATGGCCTCTACTTGGCGGGAAACACGTCAATATATGCTAAAGGCATCACGTACTCTCCTTGGCTGAAACATTATTACTCACTGAAAACAATTCAACTAATGGTTAGAATGGTGGAATAAGAGGAAAAATTTCGCGGTAGATACACAAACGTTTAGCTGACTTTATTTTCAGTTGTGAATTTGGTGACAAAAGTTTGGGATGCTCATTAATTGAACACTGTAACGTCGTTACTGAGTGGTATTCATTGACTATGCAGTGGTCATTGGAAGTCTGAAATTATTAGCTTAGTTTATTCTGATTGATTGATTGATTATATATTGTTTAACGTCCCGCTCGAGAATTTCTCTTTCATATGGAGACGTCACCATTACCGGTGAAGGGCTGCAAATTTAGGCCTATGCTCGGCGCTTATGACCTTTGAGCAGGGAGGGATCTTTATCGTGCCACACCTGGTGTGACACGGGGCCTCAGTTTTTGCGGTCTCATCCGAAGGACCGCCCCATTTAGCCGCCTTTTACGACAATCAAGGGGTACTGAGGATCTATTCTAACAACCCGAATCCCCACGGGGTAGTTTTTTTCTATACGTGGACACAAATGCTATTAATTCCTTAAAGAGCATTAGTAAACAGGCTCACTTGCATTAGGGGACATCTGCATCCAACCGCTATTCAGTACGAATAGTAACTTTGAATTACTGTTTTTATTTTATTTAGCCTTTAATGCTTACACGACCAGGAACAACCGTATCTGGAACCAGTCTATCTGGAATCATGAGCGCGGTGGCTCAGTGGTTCTCTTCATGTCTGGGAGAACGTGGGTTCACATCCCATTTTGTGGGTTTACGTCCAACATATGAAATATACGATTGATTGATTAAATATTGTTTATCGTCCCGCTCGAGAATCTTTCACTCATATGGAGACGTCACCATTGCCGGTGAAAGGCTGTAAATTTAGGCCTATGCTGTCGCCTCGTGGTAATGAGGATTTATTCTAACAACCCGGACCCCCACGGGGGTGAAATAAACGAATAGCTTGTTTGCTTTGTATTTGTATAAGAGAAAATGATTATCTTTCGGTGTTCTGGCCTCTGCAGTGTCATGCATGATTCATTGTGTTTGCGTTTGATCGAGGTTTGATTGTTTTTAATTCGAGGTACGCTATTGACAAATAAGTTGATGTGTCGACAGTCTCATTAAAAGTATTTTTTATGCAAATACCATGGTTGTCGTCATTTACTAATACAATCTTTCATTGGGTGAAATGCTGTCTGACGACACGATATAGCCCTGGGGATGGGTATAACCCATTAACAGGGGATGCTTACTCCTCCTAGGCACCTGATCCCACCTCTGGTGTATTTAGGGGTCCTTTCTTGCCCTACCCTTAAATTTGCATTCTCTGTGGGAGGTATGACTTTGATTTCTGTTATCTTCATATTTTCGTCATATGCGTTGTGGAGTTTTGGTTTTTTTCCCCGGTAAGTACTGACATAAACTGAAGAGAGAAGAAGTCATTTCGTGATTATAGAATTCATGCCTTTGATTAAATCATTTGGTATTTCCCTTTCTTGTGGTCGGAGTAGGATGTAATAAGGACTGATTTGTTTACTGACATCCTTCCAACCTATAAAACCGGGCAAACTTATCATCCACATTAGTTAAAGCTCACTACAATGAATGCATCATTGTTCCTACTGCATATGAGAAACATTTTACTAGGAATCTGATAAATGGCAAATGAAAAGATGTAGATAAAGAACAGTGATTAATCTCATAGTTCCTGTAAGGAATACAAAATAGAGAACTGGGCAAATACGGTACCTTGATATACCAGAGGTGGAATCGGGTGTCGAGGGGGGGAGAAAGCATATCCCATATCCTGTCAACCGCTCATACCCGCCGTGAATCCTAATTAATCGACTGCCAGGTTGTATTGCAAACTAGATCGTTATAACGGTTTTTTCGATCTCATCCGAGGAACGTCCCATTTAATCGCCGATTACGACAAGCATTGGATATTAAGAATCTACTTCAACTCGTATTCCCACGGTCATTTCAACTGGAAGAGAGTTTGATTGATTGATTGTATGTTTTACGTCCCGTCGAGAAATTTTCACTCATATTAAGACGTCATCAGCTGTAGGTGAAATACCACAAATTTAGACCTATGCTTAGCACTCAGGACCGTAGCAGTGAGGTTTCTTTAACGTGACAATTTCTACCGTGACACGGGGCCTCCGATTTTAAGGTCATATCCGAAAGACCCGTGATTCTCACTTCTAAATGCCGAGCGTTTAGCGAAGGAGCAACCACTACCTATTTTTCGTCTTAGGTTTGACGCGGCCATGGCACGAGCGGAGCTCGAACTCACGACCTCTCGGTTACGAAGCGAACGCTCTAACCACTGAGCTACCGCGACCGGTTTGGAAGAGAGTAAAGCTTTGCAAGAATTTGATGTAGACTTAGTTATCTTTTAATGTAAGGTAAAGGTGGATCAACTAAGATATTGTATATAAAGTGTGCTTTTATTGTACAAACGATGTCCACAAATCTTAATCTATGAACTTGCTTTGGCTTCTTCAAATAATGTATACGAAACTTTAAATGGAATAGAATGAAATTTAATAAGATTATATAATTATCTGTTGACGTAAGATAAAAGTGAATCAATTGAGACACGGTGTACTGCATCGTTGTTATTTATTATTATTATTATTATTGTTATTATTATTATTATTGATTTGTCTTTTATTATCATTTATTTATTTATTTTAATTTTGGTTTTCGATAGTTCATTTTCGATTGTTTCAATTTGTTGTATGAACAATTTCCATGAATACGCTTTTTTTCATTTTTTTGTTTTTGTTTTATTTAACTTTTCTTGGGGGGGGGGGGGTTCCATCGAATTAACGCTATTAATATGCGAAATAGTCAGATTTCCCATACTATCTATGGTGTCGTTGCACTAAAATAAAGACACAGTGACTAGTGTCTTGATCCGTAGATGTCGTTGTCTGCCGTTATGGATAAGTAAGTTTGGGCTCTTTGTATGATGTTAAACTCTTTCAAGAATTCTTGTCCTCATGGACAAGATAGAAACATCCGGAATATTGAAACTGTTACACACATGGTGGTAAACACTCGGGAGATAATTCTGCATTCTCCTACAGAGGATGTTGATAAGACACGGAAGGAAAACAACGAAAAGGAAACCCACAGTTATACCATCCATAGCGAAGTGTATGGCTATTTCTCTTTTATTTATCATCTTATCATTTAGAATGTCGTAGTGTAATGTTACGTATTATGCAAAAACATTTTCAAATTAAATGCACCGATGCATCATTCGAAACCAATTGAAAATGTTCAACAGAATAACATTGATATGTAAAGGTTAAGATAACTAACAGTACTCGTAATCATTATATATTAACCATCAAAATCGTAACATTAGTAAACTTGATCTATATTCTATTACTCAGGCGGTTATTTTGGCAGTAAAATCTGTAGTTGTATCTTAATCATATCTGTTTTTATTACACTCTCGCATGTCTGTCAAACTTACTCAAATTACTCCCTTTTTGCTGCTATTATTGTGAATTAACTCACAAGTTTGTTTCTTTTGTCAATAAGCATACATTTATTTTATTTTATTTCTATTTATTTCTTTGGTTTTATTTTTATCACATATATTTATTTTATTTTATTTCTATTTATTTCTTTGGTTTTATTTTTATCACATACATTTATTTTATTTTATTTCTATTTATTTCTTTGGTTTTATTTTTATCACATATATTTATTTTATTTTATTTCTATTTATTTCTTTGGTTTTATTTTTATCACATACATTTATTTTATTTAATTTCTATTTATTTCTTTGGTTTTATTTTTATCACTTTGGTTTTATTTTTATCACATACATTTATTTTATTTTATTTCTATTTATATCTTTGGTTTTATTTTTATCACATATATTTATTTTATTTTATTTCTATTTATTTCTTTGGTTTTATTTTTATCACATATATTTATTTTATTTTATTTCTATTTATTTCTTTGCTTTTATTTTTATCACATACATTTATTTTATTTTCTGGTTGTTTCGTGTTTATTATCTGCACTTGTACGTAAATCCTAAAGAATGTAACCTTTACGGTTCTAGCTAGTGTTCGAAAGTTCAAACTCGTATAACATTTAATATAAATAAACATTGATATAACAAGTTCAATCGAAGTAGCAAGGATATTGCTTTGGAATTGAATTTTGGTAACTCCAAATTAATGGTCATTGACGATGGAGAGAGGATGCAAAGAACATCAAACGTTTGGTGTAGAGAAGATTTACGACAATTTTTTTTAATACATTTCAGTGTTATATACGTTTTATATCTTGTGCTGTACGTTTCACATCTTGTGTTGTACGTTTCATAACTTGTGTTGTACGTTTCATATCTTGTGTTGTACATTTCATATCTTGTATTGATATTCTATGCTTCTGTACAAAGGTTTATTGTTGTTTTAATAACGTTGTGGAATTACTTGACATAATATCATGAACCTTGTTGACTGGTATTTTTATTCCGAATTACTATCCTTATTTTTGTGTACTTTTGTTATGAAATTTGATAACTGTATCCAGGGTAGGTAGATGTAGTATGATAACTGTATCCAGGGTAGGTAGATGTAGTATGATAACTGTATCCAGGGTAGGTAGATGTAGTTGATAACTGTGTACAGGGTAGGTAGATGTAGCATGATAACTGTATCCAGGGTAGGTAAATGTAACATGATAACTGTGTCCAGGGTAGGTAGATGTAGCATGATAACTGTGTCCAGGGTAGGTAGATGAAGTATGATAACTGTATCCAGGGTAGGTAGATGTGGCATGATAACTGTATCCAGGGTAGGTAGATGTAGCATGATAACTGTATCCAGGGTAGATAGATGTAGTATGATAACTGTATCCAGGGTAGGTAGATGTAGCATGATAACTGTGTTCAGGGTAGGTAACTGTAGCACGATAACTGTATCCAGGGTAGATAGATGTAGTATGATAACTGTGTACAGGGTAGGTAGATGTAGTATGATAACTGTATCCAGGGTAGGTAGATGAAGTATGATAACTGTATCCAGGGTAGGTAGATGTAGCATGATAACTGTATCCAGGGTAGATAGATGTAGTATGATAACTGTATCCAGGGTAGGTAGATGTAGCATGATAACTGTGTTCAGGGTAGGTAACTGTAGCACGATAACTGTATCCAGGGTAGATAGATGTAGTATGATAACTGTGTACAGGGTAGGTAGATGTAGTATGATAACTGTATCCAGGGTAGGTAGATGAAGTATGATAACTGTATCCAGGGTAGGTAGATGTAGCATGATAACTGTATCCAGGGTAGGTAGATGTAGCATGATAACTGTGTTCAGGGTAGGTAACTGTAGCACGATAACTGTATCCAGGGTAGGTAGATGTAGCACGATAACTGTGTTCAGGGTAGATAGATGTAGCATGATAACTGTATCCAGGGTAGGTTTTGTTTGTTTGTTTGTTTGTTTATAGCCGCCTGAGCAATTTTTCAGCTATCCGGCGGTCCAGGGTAGGTAGATGTAGTATGATAACTGTGTCCAGGGTAGGTAGATGAAGTATGATAACTGTATCCAGGGTAGGTAGATGTAGCATGATAACTGTATCCAGGGTAGGTAGATGTAGCATGATAACTGTATCCAGGGTAGATAGATGTAGCATGATAACTGTATCCAGGGTAGGTAGATGTAGTATAATAACTGTGTCCAGGGTAGGTAGATGTAGTTGATAATTGTATTCAAGGTAGGTAGATGTAGTATGATAACTGTATCCAGGGTAGGTAGATGTAGCATGATAACTGTATCCAGGGTAGGTAGATGTAGCATGATAACTGTGTTCAGGGTAGGTAGATGTACCATGATAACTGTGTTCAGGGTAGGTAAGTGTAGCACGATAACTGTATCCAGGGTAGGTAGATGAAGTATGATAACTGTATCCAGGGTAGGTAGATGTAGTATGATAACTGTATCCAGGGTAGGTAGATGTAGCATGATAACTGTATCCAGGGTAGGTAGATGTAGTATGATAACTGTGTACAGGGTAGGTAGATGTAGCACGATAACTGTGTTCAGGGTAGATAGATGTAGCATGATAACTGTATCCAGGGTAGGTTTTGTTTGTTTGTTTGTTTGTTTATAGCCGCCTGAGCAATTTTTCAGCTATCCGGCGGTCCAGGGTAGGTAGATGTAGTATGATAACTGTGTCCAGGCTAGGTAGATGTAGCATGATAACTGTATCCAGGGTAGGTAGATGAAGTATGATAACTGTATCCAGGGTAGGTAGATGTAGCATGATAACTGTATCCAGGGTAGATAGATGTAGTATGATAACTGTATCCAGGGTAGGTAGATGTAGTATAATAACTGTATCCAGGGTAGGTAGATGTAGCATGATAATTATATCTAGGGTCGATAGATGTAGCATGATAACTGTATCCAGGGTAGGTAGATGTAGTATAATAACTGTGTCCAGGGTAGATAGATGTAGTATGATAACTGTATCCAGGGTAGGTAGATGTAGTATAATAACTGTGTCCAGGGTAGGTAGATGTAGTATGATAACTGTATCCAGAGTAGGTAGATGTAATATGATAACTGTGTTCAGGGTAGGTAGATGTAGCACGATAACTGTGTCCAGGCTAGGTAGATGTAGCATGATAACTGTATCCAGGGTAGGTAGATGTAGTATGATATCTGTATCCAGGGTAGGTAGATGTAGCATGATAACTGTATCCAGAGTAGGTAGATGTAATATGATAACTGTGTTCAGGGTAGGTAGATGTAGCACGATAACTGTGTCCAGGCTAGGTAGATGTAGCATGATAACTGTATCCAGGGTAGGTAGATGTAGTATGATAACTGTGTACAGGGTAGGTAGATGTAGCATGATAACTGTGTACAGGGTAGGTAGATGTAGCATGATAACTGTATCCAGGGTAGGTAGATGTAGCACGATAACTGTATCCAGGGTAGGTAGATGAAGTATGATAACTGTATCCAGGGTAGGTAGATGTAGCATGATAACTGTATCCAGGGTAGGTAGATGTAGCATGATAACTGTATCCAGGGTAGGTAAATGTAGCATGATAACTGTGTACAGGCTAGGTAAATGTAGCATGATAACTGTATCCAGGGTAGGTAGATGTAGCATGATAACTGTATCCAGGGTAGGTAGATGTAGCATGATAACTGTATCCAGGGTAGGTAGATGTAGTATGATAACTGTATCCAGGGTAGGTAGATGTAGCACGATAACTGTGTTCAGGGTAGATAGATGTAGCATGATAACTGTATCCAGGGTAGGTTTTGTTTGTTTGTTTGTTTATAGCCGCCTGAGCAATTTTTCAGCTATCCGGCGGTCCAGGGTAGGTAGATGTAGTATGATAACTGTGTCCAGGCTAGGTAGATGTAGCATGATAACTGTATCCAGGGTAGGTAGATGTAGCATGATAACTGTATCCAGGGTAGATAGATGTAGAATGATAACTGTATCCAGGGTAGGTAGGTGTAGCATGATAACTGTATCCAGGGTAGGTAGATGTAGCATGATAACTGTATCCAGGGTAGGTAGATGTAGCATGATAACTGTATCCAGGGTAGGTAGATGTAGTATGATAACTGTATCCAGGGTAGGTAGATGTAGCATGATAACTGTGTAAAGGGTAGGTAGATGTAGCATGATAACTGTATCCAGGGTAGGTAGATGTAGTATGATAACTGTATCCAGGGTAGGTAGATGTAGTATGATAACTGTATCCAGGGTAGGTAGATGTAGTACGAGAACTGTTTTCAGGTAGGTAGATGTAGCATGATATCATTTTTGTTGCTTATGTATTTGTCTCTCAAATGAAGACAATATCAGGATTACCTCCTCGATATATTGATAAGTTATGAACTTGTGCTGATGAAAAGGTGAAGATAACAAACAGTAACCAACCTGGTAACTCCTGTAAAAATAGAAAATTCATGGTAGAGCTATCACCGATTTCATTCAAAAAGTGGTAGTAGTTTTGGGGATTTCAACTTTAATTTCCTTAGACCCTCATAGACTGCGCGCAGGAATGTAGTGTACTGGACTTTAGTGCGTGCCTCTTCAAACCATCGTTTTGTTTGAAAGTACGGATATCACAGACGAATTTTACTTCGCAGGAGCACATTCCTGTATAGTCAATCCACACTTTTAATACCTCGTTTGTTTGCGTTTCGTTTGTCTTTCAGGAGTTTTTTTTATCTCGTCCATTAACAAACTAAACAGAAATGCAATGATTTTTGTTATGGAATTAGAAAATTTTCACAAACAGGCACTCCGAATTTAAATACCTCTTCGAGTTAGAATAGTAAAAACTTCGATCGTTGATCACTAATCTTTGAGATCAATATTTTGTTTGTTTAGAAGATTATGCTCCAGTTGATTGTACCGCAATACACGGACTGTCGTCATTTCTACCTAGTGGCCTGTACCAAATCAAAATTCCCATCCTGGGCCACGTGACTGCCTTCTGCGAGATGGAGGTCGATGGAGGAGGCTGGACGGTAATTACTGCAATTAGCTTTTAATTGATAAACCAATTAATGAACCAAGTATTTCATTAACACTAATTGGGTACTTTACCACTGGTTACTAATTGCTAATTAACTACATGTAATCAGCGAATATTTCTTGACTAATTGATTTCTAATGAATTATTGATCGATTAACCGTCTACTGCACAGCTTAGTTGAAACTTCCTCAGAAATCACAGTGCTGTACATAGATCATTATTTCCTATGTAGCTTGTAAGACGAGTTTTCATTGATTAATAACAAAGGTGTATATGTCCGTATATTCTGCTGAAACCACTTCTTCCTCGTACAGGGGTCTCGAACGTGATTGGATTGTCAACATATTGGGTTTCATATTCAAGCGATCAAAACAAAATATTTCGTAAAATAGAAACAAGTTACCAGCTATATTTGCGTGTCTTTTAAATGAAATTGTAATGCTACAGAAAATATCATCTGAATCTCACAATTAACCATCGTTTTGGGCTCTCAACAGCGGCATTACCTCCATACATTACTTCATTACTTTAAAAAATGTTGGAGAAGTTCTACCCTCGAGAGTGCATTTTAACGTTCGACGCACGCTTTAATACATACACATTTGCACACCGAAGCATTCTGTAATGGGTAAACTCCAATGAAAACACACACTACTCTTTCATTGCATCTTTCCCTTTGAATTTTGACAAATACTGAAAAACAATACGTTATCTTTGTTCAAAGATTTTTCAACGCCGCATGGATGGTTCTGAAGATTTCTACCGGACATGGTCGGAGTACAAGGACGGATTTGGGAATCTGACGTCAGAGTTTTGGCTAGGTACTCGGTGGTAATTCCAAATACAGTACTTTTGATATTACGTTAGTAGTAGCAAGCAAAGCTCCTGTCGACGCATCGAGCTCACGTTCATGACTATATATGTGAGTCACGTGATTTGCACTCCATCAGCTGAACGATGAGAATTACGAAAACTGTTCTGTAAAATCTTCGCAGTTACTTTGGCACTTCATAGAAAAACCAACAAAATATAATAATTTGCTTGAAAAGTACCACAATCATATTTGATTAACAGATAATTTTCTCATACCTTCGAGTGTTATTGCGAATTATTTGTCTTGAAAGAAAAATATGGAAGCTGAATGTGACGTGATAATGTGCTGTTTGTGTCGACTGCGTTGTACTACCCGCGTTAAACCCATGGTTAAAGTCTTGTTGCAAGATGTTTAAGGGTCTTCGCTCGTTTCAACGTTCAAATCGTAAAACATATTATGAAACTGTATGCTTCTGTAAAAAACTGCGTTAAGGCGTTTCCCTCGTTTTGTGGAACATGTGATCACGTGATCAGTCGTCCTAACATTTCTGTGTTAAACAACATTATAATTCCACGAACAGGTACTCTTGTGCTACTTCATTAGCTGACCTGGTTGAAATGTGTCGAAGCAGAAGTAATCCAAAAGCTTATACATCAGAAAAAGGAACTTGTTATGGCTTTCAACTCGATATTTAGACGTTTTACTTGTTATTTTCATTCATTTGTCCGTGGCCGAGTGGTTAGAGCATCAGGCTCAAAATCACAAAGCCTCTCACCTCTGTCGGCGCGTGTTCGAATCTCGGCCGCGGCGTTATGTGAGCAAGTTTGCCAGTTTACTTGCGGAAGGTCGGTGATCTCTTCCCAGGTACATTGTATCTGGGTTCTCTCCTCCAACAACAAAAACTGGACACCACCAGATAGCTGAAAAATTGTTGAGTGTGGCGGAAAGCAATATATAATCAATCATTAATCATTCATTTGTCGATTCAATACATCGGAGAGAAATTGAGAAAAAAAAATAGAATAGCTTTTTCAGAGATATCTTATCGAACATACATACTAAAATAGTATCAAAAGATGCTGGGATTCTTCATTGACATTGACAATATCAATTTAGTCTTTGATGTTCAGGTCTTCCAAATGTCTGTTGGAATTCCCATGAACACGAATTGTGCTACTTCATTAGCTAACCTGGTTTTTAATTCATACAAACCAGAATTCAGTGAGGATTATCTCCCTCGTGCATATCCCTAATCATTAGCCGGATTTGGCTCCAGTATTTGGCATTTTTTGGTTATTTCAATTCTTCCAACTTTGTTCTTATTTCGGATTTCCAACATTTTTTGACTTGAGCATCACTGAAGAGACATTATTTGTTGAAATGCGTATCTGGTGCATCAACGTTGGTACCCTTTATGTTTTATACTCAAGTGAATTCTTCATATATCCAAATATGTTGAGCACATATATTCCACATAGTTTACTCACGGTAACGCCTCCGTGGCTGAGTGGTTAGAGCATCACGCTCTAAATCACAAGGCCTCTCACCTCTAGTCGGCGCGGGTTCGAATCTCGCTCGCGCCGATATATGCGAGAAAGTTTGCCAGTTTACTTTCGGAAGGTCGGTGGTCTCTTCACGGGTACATCTTATCTGGGTTCTCTCCTCCACCAATTAAAACTGGACGCCACCAGATAACTGACAAATTGTTGAGTGTGGCGGAAAACAATAAACAATCAATCAATCAAAAACTTATACACTAGAAGGGAAAATCTTTGTGTGACTTTCAACTCAATGCTTAGACGTTTCATCTGTTATTGATACTTATTTTCATTCATTTTCCAATTCGATATATCCGAGTGGAATTGAAATAAAGAACACCACTGAAAGTTCTGTTTCATACCTGGATATCTTATTGAACACAAACTTAAACCTCAACGTTATGGAAAATGGGATGTTTTCAGCATCTCTTTTGTCAACTCCCATATTTATGTAGGAATATCCCATGGGTGTTATGTGCCTCATTGATTAGCTAAGCGAGAGCATGTTCTGCGTATCATCAGTTTTAATTCGCTATTTTATAAGTATTATTTTATGTCGTATCATCATATTTTCCAAAAGAGCAATTAATATCTAACAATTATTGTATATTTAGCTGTATGAATATAGAAATTCTATACATTTTGTTGAATACGCAAATAACTGAACATTTTATTAGTTACCAATTCTTGAATTCACACAAACATTTAATTATTTTCCAATGTTGATGCACTTTTGCATTTATTCCCCGTATAAATGAATGATAAATTTGTTTTTCTATTTTGATTTCTTTGTTTGTTTGTTTTTTATTTATAGTCGCCTGAGCAATTTTTCAGCTATCCGGCGACTGTTCTATTTTGATAAACGGTTATCAGAATCAGAGTACATACAATAGCAACAAAAACTGAATGAGTATGCATGCACCCCGACAAGATTCCTATGAAGTTCTTGATTTACCTCTGTGTATGTACCTGGTTTGTCTTCATGAAATGGTATGGACGATCTAAAGAAGATGTTACAGGACCTCAACCCAAACTCCCCATTTTGATTTTTAAAAAGGTCATTTCCCGCCACTTTGAGGTCTCTGAGAGGGGAGGGGGGATAGCGACGGTTATATCTTGTAACACAGTCTCCCCCTTTTGAATATTTTTAATTGTCCCTGAAATGACAAATTAAAGTTTAATGCTATCGTTGATATTGAAGGCAATGACAAGCTACACTATCTACTGAGTCAGGGATCCTACGAATTGAGGATGGATATGAGCGACTTCAGCAATCAGACACGTTATGTTAAATATAGCAGCATTTCTGTTGGCAACGAGGCTTCCAAATACGTCATCTCTCTGTCTGGGTACTCCGGAAATGTCGGTAAGAAATGCATGTATCATAGACAGTTGCTTCGGCAATAAAAATGATAAAAGGAAATATTCATATTTAGTGATTGATCATCCCAAAATTATTTTATTAAACACCACTCTGACTCCACGCACAAGTACTATGAATTTGATATAAAAAATGCTAGAGTTCCTCATTGACAATATTTTCGTAGTCTTTGGTGATCAGGTCTTCCAACAGTCTATTGCAATTCCCATGGGCACGAATTGTGCTCCTTTCTTAGCTGACCTATTTTTATATTCTTATTAAGCAGTATTCATTCAAAAGCTTCTACACGAGAAGAAAAATCTCTTGCTGTGACCTTGAATTCGACATTTAGATATATCGACGACGTTTTGTCTATTAACAATGATTATTTTCATTCATATGTCGATTTGATATATCCCAGTGAACTTGAAATAAAAGACAACACGGAGTCTTCGTACTTAGATATTTTATAGAAAATAGATGCTGGCGAAAACCTAACAACTCAACTTCATGACAAACGGGATGATTTCAGTTTCTTTATTGTAAACTCCCTTATTTATGTAGCACTATTCCATCATCACCTGCATACGCAAGAGCTTGTTCTGCATATGATCAGTTTTTAAATCGAGGCGGACTGCTGACAAAGAGGTTGATGTTACAGGGGTTTGTACAGTCTCGTCTAAAGTCAGCATTTCGCAAATTTTATGGACGTTATAACGATCTAGTTTGCCAGTACAACTTACCATTAAGTCAAATGCTGTCTGGTGTGTTTCATATCAATTGTTAGGCCGTTCTTGACACACTGATTCTGAATACGGATTAGTCCGTTTATCGGATCGAAATATAGCGCTCAAGGCGGGTGTGACCGGTCGACAGAGGATGATTACTCCTCCAAGGAACCTGATCCCACCTCTGGTATGACTAGGTGTCCATGTTTGCCCATCTCTTTCATTTATATTTACGAGATTTAATACTGCTAGTTATCTTGCCCTTTTCATGTACATTTAATGTATACTTCTTTGTGTCTTAATAAAGGGACACAGTGTTATGCATGTCGAGGGAGGCGGTAACAGGAAAGACAATATCGTTACAATTTGCTGAATATTGTCGTCAACGAAAAAGAAAAAACAAGTTTGTTTTGCCCAACACCGTTATCCTAAATTGTGGGGCAAGGAATGTAAGGCAGACATTCTTCTCCCCTACCTCTGCTATTATGCACATTATCATTAGGTCTAGTACTTATTATCAAAATGCGTAGTTGAGCAACGGTGCCTTTCCTTGTATTTACTTCATTCTTCCATCGAAGAATCCGTTTATACTTAAATCTTTCATTAAAATAAATAATAAATACATGTACTTAAAGGAGTTTAAATCTGGCATATGCAAATTAAAAAAATAGTCTCATAACCATTTGCACGCACCGTACAGAAACAGAGATACAGTTTTATGTATATAACACCCTAACTTGTTGCCAATTACAAAAAGTGTAAAAGAAATTTGAAATTTTTTCCATATCTAACAGGTGACTGCTTCACATCTTCACACTCAATAAACAACATGAAGTTTACGACAAAGGATCAAGACAATGATGCCAATCCCAACAACTGCGCAATTCAGTATCAATCTGGATGGTGGCATAAGAGTTGCCATTGTTCGAACCCGAATGGCCTCTACTTGGCGGGAAACACGTCAATATATGCTAAAGGCATCACGTACTCTCCTTGGCTGAAACATTATTACTCACTGAAAACAATTCAACTAATGGTTAGAATGGTGGAATAAGAGGAAAAATTTCGCGGTAGATACACAAACGTTTAGCTGACTTTATTTTCAGTTGTGAATTTGGTGACAAAAGTTTGGGATGCTCATTAATTGAACACTGTAACGTCGTTACTGAGTGGTATTCATTGACTATGCAGTGGTCATTGGAAGTCTGAAATTATTAGCTTAGTTTATTCTGATTGATTGATTGATTATATATTGTTTAACGTCCCGCTCGAGAATTTCTCTTTCATATGGAGACGTCACCATTACCGGTGAAGGGCTGCAAATTTAGGCCTATGCTCGGCGCTTATGACCTTTGAGCAGGGAGGGATCTTTATCGTGCCACACCTGGTGTGACACGGGGCCTCAGTTTTTGCGGTCTCATCCGAAGGACCGCCCCATTTAGCCGCCTTTTACGACAATCAAGGGGTACTGAGGATCTATTCTAACAACCCGAATCCCCACGGGGTAGTTTTTTTCTATACGTGGACACAAATGCTATTAATTCCTTAAAGAGCATTAGTAAACAGGCTCACTTGCATTAGGGGACATCTGCATCCAACCGCTATTCAGTACGAATAGTAACTTTGAATTACTGTTTTTATTTTATTTAGCCTTTAATGCTTACACGACCAGGAACAACCGTATCTGGAACCAGTCTATCTGGAATCATGAGCGCGGTGGCTCAGTGGTTCTCTTCATGTCTGGGAGAACGTGGGTTCACATCCCATTTTGTGGGTTTACGTCCAACATATGAAATATACGATTGATTGATTAAATATTGTTTATCGTCCCGCTCGAGAATCTTTCACTCATATGGAGACGTCACCATTGCCGGTGAAAGGCTGTAAATTTAGGCCTATGCTGTCGCCTCGTGGTAATGAGGATTTATTCTAACAACCCGGACCCCCACGGGGGTGAAATAAACGAATAGCTTGTTTGCTTTGTATTTGTATAAGAGAAAATGATTATCTTTCGGTGTTCTGGCCTCTGCAGTGTCATGCATGATTCATTGTGTTTGCGTTTGATCGAGGTTTGATTGTTTTTAATTCGAGGTACGCTATTGACAAATAAGTTGATGTGTCGACAGTCTCATTAAAAGTATTTTTTATGCAAATACCATGGTTGTCGTCATTTACTAATACAATCTTTCATTGGGTGAAATGCTGTCTGACGACACGATATAGCCCTGGGGATGGGTATAACCCATTAACAGGGGATGCTTACTCCTCCTAGGCACCTGATCCCACCTCTGGTGTATTTAGGGGTCCTTTCTTGCCCTACCCTTAAATTTGCATTCTCTGTGGGAGGTATGACTTTGATTTCTGTTATCTTCATATTTTCGTCATATGCGTTGTGGAGTTTTGGTTTTTTTCCCCGGTAAGTACTGACATAAACTGAAGAGAGAAGAAGTCATTTCGTGATTATAGAATTCATGCCTTTGATTAAATCATTTGGTATTTCCCTTTCTTGTGGTCGGAGTAGGATGTAATAAGGACTGATTTGTTTACTGACATCCTTCCAACCTATAAAACCGGGCAAACTTATCATCCACATTAGTTAAAGCTCACTACAATGAATGCATCATTGTTCCTACTGCATATGAGAAACATTTTACTAGGAATCTGATAAATGGCAAATGAAAAGATGTAGATAAAGAACAGTGATTAATCTCATAGTTCCTGTAAGGAATACAAAATAGAGAACTGGGCAAATACGGTACCTTGATATACCAGAGGTGGAATCGGGTGTCGAGGGGGGGAGAAAGCATATCCCATATCCTGTCAACCGCTCATACCCGCCGTGAATCCTAATTAATCGACTGCCAGGTTGTATTGCAAACTAGATCGTTATAACGGTTTTTTCGATCTCATCCGAGGAACGTCCCATTTAATCGCCGATTACGACAAGCATTGGATATTAAGAATCTACTTCAACTCGTATTCCCACGGTCATTTCAACTGGAAGAGAGTTTGATTGATTGATTGTATGTTTTACGTCCCGTCGAGAAATTTTCACTCATATTAAGACGTCATCAGCTGTAGGTGAAATACCACAAATTTAGACCTATGCTTAGCACTCAGGACCGTAGCAGTGAGGTTTCTTTAACGTGACAATTTCTACCGTGACACGGGGCCTCCGATTTTAAGGTCATATCCGAAAGACCCGTGATTCTCACTTCTAAATGCCGAGCGTTTAGCGAAGGAGCAACCACTACCTATTTTTCGTCTTAGGTTTGACGCGGCCATGGCACGAGCGGAGCTCGAACTCACGACCTCTCGGTTACGAAGCGAACGCTCTAACCACTGAGCTACCGCGACCGGTTTGGAAGAGAGTAAAGCTTTGCAAGAATTTGATGTAGACTTAGTTATCTTTTAATGTAAGGTAAAGGTGGATCAACTAAGATATTGTATATAAAGTGTGCTTTTATTGTACAAACGATGTCCACAAATCTTAATCTATGAACTTGCTTTGGCTTCTTCAAATAATGTATACGAAACTTTAAATGGAATAGAATGAAATTTAATAAGATTATATAATTATCTGTTGACGTAAGATAAAAGTGAATCAATTGAGACACGGTGTACTGCATCGTTGTTATTTATTATTATTATTATTATTGTTATTATTATTATTATTGATTTGTCTTTTATTATCATTTATTTATTTATTTTAATTTTGGTTTTCGATAGTTCATTTTCGATTGTTTCAATTTGTTGTATGAACAATTTCCATGAATACGCTTTTTTTCATTTTTTTGTTTTTGTTTTATTTAACTTTTCTTGGGGGGGGGGGGGGGGGGGGGTTCCATCGAATTAACGCTATTAATATGCGAAATAGTCAGATTTCCCATACTATCTATGGTGTCGTTGCACTAAAATAAAGACACAGTGACTAGTGTCTTGATCCGTAGATGTCGTTGTCTGCCGTTATGGATAAGTAAGTTTGGGCTCTTTGTATGATGTTAAACTCTTTCAAGAATTCTTGTCCTCATGGACAAGATAGAAACATCCGGAATATTGAAACTGTTACACACATGGTGGTAAACACTCGGGAGATAATTCTGCATTCTCCTACAGAGGATGTTGATAAGACACGGAAGGAAAACAACGAAAAGGAAACCCACAGTTATACCATCCATAGCGAAGTGTATGGCTATTTCTCTTTTATTTATCATCTTATCATTTAGAATGTCGTAGTGTAATGTTACGTATTATGCAAAAACATTTTCAAATTAAATGCACCGATGCATCATTCGAAACCAATTGAAAATGTTCAACAGAATAACATTGATATGTAAAGGTTAAGATAACTAACAGTACTCGTAATCATTATATATTAACCATCAAAATCGTAACATTAGTAAACTTGATCTATATTCTATTACTCAGGCGGTTATTTTGGCAGTAAAATCTGTAGTTGTATCTTAATCATATCTGTTTTTATTACACTCTCGCATGTCTGTCAAACTTACTCAAATTACTCCCTTTTTGCTGCTATTATTGTGAATTAACTCACAAGTTTGTTTCTTTTGTCAATAAGCATACATTTATTTTATTTTATTTCTATTTATTTCTTTGGTTTTATTTTTATCACATATATTTATTTTATTTTATTTCTATTTATTTCTTTGGTTTTATTTTTATCACATACATTTATTTTATTTTATTTCTATTTATTTCTTTGGTTTTATTTTTATCACATATATTTATTTTATTTTATTTCTATTTATTTCTTTGGTTTTATTTTTATCACATACATTTATTTTATTTAATTTCTATTTATTTCTTTGGTTTTATTTTTATCACTTTGGTTTTATTTTTATCACATACATTTATTTTATTTTATTTCTATTTATATCTTTGGTTTTATTTTTATCACATATATTTATTTTATTTTATTTCTATTTATTTCTTTGGTTTTATTTTTATCACATATATTTATTTTATTTTATTTCTATTTATTTCTTTGCTTTTATTTTTATCACATACATTTATTTTATTTTCTGGTTGTTTCCTGTTTATTATCTGCACTTGTACGTAAATCCTAAAGAATGTAACCTTTACGGTTCTAGCTAGTGTTCGAAAGTTCAAACTCGTATAACATTTAATATAAATAAACATTGATATAACAAGTTCAATCGAAGTAGCAAGGATATTGCTTTGGAATTGAATTTTGGTAACTCCAAATTAATGGTCATTGACGATGGAGAGAGGATGCAAAGAACATCAAACGTTTGGTGTAGAGAAGATTTACGACAATTTTTTTTAATACATTTCAGTGTTATACGTTTTATATCTTGTGTTGTACGTTTCACATCTTGTGTTGTACGTTTCATAACTTGTGTTGTACGTTTCATATCTTGTATTGATATTCTATGCTTCTGTACAAAGGTTTATTGTTGTTTTAATAACGTTGTGGAATTACTTGACATAATATCATGAACCTTGTTGACTGGTATTTTTATTCCGAATTACTATCCTTATTTTTGTGTACTTTTGTTATGAAATTTGAATTTTCGGGAGGAAATGATGATGCATGCTTAAAAAACCACGATGACTTCATTGCACCATATTACGCAACACTAAACGCAGGATAATATTCATATGGGGAAAAAATGAGAAATTTTTTTACAGTTCCCTACAGAGGATTTTGATAAGACGCGGAAGGAAACAAATCCCTAAACTATATTTAACAGGGCTTGTGTGTTTATATATTCAGAGCGCAAAGTGACTATTTAAGGTTATTAAATGGGGATTCAGAAGTGCGACTACATTCTGTTTGAAGGAATGAAAAAAAATATAACAGTTACAGGTTTGCACAAGCTATTTCCAAACTAAATGTGGATCGTCTTGTGTATTGCAGTTTTTTAACGTTAATGTAATAGGGGGGGGGGGGGGGGGTAAGTCGTGTTTAATTACGAATCTTTACATTACGTGTGTTTGAATTTCTTTCTACATAATTGACTTCTCATGTCATTTTATGTGTTATCAGAAATACAGTTTTAATTTTTGCATCAATTATAATTTTTATCAGTTTTGTAACGTTACTTACCATCCATTAACACGTTTCAAATCTATTTCTGAATATATGATGCACGATTACATTTTTAAAGAATTTTAAGTACAGTTCCACATAACAGTCTGGCAGAGGGTGATAAGTCAACCGTCATGGATTGGTCTAATTCACACACACACACACACACACACACACACACACACACACACACACACATATATATATATATATATATATATATATTGTTTATAAGAACTCATTCTGTGAATTTTTTTTTCATATGGCGCACCTTCACAGAGCTGTGTTACAAAAAATACAACATATTTTGACCAAAAATAACTCATAATTTTCTATATATTCTTAAACATTTTTTCAAATGACAAGATCACACATTTTCAAAATGTTTATATAAAATGAAATAGGCAGTTACTATCTACCCATTTCTGTCGTCATATTGAGTATTTATGATATGTTACCATGGTAACCGATACTGTAGTTAACCAACAGATTGTTTAATAGAAAAACATTCCAACTTCCGGACCATTTTTTTTTTTTTTTTTTTTGGAAACAGCAAACACTTTCAAAAAAAGTTTCATAATAAAAAAAAGGACATCCTATTGTTTCTGAAAATTTTGATTGTGGTCAGAGAAATTTCAGTGAAAATTGTCAAAAATGACGAGAAATAATATATTTTCAAGTTTTAAAGGTTTTTTTTACTTGCAAACTATTCGAAACACACAGTTTTCTGTCATTTTCTAGTAAATATAATATTATTTCTATCTATCATTATTTTATTTATGTGTTTACATCCCACATACTTCTATGTAAATACAAGAAATTATATAGAACAGAAATTTGGGTTTGGATCGAAGTCCGATTACCATTAACCCATTTAATTCAGATTTCCACATGTGTAAACATTAAACAACTTTTAACAAGTATAAGGGCTTATGTTTTACTCTTAGTGGCGAGTTTAACTTAGAAGTATTTTTGGCTGAACAGTTTGAAGTGGGTGAAAAATTAATACATTAAAGGGAAAATGCTTTGTGGAATATTTTTATATTTTCATATTCATGGTAAACACAACACAACGTATGTTGTAGGTTCCTCAAGTGACAAGAGATTGACTTAACAGTCCCGAGTAGAAAACAAAATGAATGTCCGTGCACCTTGTAAACGTATTTCTTCAGGAAAACAAAATTGTGAATGCGTTCAAAGAAATTTATACGATTTAGAAAGGGTAGATAATGTTTGTATACATATATAGTACCTAGTATTATTCATGTAATTTATAGCGTGTTAGCCACATTGATTAATTGATAGTGTAGTCCCATAGTCACTTAATTTTGTGTTTTATGATATATATATATATATATATATATATATATATATATATAATTGTAAGAGGTATTGTTTAAAATATCATGTTGAACTCCTTTTTTGCTCTGATATGAATTCTAAATTATTTATTACAAAACATTGATATATTTATGATAATTTAAATATTTGGCCAACAGTTGCAGAAAGGTAATGACTCAAACTTCACTAATACCACTTGATTTTCATATATTATCCTTTGTTAGACTGGAACAAAAATCTCGAGTGTGATGTTTTTTTTTACAGTTGTGTATGTATGGCTGTTAAGGAAAACAATAAAACATTGACTACAGAAACTGCAGGCATTTGTGTTGTTAATGGTGTAAAAGTTACTATAAAATGACCCTAGATGATTTTAGGAAAATACTGTAGAAATGGGATTGTTTTCAATGAATTATGAAATTAAAAATAGAACTCACCAGTAGTAACCTGGGTAGTCTGTCGTCTTCTGGCGTCAGTCAATGACGTCACAGCCCATCCCATAGCCCATCCCATAAAGCCGTCTGGGGTCACCCATCCCATAAAGCCGTCTGGGGTCACCCATCCCATAAAGCCCATCCCATAAAGCCGTCTGGGGTCACCCATCCCATAAAGCCGTCTGGGGTCACCCATCCCATAAAGCCGTCTAGGGTCACCCATTTGTTTCCAAGATCTATATCAATGGATTTTCCTCCGTGGGATTGTCTCAGACACACCCTAATCATGATTGTTATATAAAATCCAAGTTTCACTTAAATTTTTTTCTGCAAAGAGAACACTGATTGACCAAGACATTACCTGTATTGGTAAGTGTACTTTACTTAATTCCTTTACCTCAATTAATTCTTTTCTTGTTACCAAACGATTTTCCTTTTTTTACATTTTTCAAGACGTTTCTACTCATTTTATTACTGTGATTGATACATTGTAATACTTTAATGTTCATTACATATATCCCAATAAAAAAACAAAAACAAAGGAGCCTCACTAAGACTCTACAACAAACCTACATTACAAACAGAGACTTCTAAATCGTTTACTCGAAGGCAG
This sequence comes from Ostrea denselamellosa, assembly GCA_024699665.1. Taxonomy (NCBI): domain Eukaryota; kingdom Metazoa; phylum Mollusca; class Bivalvia; order Ostreida; family Ostreidae; genus Ostrea; species Ostrea denselamellosa. The sequence continues at coordinate 1,079,389 of JAMZEH010000050.1, read as the reverse complement.
CCTCACTTTTTAAACATTTGAAATTATTTTCGAGCATTTAAAAAAAATCCTGAATATAAATCGCAAGCATGGAAGTAAGTCCACGCGAACGGAATCAGGAGTATGACATACATGTAACTTGAAATAGATTGAATTATTTTTAAGATAAGGTATTTTGGTGGGAAAAATCCTCATAGAAATAAAACAAAGGAGGGTTTTTTTTTTACGTTCTGAAACTTATTCATGAAAGAAATATTACAAAACATGCGTACACCTTCTACTGCAAACTATAATTTCAAAATGTTCACTCTATATGAAACAAATTTCTCAAAGAAAAATGAAGCTTTTAATTAGATTTATAGCTCTTTCCAGTATGTTGCACAAAACATTTCAGGTTTTGAAAAATTAAAGAAAAGATAATTGACCGGAACAATGATGTTACATACATTATATATATATGTGTGTGTTTAATAAAATACTCTACATATTTTCATAAGTAAATATTTATAAAAGTAAATTATTCTCAAGATGTTTTTTTTCTTAACTTCATGTCATTCAACATCCCCAATAAGTTTAATAGTTGCTATTTTTTTTGTAAACTACAACAATATGTTCAGGCTAAATCAAACGAAATAACAAACAACGAAATTATGAACGAATAAATGCATAAAAAATGTTATTTTGCCCCCAAGGAGAAATTGGTTTATAATTAGTATTATTTTTTAATAAAGCAAATATGAAATGTAAATTTCTTTAATGACTGACTAAAAATTGAAGAATTCTTCAATCATGCTTGTCATCTTCAGAATATAAGACGAACGGGGTATCTCAGAGTAATTGTGTCACGATGCACGGGTTAAAGCTCAACAACAAGTTATGCTAAATGTACCCCCCCCCCCTTTTTATACCCGAGGGTAGCCTAACAGGTATGTTAAGAAAAGGAGTGCGAGTTCGATAAGGGATTGGGTGTGAACATTTATCAATGTGGCTATTGTCCTTTTAAAAATTCCGCGACACCTGCGCTTAAAGTGTGATGATAGAAGATTGCTGAATATTTTCTAGTATGTTTGAAACGTGCCGTTTATATCTATTTATGTTTTCATTTATAGTACTTACTAATATTATTCTAAACCAGTACTTAAAATAATAAAATATATTCTACAGTAAAAATTATACACGACAAGATGGGTACTCGTAACTTATCACAATATCCTACTTATTTAAAAATGGGTTGAATATCTTTTCTGCATGGTAGAACGCAGATACATGTAATAAGCCGAACAGTAGGTCTATGTATTCACATAGTATTAAAACAATGACCAGTCTGAATCTGTCTTTCGTATTTTTAATTCCATGTATTTTGTATTATTATATAGTTGTGTTGTAAAGCATTCATAAAGGATAGTACGTTGTCCTTAAATGATTGGGGAGTGGGAGGATAGTCAAGGTGTCAAGTTTTCTTTTGGGGTCAGATGCACCCACCGATCAATTTATCTAGGTCAAGATAATCATTTCTGTCTGTGTGATATTTAAACACTCCTTTCAGAACAATATATTATACTAGAAACCTTTCGGTATCAGTCGGTCATCAATGACCTACAATTGAACATTCTAATCTTACGCATTTGCCATCCGAAGAGAACAATGTAATTACATTATTATATAACCACATGATATTCATGCGCTATGAAAACACCCTTATGTTGATATCCAACACAGTTTATTCAATCCCATCGAAATTTGTACATTTTCTTGAGAGTATGTTAGGCATTTTTTTTTTCGTATTGAATTTGTACATTTTCTTGAGAGTATGTTAGGCATTTTTTTTTTCGTATTGAATTTGTACATTTTCTTGAGTATGTTTGGGGTTTTTTTCGTATTGAATTTGTACATTTTCTTGAGAGTATGTTTGACATTTTTTTTTCGTATTGAATTTGTACATTTTCTTGAGTATGTTTGGGTTTTTTTTCGTATTGAATTTGTACATTTTCTTGCAACATCGTGCTCTGTTTGCCAGCGAACATTTTCCAGATATGATAATAAGAGGAGGCATGAACGTATTGCTCATGGCAAAAACCAACCATATTCACAGATCACTGAAGCAATTCCTCCTCCTCCTCCTCCTCCTCCTCAGGAATTGCCTCCTCCTCCTACTCCTACTCCTCCTCCTCCTCCTCAGAAATTGCCTCCACCTCCTCCAATACACTTACCTGAAGATGATCAGTTTAGATTCATCCATCCCTTTACAATGGTTGTTGCTGGACCAACAATGTCAGGAAAATCCACTTGGATCAAGAAAGTATTAATTCTCAAAGATCAAATTATAAGCCCTATACCCGAGAGAATCTTGTGGATTTATAAGCGATGGCAACCCCTGTATGATGAACTGAAGCATTGGATTCCTGGAATTATATTCATTCAAGGTATCACAGAGGATATCAAGTCAGATACAGTTATCAACCCAAGGGAAAGAACTCTTTTGGTTATTGACGACATGATGAAGGATGCCACCCAGGACAAAGAAATATGTGAATTGTTTACAGAGGGTGCACATCATCGCAACCTAAGTGTGATCTGTATCATGCAGAATTTATTCAATAAAGGAAAAGAAAATCGAACAATGAGTTTAAACAGTCAGTACATAGTTCTGTTTAAAAATCCCAGAGATCGACAACAGATCGGAGTCCTAGCACGGCAAATGTACCCGGGAAACGCCCAGAAACTTCTAGACGCTTATGAAAAAGCGGCATCAGTTCCATACGGAGCACTGGTGTTAGATTTAAAGCAAACGACACAAGAGTCAAAACGATTTCAGACAGATATATTCAAATCCTATATCAGAGCGCGAGAAAATTTTGATCGTCACTCGACTGCCGAGCATCAAACAGAAGGGACGTCTTTAGATTATTTGTCAGATAGTAATACTGTTCACACTGACAATCGAGAGGAGATGACTCACCAGAAACCATATCAGGATCAACATGAAAAAATTATGTCGCATTGTCAGAAGAAATCAGGGGAACCTCCTGAAAATCTTAAAACCTATTCTTGGCCATCACAACTAGATACAAGATACATGCATTTTGACGAGAAATACCCATCGTGTGTCGAATGTGGAACCATGTATGCCAGCGCTTATGATTTACAGCGTCATGTTAAAAATGGTTGTCCAATGGAAGAAAATTCAGATGAAAATGATACCATGTCTGACGTCAGTGACGAGGATGATGACAGGGGATTCACTTCCCTTGTTAATGAAGTATGGGAGGAAAATCAATCACAGTTCGACAAAAAGCTTGATCAACTCATGGAGGAAAATCCTAAACTTTCAAAAACAGAAGCTCGAGATGAAGTAAGCGAAATGATGTTATCCAAGGACAGAAACTTGCTTCTTAAGAAGTACAAAAGGATCCTGGTAATTTTTGCGCAATTGAATAAGAGCAAACTCCACCGCGACATCACAAAGGAAGTATCAACCCTCATGGAGAAAAAAGATATAGATCTGGGAAGAGCAGTTTCCCGTGTTCTTAATAAATATAGACAGGAGTTTGACCAACTGTTGGAGGCCGATGATAGCTTTTACCAGGACAATACCGAGGAAGACTCTGGCGACGAAAAAACGAAAGAATAAATGTTCTTCTTTAAGTTCAATTTTTTTTTCATACAATCGACATTTTATATAAAATTTAAGATAATGTATTTATTAATTGTATAAAAAAAAACAAAGTCAATAAATATGTGTGACAAAATAACGTGTGTCTTGGTGTATATACATTTACATTATTTATGGTCTTAAAGAGGAATATCAAATGATGTGATTTCATAATGACCACCAACGTTGTATATGGTAGAGTTTAAGTGTACTGTTTATCATCGTAGGGAGTTATCCTTGTTTCACATAGAGATACAGAAAACAAAGCCAATGGAATGATGAAATGAGCAATGATCGAAAAGGGTTTGCTTCTTAACCTAATAAGAGTTTGTCCGTTACAAATGGTTTGATTACTCTAGCTGTTTTCTTCTCTATATGTCCTGTTACAACAAACTGTACATCTTAGTCTGAGACCAATCAATATTTCAGTCGGTCTCCGTCCTTCATTTACATTCACTATCAAATCCAGGTCGGCCGCCGCAGCCCCCCCCCCCTCCCAGTTTAGGGGGAAGGGGCAACTGTTAGACAACTAGTTCTTACCATAGAATTCATAAATGGTTCCTTTTCCATTATACCTTATTTAAAAGAAATGTAATGAAAGATGATTGGTCAATTGTTTTCAACATGTACCTAATGTCATTATGTGTAGAATTGGAACTGAACACAATTTTTGGGAGAATAAAGATAAAATGAACCAAACGTTAACTTTAAAGATAAGACCATATGACATTAAAGACTGAACATTGTTAGTTTTTCTAACAGAATACTGTTGTAAGTTTAATGCTGTCAACAACATTCCATAGTAAATTTGTACTTTCTTTGATCACGTGGATACTTATTTTCCCACAGTTTCCTTTCCACATAAAATGTTGTTTATTGCAGTGTACACATAATCATCTTTTCTGTTTCAATTTCAAAACATTTTCCATAAAACCTTTCAAATCTTATTTATGATGTGTTTAAGATAAATGCATTCACATATTATACATAGCCATTTTAAAATTATCTTTTTGAATTGGGTCACCAAAATCACTGGGTTTCCCCCACAAAACATCTCCAGGCAGATGTTCTATAATATAAACCACAGAAGGCTAATGTATTTGATGATGATGAGTATTGAATGAATTGAATGAATTACACATCACAGTAACTCCTTATCAGTTGATAACATTAACCGAGTCTCTTTAATCGGAATGATAAACGAATTGCGTACAAATTCTTTTGCATATGTGGTGAATGGATATACCTGTACTTGGTGTGACCTAGATAACTCAGATCTAATGCGCGTGTCTCTAAACAGTTGTATCAACTGAACAATTCTATAGGTACCTCCGTGGTTGAGTGGTTAGGGCGTCGGTCTCATAAGACGACCTCTTTCACTATCAGCCAGCATCGATTCGAATCCTGATCGGACTGTGAGAAAATTTTTCAGTTTATCAATCGGAGGCCGGTGGTCTTTACTGATACTGTGGACGTAGTATCAATGATCTTAATTTGGTTTTCACCTCGCACTGCTCTTAAACACCCAATGTTGTTACTTTCATAGAATATTACTGGGTGCAACTCCCCCTCGACTCTAAATGGGAAAACCCATGATGTCCATGAGTGTAGCCACCTCCATTGACTGTATACTTGACTGTGTACTACCCTCTTGACTGTGTACTGCCCCCTTGACTGTGACCTCAAACCCCATGAAGTCATCTCTTGACTGTATGACTGCATGTTATCCCCCTTACTACTTCTGATGTCCCCAGACGGCTTTGATAAGATGGGTGACCTCTTTAGACGGTCCTAGGAGTGGTGACCTCAGACAACCCTAGGAGTGGTGACCTCAGACGGCCCTAGGAGTGGTGACCTCAGACGGCCCTAGGAGTGGCGGTGCCCGTAAAGTGACCCCAGACGGCTTTATGGGATGGGTGACCCCAGACGGCTTTATGGGATGGGCTATGGGATGGGCTGTGACGTCATTGACTGACGCCAGAAGACGACAGACTACCCAGGTTACTACTCTCACCTCATTCCTGGCAAAATGCTGTAGTGTTATTACAGGCTGCATTCAGATTTAACAAAAATAAAACTGTTTTACATAATGATGTAAATACTAGTTTATTAATGTTAATTGAAAATGAATCCTTAATCATTCCATCACTACATTCCATAGTCTGTAAGAGTTTTGTCAACAGTTGAAACTTGCAAGTTTAGATTCTCTATAAACTGTATATGTACACAGAAACAGGAATATAACTTGAAAACAAACTTGAAAATTTTATTTTAAAATTATGTTCTAAAGGACACCAAAACATAAAGGAACAAATGGTCAAATACAACATATTTATGAAGCAGGGGCAGAGTTAGAAATATTTTAAGAGTTTAGACCCAAGACTGTACCTTTTCCATCAAGAAAGGTGTGGGTGAAGAGCCCAAAACTACAAAAAATAGACCAATATTTGATCTATCCTATGATATGTTACATAATGAAATTTTTGCATGTGAATACAACGTTAAATCCATTGGTATCTAGTTTTTCCCATAAGTTGTTTCTCTTCCGAATTGAAGTCCATGGGAACTTTCAGTTGAAGTAACTTGAAAATACATCATGCTTTCATGTTTGTCATGATTTATTTCCTCATAAATTTTCAATATTGTGTTCAGATTAATTTTCCGACTGTCGTGATGTTCAACAATGAATTTGGGGACTCCTTTGCTTTCCTTTGTAATATCACCTCATACTTTCACTTGCTTTAATAGAATTGTGTTGAGCTGGCCTATTTCCCATCTGTCACCACTTTCAGTATGTCCTTGGTTTTTTGAAAATTGTCGATTCCATTTGATGTATGCAAGTTTGCCATTGTCATTTTTAAGGACACAAGAAAATCTCTCTCCCCTTGATATATATTTCTTTAGTTTTTGAGATAGAATATGCATTTTTATCATAAAACTTCATTACAGTACACCCTTCGGAGCCTAGTATTCAGATTACATATTAATATTTAAATGATAGTGAGAGAGAATAAGAATACAAAAAAAAAAAAAAACAACATAGGAAACGTTTGAAAATGAGAAATGTTTAAATGAAACCTTTATGATATTATAATAATAATAATAATAACATTTATATAGCGCTTTATCTTAAAAGAAACTCTAAAGCGCTTTACAAGGTATGGCAAATCACATGATAAAACAAGACAAATTAACATTGGACATTTTAATATTCAAAAAAAAAAAAAAATCTTGAAATTATAACTCCAACTATAAAAATGTGAGAAACTTAAAAGCACTATAAATCCTGTTGATATTAATACACTTAAAGAAAGGCCTTTCTAAAAAAAAATGAGTTTTTAGTTGTGATTTAAAAATGTTTAGACTGGCGGCTGTTCGAAGCTCTACGGGAAGCTGATTCCAAAGTGTTGGTGCGACCATGTCGAATCTACGATCGCCGTACGTTTTCGATCGGACTCGTGGCACAGTTAGTTGGGAAGGCATTTCAAAATATTTTGAATCAGTGACAGGTAGGTTTAGATACAAGTTGGGGAAACGACTGTATCAGGTTTTGTGTTGGGGTTTCTAAATATGAGTGACCATTATTTTCCTATAAAGGGGATTTTGACTTTGGCCTCATCAGAAGGGGTCATGTAGTACTACATTATTTACCAAAGAGTTTTCCAATGCAATCTTTTGTGTAATGATGTTATGACACTTCATGATGCTGGTTTGAAAACTTAAGAGAAATATACATTAGCTAAATATGACTTGTACAAAAGAAATTGATTACAAAAATATACACCCAAGGGCCAAAGCACAGAAAATGACTGAACTGAAACATACTCGGATTTAGTCTTATCGATTATGGAGATGATAATTAACATTGATTAACACTAATTAATTGACAGCAAAATAGCAAAATAGTTCTTTTAAAAAATATAGACCCTAAGTATATTTTTTATATGACTGTGTATGTAAATGTATCTTAAATTATGATTATGATATATATATATATATATATATATATATATATATATATATATATTACTATATCCTATATATCTATATAGATTAAAGTTTATCCTTTAGTTTATCCTTTATATATATATATATATATATATATATATATATATATATATATGTGTGTGTGTGTTACGTTACGGTGTGTATGTCTGTGCGTGTATGTGTGTGTGTGTGTCTTACGGTGTGTATGTGTGTGTGTGTACGTGTGTATGTGTGTGTGTGTCTTACGGTGTGTGCCTTACGGTGTGTATGTGTGTGCACGTGTGTATATGTGTGTGTCTTACGGTGTGTGTGTGTGTGTGTGTGTGTGTGTGTGTGTTAGTGTTACGGTGTGTGTGTGTGTCTTACGGTGTGTGTGTGTGTGTGGATCTGGCATGCAAAGTGTTACTTTCACCAATACATTTCAAATCAAATTATTTCTTTTACAATCTAGAGTTTTCAGTAATCTATAACTTCTAGTTTCTAAAAAATAATCCATGGCACGGATTTATTGTGAAATGAGTTTGAATATAGATAACTAACAAAATTATGGAAGTCAAATTGATAATGCATTAGTAATTGTAATTTACTGTAAATCTGTACTTCACCTGTTAAGATATCTTGTCAAGAGATGATTTTTTTTTCTTTTCTCAAATTTTAATATTACAGACCTTGCCTTCTGCTTGAAGACTTTCAGATACTGTTACTTCCACAATTTTCGTCTTTGATTTATTCATTAAAATCATGACAGACATCACTAGAGAAACAGTCACTATCATTTCCTTTAAACGTAGACTCCTTTCCTGATATTATTCTGTCATTTTGAGTCGGCAGTATGATTCTAGTTCACAAGAATCATACTGTCGACTCAAAGTATTTCACGAAATATTCATGGCAAAACGATCATGTTATGGAGGTAACGCCGATACAATTCTCATCGAAAGATAAACGTTCATTTCAATGCAATAACATTACAAAATTAGGATAGTATTTGGACTGTGAATATTTCAAAATTCAAATAACTGTCTTCTACGCGAGGGCGTTAAGGCAGGTTATGGAAAATCTCTGCCGAGATAAAATCCGTGAAAAAATGTGATGTCATAATGGAACTAAGTATATCATTAATTATGCATATTTAACTGCGATTTTATTTTCATGTAAGTTTTATTCATACGCAAAACAAACCATGCAGCTACTAAAATCCAAAAAATACGAAATGTTAAACTGCTGTAGAGTAATTTGTGCCTGAGCAATATGAAGCAAACTGGCGACGTTATGCATCGAATAACGATGACGCATGCGTAAACAATTTGTGAACTGTGGTAAGTACATATCGACAAAAATGTGGAGAATTTGAAATATACGTCATGAAATATACGTCCTGAAATATACACGTGAAACACTGAGAATTTGTTGATATTATGAACGTATGTTGATTCGATTCATTGGCAATTTGTTTAACAAAAAATATTATTTAGCTGAGCATGTCGATCCGACTTTTCGTTGTCACACGCTGAACTGCAAAAGTAACACACTATTCCGCACATCAAAACAACTTTTATTTGCATATATTTCTATGAATTGTGCCTTTGCTGCTGGAATCATGTATAAGATATATTGAAATGTCTTCGTTAAACGGTGGAAGTAAAGGACAGGTTTAGTAAAATATTCCACTTCCATTATTTTAAACAATAAATGACACGATTCTATCAGTAATTCCCTGTAAATTTATTGTATTTTTAAAACAAATTTCATTTAAGATACATTCTAAACATGCGGGGTACTTTTTTCATTAAGGACTTTCCATGTGCTATTTTTAGATGCTATGAGAGGATATGTACATCAATTCAAGGGAAGTAACCAAATACCTAATAATAAGTAGAGCTCATTTGTTTATTACATTGATTGATTGATTGATTATATATTGTTTCACGTGCCGCTCGAGAATCTTTCACTGATATGGAGACGTCACTATTACCGGTATAGAGCTGAAAACAAAATCACTAAAAATTCATTTAAAATATTTTGAGAGCTTTTGTCACTCAGTCGATGGTGAAATTATACTTCATAAGCGGTGTTTTAGCAAGCAATTAAATAAACGTTTGATGTAACAGGCCACCTTTAGTGACATCCCTTACGTGTTGATCTACGTGTGGCGCGTACGACCGATAGAGCAATAGTATTGTTTCGTGCTGACGCCTAGTATAAAACAGGACTTAACTCTCAGGTCATAGCCAAAATGTCTGTGGCATTCAATTCAAATGTCTGATAAATGACGACGTAATAAGAGTAAGCATTAATATCTAGTGAGAGCAAGAATTCTTTCATCGACTTTTGATGAAATCCGCAACGGTTGGTTTCCATATTTTTACGAATATGTACATTTCGAAATTAATCATGAATACTTTAATTAGATTAACAAACACTTAAGTATGTATCATTATTTCAAATTCATCATGAACATTTTAATCAGATTAAGGAACACTTAAGTATGCAGATTTGAAATTCAACACGAAAACTTAAATCAGATTAGTTATCTATATACCATCTGTGCATTAACGACAGCTGACTGGCATATGGTTTCTAATACATCGTATTCCGTTCTATGTTGCTATAAGCTGACAAAGCGATTAACTTTTGTTCTACTGATCGTTCGGATATGTCGGATATGACAGTTCACAGAACGCGGCCAAACTATTCTCTCGAGATAATTAAAATGTATTGTGCAAACCATATTGTTATGTATATAACTCGCATGTTTCCATGCATGAATTTTTAATACATGTAATACGGACCCCCCCCCCCCCCCCCCAACAACAACAACAACAACCCACCCACAATATCTCTGAATTACATACAACTAATCTTTAGTATTTAGTCCCTCCTTGAATTACATTTAAAAAAACACTGCTGAGAATCATAATCATCTTAACACATTATTGACTTACATACCCATATTTTATTATATATTTGGCTCCACTGTTTGGTATTTTTGGTCCATTTAGCTCTTCCAAGTTTTGTACTTATTTCGGATTTCCAACATTTTTTTTTTACTTGAGCATCACTGAAGAGATATTATTTGTCGAAATGCGTATCTGGTGCATCAGAATTGGTACAGCTTGTGTTTTGTATCGTTCCTATCAGACTTGTTTTACAATATAAATAAGACTACGCATGTAGTTTATTGTTGCATGTAAAATGACAGCTTTCTATTCTGTTTCAATAAATAAAGAACGACAACTCATGTGAACCTAATAGCTACACGTATCCAATTTACATTGAAAAATCACGTAACTTTTACAAAATATGTCCTTTAACTTCATGCTCAACATGTAGACATTTTCACAAAATTTGTACTAAAGGTGAGTCTTGTTAATGATAGTCACACCTGCTTGGTAATTGTGATGACAAAAAGAAATGTTTAGATTTAATTCTATTAAAATATTATTAGTTATCTTATCACGATTTATATTACTATTTCTTGTATAGCTTCCTTGCGTTCCGTCAGAGCAATCAGTATTTACATTTCAAAATGATTTCTCTATGGATTAGGGGGCCTCCGTGGCCGAGTGGTTAGAACATCGCGCTCAAAGTCACAAAACCTCTCACCTCTAATCATCGCGGTTTCGATTCTCGCTCGCGCCGATATATGTGAGAAAGTTTGCCAGTTTACTTTCGGAAAGCCGGTGGTCTTTTCCTTGGTACATTGTATCTGGGTTCTCTCCTCTACCAATAAAAAACTGGATGCAACCAGATAACTGAAAAATTGTTGAGTGTGGCAGAAAACAACAGACTATCAATCAATCAATCAATCAATATGGATTCATTTGACAGTAATCTATAGTGCCTTATTAAACATATTGTAAAGACCAGATAGTTAGATTTCAGTATTTAACATTTTAGATTAATTGGGTATGACTGTGGGTGGATTTCATAAAGATGCAATATTGTTTGATACATATTTGTAAATACACGTTCGTGTCACCGTAGTATTACAAAGCATGTTGTTCAGATTTCGTACTTAATCTATTTCGTGTAAATTAACATACTGACCTCTCAGTTCAGTGTGCATTATATGTATTATTAGCAATGTATTTGTAAGTGGAAAGATGCTTTGACTATTTGTTCCTGCGTGAACGTTATTCGGACCACACTTTGTTTACGTCTGTCCGCCATATTTTTTTTACCATGTGTTGATATGCACACTTTGTTTCGCTTTTAGGAACTTGTTTCACTTTACGATTATATACTAATTTAAATGGGTTGTAATTTTTAACCAAACAGTTGTGCATGTTAATTTCATCGACGTTTTTAGCGGAAATTTTAATTAGAATACAGTTGCTCATTTCTATGATGACAGCATCGTCTGCTCGCCAGTTTAACGTAATCCAATATGTTTACAGGCATAACTGTTTACTTGTGCTGGAGTACTTCCAGAATCATTTCCTAGTTTTAATCCATTATTAATTTTTATTTCACAACACTGTTCCACGTGTTTATCATCATGTACGACAGCGTTGTTTGACACTGGAAATATCATGTTTGTACGGTACAGTACAGTGCCGTGATTGGTTGGACGTCTCCGTACAGTAATTTCATTGGCTAAGCCCTTCACGGGTTGTATTTCAGAAACCTATATATATATAGCGCAAGCGACGTAATTGGGAGATAAATCGCAAGTTGCAACAGGGGCAAAATTCGAACTTCATTCCTTGGAAACGATCCAGATTTCAAGATTAGGTTAGAAATTCCATAAGCCATTTATCTCCCAACACACTGGACACCTTTTTCTTTTACTTTTATCAACATAAATTAATTCAGCCAGTCATTTCCCTTTTTGCACCAAAAACTGTACGGCAAACGTCTTAAACCATGAGAGCATTTTTGTACCACTTCCTGTCAATTTGAATGAAATTACATGTACTGAATTCAAACATCAATTACCTTCACCTATCGTCATTCTATATCAAACCTGAGCCCTTTGATGGAGAATACATTACCAGTACTTACGGGACACAGTAGTAAATTAATCACTAGAATTTGAGTTCAACGATTTTGTAGCCCCCATATCTATCTCGCCATTCTTTAGGGAGCTTACAATTTATAACACGACCGATTGGCCTTTCGCATCACAGATAATTTGTCCATCCCAGATCCACTGAACAAAAGACCACAGAAATGAACAGGGATTCTGATGGTAAATGACTGGAACGTACGAATGTAAAAGGGCTTCCGTGAATATTCCGAATCCATACAACGATGTTCTCACGGAGCGACTGAGGAGAACAGCTTTACTTTGATTTGGAAAAAGAAAATCGCATGAAAATAGATACATGTAAACCAGACAAAATTCAATGTGATTACACGTGATAAGGAATTTGAGTAAAATTGCAAAAGCTACTTTCGATTATCACACACACACACATACACACACACACACACACACACTTATATATATATATATATATATATATATATATATATTGCTTTGTCCTTCAACTCGATATATAAATATATCGACGGCGTTTTATCTATAATCAGTTTCATTCACTATGTGATTCACTATATCCCGGTCAACTCGCTATATCCACAGAGTCCTCCACATCTGCTTTGTTTTTAGATATTTTATTGAACGGAGATGAAAATGGCAAACTAACAATTCAGCGTCATGATAGACGGGATGACGACTTCATCTTCTCCATCGTCACTTTCCCATATTTATGTAGCAATATCCCATTACTACATATATGCATATGGTGTTTCTGTATCTCATCTGATTCGATACGCAAGAGCTTGTTCTGTGTATGATAAGCATTTAAATCGATTCAGGCTATTGATAAACTAATAGATGCTACAGCAGTTTCGTTTTCATTGAAAGTCAGTATTTTGCAAATTCTATGATCGTTATAACGATTTAGATTTTAATACAACATTTGGCTGTATAACGTGTTTCATATCACTTGTTAGATCGCACTTTGTACACTGTGGTTTGGCTACCGATTAATCCGCTTACATGATCAAGATATAGGTCTCACGGCGGGTGTGACCGGTTGACATGGGATATTTACTCCTCCTAGGCACCTGATTCCACATCAGGTATGTCCAGGGTCCGTGCTTGCCCAAATCTTAATTTTGTTTTCCTTATCGGAGCTATGAAATTGGTCACTGTTCATTATTTTCAACTTTTCATTATCACGTAATACGATGATGAAGGATACATTTTACATTCCATATCTGGAATTGTTATTTTTTTTTTTCAAGAATTGCTTCCTCCTGTCTATTCTGTGAGGACGTTGTCATGGCACACATTGACGCTTAATATGGGTCATAATACACCTCAGAGTGAAGGGATATATTATGATGTTCCAAACATGCAAACTCCAGCATATCCTACCTCAATAAGTTTAATTTTGAAGAAGTAAATAGTATATGACAAGATTTAGTAACGAGTATGAAACACATATTGAAATGTTGATGACGAGCACTTGATATATGGCGCTTTATTATTAAAACTTTATTCTTTCAGGATGGAACATATACCACGCTTATCTGAGGCTGTGTATGTGGGGGTGTGTCATTTAGCAGGCACACCCATTCAAGTGTCAATCACTAGAGAATTTAAGATCCGTTTTGAAAATCATCAAGTCCCACAAAAAGATGTGAATTTTATGTTAAGTGGGAGTCGTGGAGAAGGTATCAATCTAAAGGGATCGGATGTTGATATCATGTCCTGGCCCACTGATCACAACGTACTTTGCGATTTAGATCAGATTGATCATTGCAATGTCGATACGTGTACTCTTATTCTGATGGAGATGATCGAGGATCGTCCTGGATACGTCATGTTACAGTTAAGGACGCCTACAAACAACGGATGTGTTCAACGATCATGTGTGAGATACAACGACATGTTATATGTCAGTAGTTCGTCATACAGACAAGAACCACAAACGTTTTTGACTCATTCAATAATTCATGGACCATGTGTTACTGGAAACTTTATTGGATTTCAATTTGATATTGCATTTTGTTTTCGTTCTGTATATTGGCCACCTACAGCTGATCAGTTCATTAACAGATGTCGAGTGCGTGGATGGACGGCAGCTAATGTATTAGAAGATATCATCAGCGATGGGTGTCATGTAGTGCCAATTGGAGTAAAGGGGTCACCACAGGAGGACTTTGAATGGCGGATGTCCTTCTCTCTAGCAGAATTAAAACTAATGCAATGCATGAATCACACACAATTTATGTGCTATGGGTTGCTAAAATTATTTCTGAAAGAGGCATTGGATTTTACAGATGTAAATGGCCAACCATTACTTTGTTCATATTTTATTAAGACAGTGTTTTTATGGGTCATTCAAAATACCAGCAACTTTGATTGGTCCCCAACCAATCTACTGTCAGGATTTTGGATGTGCTTTAAAGGTCTATTATCTAGCGTTCAACGGGGTTCTCTCCCCAATTTCTTCATTCCAGAAAACAATATGTTCCTGTCAAAATTAAACGGTCATTCATAAGAGTTATTGTATGGTCGTCTGCTCGAACTCTATAACATAGGAATTGCGTGTTTACGTCACTGTCCCTCTGTTAGAAATTTCTTTATGCAGGCAATACTTCAAAGGGAGTATGACGTAAGCACGGAAGAAAGGGACATTATGTCTGGAGCTGAAAACGAACTTACGTTATATATGACACGCAAAATGGTAAGAAATTTCCCATCGCCAAGAGATTTCTTTTATCCAATTATTAGAGTTGCCCTTACAAATGGTTCTCCTTTTGGTTTTTCATCAAGTTGGTCACAATTGATTCGACAATTAGTCATGCCATATACTTATAAATCCATGGTAGACAGCTTAATTCCCTTCAAAATAGCAGTCAACAACAAACGTAAGCTAAATGTTCTCAAATCATGCCAATCAATTCTAAAAATTGGCGTTCGTTTTGGGTGTTTATCTGAAATAGTATACCTTGCCTTATTCTACTACATATTAGGGGAGAATCAGAAGGCTCTTCCAATTTTAGAGAAACTGAGAAGAAATATCACAAAGCCTAACATTATTCATTTTGACAAAATACACACGGAAGTGCTGAAACGAATATTGCAAAACAATATGAAAACTCTGGCCATGACGATCGTAATTCATAACAATTTGGTAATAAAAGAACTAGAACCAGAAAAGAGAACAACAAACAGAAAGTGTCTACATGTTCCTCCTTATATCATGACACTCATGTTGCTAATTGTATGTAACCATGGTAACTTGCAAAAACAACAGGAAGTTCTTCACGAGTTGTACTTCCTCCTACACTTCGATGATGGACGGTATGTCCACAATCGGCTGAGAGACATATCATGGCAGATTCTTGGAATCTGTCAACAGATCTGTGGGGACCACCAGGGAGCTCTCCTGTCTTATCAAGAATCTCTCAGGCAAGAACCATTCCATGAGATACAGGAGGCCACTTACAGGAGAATAGAAGCCGCTCGCAGTAGAATTTAGAGAATGGTTATTGATTAAACTTACAGGAGAATGCACGGTGCTCGTGGTAAAAGTTGGAGAATTTTGAGAACGATTATTGATCTCTGGCTCAAATGACGTGTTTCATATCAATTGTTAGGCCGCTCTTTGCACTTACTTTGACTACGGATTACTCCTTTACCTGATCAAGATGTAGGACTCGCGGCGAGTTTGACTGTTGACAGGGGATGCTTACTCCTCCTAAGCACGTGATCCCACCTCTGGTATATCCAGTGGTCCATGTTTGCCCAACTCTTAATTTTGTAATCTTTGCACAATTTATGATAATGATCACTGTTCGTTATCTTCACCTTTTCCTTAAATACATAAATAGAAGGAAATATTGGATATGCATCCTTTTGACAATGGTGTACTATTTGTCTTGCAACAATGATGAATACCATTTACCACGTTAATCTTCACACGCCAAGATTTGAGAATTTTTGTGTGTTTAGTAAAGTGTTCGATATCTAGTAATCAATAAATAGTTTTGCATATAACTTTTGTACAATTTTCACTGTGTTGCATTGATGGGGTCCCATACATTGCAATAATGTATATTGTTGTGGAATTATGTGCCCGGGGGTGGGGGTTGTTGGGTATATAATTACTTGCCGTATAGTTTGTGTATGGAAGTCTTCTCTTTAGGTAAACGATCTTATTCCGTTTATACGATCAAGATATAAGGTTCACCACATCTTATCATGTCAGTCAGGCAGACTGTTAAAAATTCAACATTTAGATCAAGTTTCTGAATGTGAATGACAAGATAAGAATATGCTGTAATGATTGATTTAGATGAATATTATTTATAGATAGTGTTTGACTAAAATATTTTGTTATTTTATTGTGTTATTGGAAAAACAATTGTGCAGTAGTATTAAAATGCTGAACTTATTTCGTGTAATATTATCACACTATTTTTATACGTTCAGTCTTGTTCATTGTATTTTAAACATAAACGATACAAATTTTAATTCACCAGATGGACATTTCAACAATTGATGTCTCTTCAGTGATGCTTAAGTCAAAAATGTTAGAAATCCGAAATAAGAACAAACTCGGAAGAGCTAAAAGATCTGAATATACCAAATAGTGGAAATAAATCCATCTAAGAGTAGAAAAAAATAGCAATACCTTTTTACCACATCCAAAAAGTTTTAATGGCAACAAAGCGATTTACAGTAGTAAGATCGAACTTTCTCAAAGCGAAAAATATTTAAAGTTCTAAGATCGAACTATCTCAAAACAAAAAATATTTTAAAGTAGTAAGATCTAAGTATCTCAAAACGAAAAATATTTAAAGTTGTTAGATCAACTATCTCAAAACGAAAAATATTTAAAGAATTAAGATCTAACTATCTCAAAACGAATACTATTTTTTTCTTTTTAAAAAATAAAGAAAAACAAACTTTACAGCATAAATTCAAATAGGGAAAGTGGAGATAACTGAACTTCAGCTCATGTGCCTACAGAATAAAACATCAAGGCATAAAGGAACAAATACATTTCTAAAGAACATATCTTGAAGCAGGGGCAGAGTTAGACAACTTTCAAGGGTTGAGACCCAAGCTTGTACTTTTTCCACCAAGAAAAGTGTCGGTAAAGAGCCCAAAATTGCAAAATGGGGACTTCCAGTTGAAGTAACTTGAAAATACATCATGTAAGAATGCTTTCATGTTTATTTGTCATGATTTATTTCTTCATAAATTTTCAATATTGTATTCAGATTAATTTTCAGACTGTCTTGATGTTCAACAATGAATTTGTGGACTCCGTTGCTTTCCTTTGTAATATCATCTCATACTTTCACTTGCTTTAATAGAGTTATGTTGGGTTGGCCTATTTCCCACCTGTCACCATTTTCAGTATGTCCTTATGTTTTTGAAAATTGTCAATCCAATTTGATGTATACAAGTTTGCCACCTCAGAGTCCTATAAACGAATAAGACAGACATCATTTGTTCAGGACACATGAAAATCATTTTATCTCTCTCCCTTTGATATATATTTCTTTAGTTTTTGAGATAGAATGTACATTTTTTATCATAAACGTTCATTACAGTACACCTTTGAGAGCCTAGTATTCATATTACAAATTAATATTTAAATGATAGTGAGAGAGAATAAAAATACTAAAACAGCATAGAACAAGTTTGAAATCGAAAATGTTTAAAAGAACCCCATGTCATATTGAGAAGGTATTTCAACATATTTTGAATCTGTGACAGGTAGGTTTAGATACAAGTTGGGGAAACGACTGTATCAGGTTTTGTGTTGGGGTTTCTAAATATGAGTGACCATTATTTTCCTATAAAGGGGGGGTTGACTTTGGCCTCATCAGAAGGGGTCATGTAGTACTACATTATTTACCAAAGAGTTTTCCAATGCAATCTTTTGTGTAATGATGTTATGACACTTCATGATGCTGGTTTGAAAACGTAAGAGAAATGTACATTAGCTAAATAAGACCTATACAAAAGAAATTGATCACTAAAATATACACCCAAGGGCCCAAGCACAGAAAATGACTGAACTGAAACAGACTCGATTTTAGTCGATTATGTAGATGACAATTAACATTGATTAGCACTAATTGTTTGCCAGAAAAATAGCAAAATAGAATTCTTTTAAAAAACACAGGCCGTAAGTGTATTTTTTTTATAGGACTGTGTATGTAAATATATCTTAAATTATGATTTGGCAAGAGCTGGATATAGTTATCACTGCAATAAATAACATTCTGTGTATAACTACAAACAAAAACAAACAAAAAAAAATTAAAATTAAAAAAAAACAACAAAAATTTCAAAAAAATTAAAATTGAAAACAAAACCACCAGTGTGAATTGAACTCTTGACCTTTAGTGTGAGAGTCGGGGTGCATAACCACTAAGCTTTCCGTTTTTTTACAACGTTATAAGATGTTGTATTTAATGTTGCATATCACACCAATTCATTCTACTGAAAATGGCACGTAATACCTACACTCCTGTGTGGTGAAATCTTCAGTTATGCCAAATCTACATTTTTTTTTCTGGAACAGGAAGCGGACAATGCTAAATTGATAATGATTATGCCACAAGTAAAAGAAAAAAAAGGGGTGACTCAAAAAACCATTCGTTTTAACTTCTTTTCTTTATTTACATGCTGTATAATAATTGTAAATATGGCGAGTTTCGTCTTAATATGTAAATAATTGCATTCAAAATTACCGATATGCCGATTCAGTGGCTTGAATATGTAAGGGAAGTTGCTCAGTCATCGTTGTCGGCTGTTCCACACACAGCCCAGTCTGTATGCCCTGTATCTTCAGTGACGCTACATGCATTGTCAATGTGACACTCCCCGGTTCATTTCCTTTAGATAAGGCTAGAAGGTAAACTGCACTCTGCCGAAATATTGTCATGCGCTACATAAACTTTTGGATCCGCCATATTCCGCGCATTTGGCGTTCTGGACGACGCAGCGCCCCTAGCGATCATCGAATGAAATTCAAGAACGACAACATAAATTGTATGAAAATCAAAATATTCAGCGAGGTTTTATATTGTTAAATTAAAACTTTAAAAAATATATTTATTTCAAAGGATGCCTTTTTCATTTGTTTCATGCTTTATAATGACATATTTTTATATCCACTTTGCTGTTTTAAGATTTCAAAGGTAATACAAGTAGTGTTTTGCGTAGAGTTAAACTAAGCATGGATCTCTCGATGTTCATAAATATCTATCCTTATTTTCGGAACGAAGCGAAATAAATCAAAAAATACTCTGTACATTTGGTAAACATATTACGGTGACTTAGTATACAAATTTGGGGTCATTTTGTGAGCATGGACTTATCACGAAAATTTGATTTTGCCTGATTTTTACGTGGAACCATACTTAAACTTTCGTAAGTTCATCGATGCAATTATTGATATCTCCCTGAGACAAATCAACATCTGTCAAAATATTATTTAACAATTCATAACATTGAAACATTTCAGATTTCACATCTTCATACACATTGTCATTCCATTTCTGGTATTTATAAGAAATATTAGTATCATCATCACATTTTTTTTTCTAGAGTGAGGTGCCAAATAAAAAACTTAAAGGTGCATGGTCGGACCATTCATTAAAATTATATACAACGAACTCCTCCACAAAATCAAAACAATCGGAGGAAGCAATGACGTAATCATTAACACTGGTACCCAGGAGGTTATAGAGTGTAAATCTAGCAGACGTGTCGCCTTCTTTGCGACCATTATATATTCGTACACGCGTTGAATAACACAATTCAATAAGTCTTCTTCCAAAACTATTTACAATAACATCGTGTGATTTTCTAGGAGGCACAGACATGTAATAAAGTGCTGTTCAGCTGGCCATTTGTGCAAACCTCTAAAATAATATTTTTCTATAAAAATCAATAGCAATATGTATGTTCAGTGAACCCATCCCACAGACTACTTACTGATACTTGAGATTAAGGTGAGGACTGAAAATAGTCGTCAAGAAAATCAGTAAGAACATTTCCTCTATGACCTTTGCATAGCGATGAATTCTATAATTAGAGGACAAGAAAACCACTGAGAGGTCATTTCATCACGCTATTCACAGGCAGCACGTGATCTGGATCATTTTAAGGAATGTCGTAAACGTTTATCAATAAATTAACCTAAAATATGAATATATAAGGGGTTGGCCATGTATTTCAATATAAGAAAATAGGAAAGTGTGTTTGTTTATATTGATGCAAAGTATGTGTCAAAGTGGATTTTCACGGCGTTCACTAATTCACGTATTCGGATAGAGTTTATTTGCGTTATATTTAGTATTAAATTTCATACGTTTTTTTTGTTGTTTTTGTTGTTGTTTTTTGGGGGTTTTTTTTTGTACTTTTTATGATCGAATAGGAGAGGTCTAGTGATTTCATCATCCTAATAACGATTTTAACACCTTCTATAGTGTATCGGAAATAAGAATAGTGTTGTCATTAAAGTCCAAACCTCACAATAATGATACAAACAGCCATTGCCCTCTGACTCAAGCATGATTTTGAAACGGTGTACGGTCTTCAGCATGCAATATACACTGAAAAGAGGTAAGGGTTTGGTAGAACGTTTACTAGATCCAGCAATATACATTGAAAGATAAAGAGAGAGTTTTTGATGTACCTTCACTTAATTAACTATTCACCCTTTCCTAATTGTAAGAGGCGACTAATGGGGCGGTCCTTCGACAAATAAATGTGTGGCAGACAGAAAGAATCTGCAACAGACCGGGATTCGAACCCGGAACCCCAGAATCTCTAGCCAGGTGCTCTACCATCTGAGTTATTTGTCAACAGGCAATTGAACCCCTCTGACCGCCACATTCCTCCCTCCTTAAATGTCTTCACACTTGAAAACATTAAACTAGCATCATCATCACCTGGTAGGCATTTTCACCAGTCAGTTCCAAGTTCTGGTCTACGACACTAAATGTAACAAGAAGGGAGAAAATACAACGGACCAGACCGGGATTCGAACCCAGGCCCCCCAAAACGTCCAGTCAGGTGCTCATTCAGTTGATTTAACGGGTGATCGGTGATCGCACTCAGCTGACCGCTACACACGAAAAGCTAATTGTAGGTGTGCTCTCAAACAATATTCCCTTGTTTATTTTGCTGACTTCTCTCCAGTTTTGGGGAATTATATAAAGTATACCAATGGGTGTTAATTGGTGCATAATTGGATGACTGGAAAGAACCGTCAGTTACAGCTTGTACTGCTACAAACAGCTTTTCATTCATCCATTCATATTTTATTTCCCTCCATAGAGGATTAATGACATGACACACTAGCATGAATGACGGATAAAAAATTGCTGTGATAAAATTAAGAAATTCATTTCAAAATTAAGGATTATCTCCCTCATACATAGCTCTAATCCTTTGCCGGATTTGGCTCCACTATTTGGTATTATTAGTTCTTTCAGCTCTTCCAACTTTGTTCTTATTTCGGATTTCCAACATTTTTGACTTGAGCATCACTGAAGAGACATTATTTGTCGAAATGCACATCTGGTGCATCCAAATTTGTACCGTTTATGTTATATAATACTAATCATAGCATTACAAAGATATAAAACGTGTACATATTTAATTAGAAATAAATAAAAAATAATTAGGGAGGTATATATAAACATATGTACAAAGTGGTAAATTAAAATAAATACTTAACAGATACAACCCTTTTTATGTGTTAATGGAGGATAAAGCTCTGTTACACGGAGCTGCAGTGTTGTGCATGAGTCCGTGGTTCAGCTTGTGAATGACACGGTTTCAGACTTACAAAGATGGGCAAGGGCTGATCGAGAATCTCGAAGCAGAGGGGTCTGGGGGCCGCCTTAAGGACCCCCAGTGGGTCCAGGGAGAGGTCCTGGTGGGGGCCCAGGGGGCAAAGCCCCTGGAAGTTCATGGAGTTGATAGGGTTTGAAGTACTGTCTCCTAGCTAAATAGTTATTTTCACTATTTTCTGTCATTTTTAATGAAGTGAAATTAATCAAATGATACAAATTTTAAGGATTTTTGGAATAAAAGGTTAGCTCTTCCCCCCAAAAAGTAATAACACGTCAAAAGATCTTGCCAGTTATTTCTCCGAGGCTGAAAAAAAGATTACTTCCTTGGGGCTCGCGCCGGATGCCCCCCTCCTCCCCACTTTCCCTTTTCAATTCGCCACTGATGGGTAAGAGTTTGCCAACCAAGTAGAATTAGAAACAGATCGTCGTCTGTAAGGGCACATAACTCCGCAGTCAACCGTATGTCGAGGAAATTCACTATGTTGTACTATCATTGATCTCGAATGCTGTCAGTGGCCAGGTACGTACAAGAGGCGTGAACAAATACCTTAGTGAAGGGTTTTAGACACAAAAAGCAAACGTGGGTTTTGTTGAGTTTCCGGATATTTGAGCTTAGTTTGCAAATAAATTTATACAAGTTGATTTTGTAACAATTTCTAGACATTTTCCATAGTGATAATGGTTCTGTATTGTCGAAAATAAGTTGAAAGAAAGAGAAGGCAGGGTCACAGTATAAACGGGTCTGAGGCTGTTTGTGCAATGATGAAACAACTACATAGTGTAAATGTATGATGAATGCGAAACAAAGTTTAAGCATCGATGTCATTAGTACCATCTGATTTCAAATCTTCCAACTGCACTACCGAAATGGAGAATATTCGTTTTTTCAAATTGTTCTGGAAATAAGGTTCTTAAAAATGTATCAGATTCACAAGAATTCAGATTACAGAATTTTACCAAGTAATTACAGATTTATTTTCACAATTAATGTTGTTCTTAAGAGTGGTATGGTCAATTACTATGGAGATACTAACTTTACAATGACGTAGTTTTTGAAACGTTTGACGCTTGACAGTAATTCTACATTTAAATAAACATTTCATAGATGTTGACAATGTCGCCACATGACCTGGTTAATTGTAAGTTAGAAAACTCACCATGATAATAATGTAACAGTCAATCATGGCTGCATGTTACATAATCCTACACCATCAGTGGTAATAACTAACTGCCTTTAACTAAACATCTTTGTCATCTTCACCATTTTATGCAGAGTTGGTCAATAAAGAGATACGAGGTCAGATTCTGGCCTATGCTCGACATACAATTTTTGATGGAGCAGGTGTGCTAATGAACACAAACTTTGCAAATGCGAAATCAGAAACAGGGTGTTCTTACTTTAGATATAGTGCCGCCTATCTGTACAGTGTTATTGTAGTGCCGCCTATCTGTACAGTGTTATTGTAGTGCCGCCTATCTGTACAGTGTTATTGTAGTGCCGCCTATCTGTACAGTGTTATTGTAGTGTCGCCTATCTGTACAGTGTTATTGTAGTGCCGCCTATCTGTACAGTGTTATTGTAGTGCCGCCTATCTGTACAGTGTTATTGTAGTGTCGCCTATCTGTACAGTGTGATTGTAGTGCCGCCTATCTGTACAGTGTTATTGTAGTGCCGACTATCTGTACAGTGTTATTGTAGTGCCGCCTATCTGTACAGTGTGATTGTAGTGCCGCCTATCTGTACAGTGTTATTGTAGTGCCGACTATCTGTACAGTGTTATTGTAGTGCCGCCTATCTGTACAGTGTTATTGTAGTGCCGACTATCTGTACAGTGTTATTGTAGTGTCGCCTATCTGTACAGTGTTATTGTAGTGCCGCCTATCTGTACAGTGTTATTGTAGTGCCGCCTATCTGTACAGTGTTATTGTAGTGCCGCCTATCTGTACAGTGTTATTGTAGTGCCGCCTATCTGTACAGTGTTATTGTAGTACCGCCTATCTGTACAGTGTTATTGTAGTGCCGACTATCTGTACAGTGTGATTGTAGTGCCGCCTATCTGTACAGTGTTATTGTAGTGCCGCCTATCTGTACAGTGTTATTGTAGTGCCGACTATCTGTACAGTGTGATTGTAGTGCCGCCTATCTGTACAGTGTGATTGTAGTGCCGCCTATCTGTACAGTGTTATTGTAGTGCCGACTATCTGTACAGTGTTATTGTAGTGCCGCCTATCTGTACAGTGTTATTGTAGTGCCGACTATCTGTACAGTGTTATTGTAGTGCCGACTATCTGTACAGTGTGATTGTAGTGCCGCCTATCTGTACAGTGTTATTGTAGTGCCGCCTATCTGTACAGTGTTATTGTAGTGTCGCCTATCTGTACAGTGTTATTGTAGTGCCGCCTATCTGTACAGTGTTATTGTAGTGCCGCCTATCTGTACAGTGTTATTGTAGTGCCGACTATCTGTACAGTGTTATTGTAGTACCGCCTATCTGTACAGTGTTATTGTAGTGCCGCCTATCTGTACAGTGTTATTTTAGTGCCGCCTATCTGTACAGTGTTATTGTAGTGCCGACTATCTGTACAGTGTTATTGTAGTGCCGCCTATCTGTACAGTGTTATTGTAGTGCCGACTATCTGTACAGTGTTATTGTAGTGCCGCCTATCTGTACAGTGTTATTGTAGTGCCGCCTATCTGTACAGTGTTATTGTAGTGCCGCCTATCTGTACAGTGTTATTGTAGTGCCGCCTATCTGTACAGTGTTATTGTAGTGCCGACTATCTGTACAGTGTTATTGTAGTGCCGCCTATCTGTACAGTGTTATTGTAGTGCCGCCTATCTGTACAGTGTTATTGTAGTGCCGACTATCTGTACAGTGTTATTGTAGTGCCGACTATCTGTACAGTGTTATTGTTGTGTCGCCTATCTGTACAGTGTTATTGTAGTGCCGCCTATCTGTACAGTGTTATTGTAGTGCCGCCTATCTGTATAGTGTTATTGTAGTGCTGCCTATCTGTACAGTGTTATTGTAGTGCCGCCTATCTGTACAGTGTTATTGTAGTGCCGCCTATCTGTACAGTGTTATTGTAGTGCCGCCTATCTGTACAGTGTTATTGTAGTGCCGCCTATCTGTACAGTGTTATTGTAGTGCCGCCTATCTGTACAGTGTTATTGTAGTGTCGCCTATCTGTACAGTGTTATTGTAGTGCCGCCTATCTGTACAATGTTATTGTAGTGTCGCCTATCTGTACAGTGTTATTATAGTGCCGACTATCTGTACAGTGTTATTGTAGTGCCGCCTATCTGTACAGTGTTATTGTAATGGCTTTGGATATTATTATTATTATTATTATTATTATTACAAAGTATTTATATAGCGCATTATCTAACATTACAACTATTACTCCAAGCGCTTTGCAGCATGTATAAAACATAATATACTCTGCAAAAAAAGAAACGCATAATGGATTTTTTAAGATTTTAGTGGATGTATTTTGGATTATGATTTTACAATAAAAAATGTAGATATTCACTAGAATTGTTTCAATTGAAAAAAATTTACAATCCAAACCTTAGATATTGGTGAAAAAAAAGTCAGATCATCACAGTTAAGAACACTTCCTGTCACGGTTAAGTTAGTACCGTGTATGACCACCTCGAGCTGCCAACACAGTTCTGCATCTCCTTGGCATAGAGTCAATCAATGTTCTTACGTTATTGCGTGGAATTGTTCGCCATTCCTGTTGTAACATTTGACGGAGCTGATCGAGGGTCTGAGGCGGAGGTTGGCGCAGGCGCACACGTTTATCCAGTTGGTCCCATAAGTGTTCAATCGGATTCAAATCCGGTGATTTGGAAGGCCATGGTAGCACATTAATGTTGTTCTGTTGAAGGTAGTCAATGGTTAAGCGGGCTATGTGAGGCCTAGCATTGTCATGTTGGAATAACTCCCTCTGTCGGTCAATTACGCGCACAAGGTGAGGTTGGAGAATTTCGTCTCTGTACCTTTGAGCCGTTAAATTGCCCGGGACATGTACCAGTTCTGTTTTACGGTCATTAGAGATCGCCGCCCACATCATGACGCTACCTCCACCGAAGCTATCCACTTCTTGGACACACGAGGAAGAGAAACGTTCATTCCTGCGCCGGTATACACAGATTCTTCCATCACGTTTCTGTAGCAGAAAACGGGACTCATCGCTGAACCAGATTCTGCGCCAGTTGCGGAATGTCCAGCCCCTCAATCTGTTGCACCATCGGACTCTTTCTCGTCTGTGTAACGGTGTCAAAACTGCTCCAAAATACGGTCTTCTGGGTCTAATGCCATATTGTCGAAGTCGGTTGCGGACTGTCTGCGAGCTGATTCTTCTCAATCCAGGTATTCCGACTGCAGTAGCTGTTGCAGCAACGGTTCGATTCCGTAGATGAAAGACCCGGATGTAGCGATCTTGTCCAGGAGTCGTGATGCGAGGTCGCCCACTCCTCGGTCGGTCATTAGTAGAGCCAGTCTGCTGGAATCTGTTCCACAGCCGAGAAATTGTGCTCTGATTTACGTTTTCAGTTCGTGCAATCTCACTTTGGGATACTCCGGCCTGGGGACGGCCAATGACGATATTTCGAGTAGCAGGGTCCAACCTTGGCATGGCAGCATTTTAACGTTATGATGAATTCAAGCTTCAAACTTCGTCCTTTTATACGCTTTAATGTAGTGGTTGAATTAAGCACAAAGTTCTCGTGAAAAACGTAAGCCAAATTCCATGGCGATAGAGGTGATGTGCAATTTTAGAGAGTCGCCGAGCTAATTTGGCAGAGAGCCAAATCAAATGAACAGACCTTTAAAGTTTCATACTTACCTGTAAAAAATCAATTACTCAATTGACCATTTCAGTTTACCTGGTAAAATACATAATTTGCATTTTTAAAATTTCAAAAGGGCTATGCGTTTCTTTTTTTTGCAGAGTATATATCACATAAAACAAAGCAAAGTTACACATAAAATTCTAAATGGGGTATTTTAAACAAATATTAAATTTAATATCATAACGATGAATAAGAAGACTAGCATGGTTCATCTAAACATTCTTTAAATTTTGACATCACATATACATCACACCTCACCTCTTTTTCTACCATGGCTCAGTGGTTAGAGTACCTGACGAGTAAAACCTGGTTTGTAGTAATACATGGGTCGTGGATTCGATTCCCGCTTGAGCCATATATTTTCATCTTCCCATTACATTTACATACTTAACACATGTCAATATATCAAACAGATAACAGATATTGTAAGATAGGATTATTGAACAGCAGTGAGAGACTAATGTTTTATTCGAGAGTACTTCAATTCGGATCAAAATGAAAAGAAGCAAAACTCTCTCTTCAGAAGACAATTTAAGAAAAGGGCAAGGTAGATGTCGCCGTACTTATCTAAACCAAATAAGTACTGCGCCTCATATTTGAGAGTAGATTGGGGCCTAAATCAATTCAGCCACACAATTTAAATACTGCGTACCACAAGTCAAACGTTGATGACAAACGGAAGTTATTTCTGCTGACGAATTTTCCTCCTACAGAAATACGTGGCAAGAAAAGGGGCTTCAACCGATCATGGCTTGAAAAATATCAAAAATATTCAGAGTCGGAAAAGTGGGTGTATTGTTTATATTCAGTTTTATTCAATAGTTCTGATCTTGCTTTTTTAGGGGCCCTGTAAACGACTGTAGTAAATAAACTACTTTAATAAAACGCCATTTGGGGCTGCATGGACATAGCAAGTGGCTTGAAATGAGCAAAAATTTCATTTCAGTTGCTGAAGGCAGAAGCGAAGATGTGTGAATGTAATCTTCGCAAGCCATGGGTTTTCGGTTCACTCCGCTCCCAGAAAAAATCTCAGTTTAGATTTGAAACTGATCAAATTTTAGCTGATCATTTACAAAATAGTCCTCCAAATACGCGCCGTCTATCACCTCAAATACAAAATGAATTGATTCATATTTGTCGCAAAAAGTTGCGACGTCAACGTAATTTCATAATGTAATTTTCCTAAGTGTACCAGCTTACAAGTAGTTTACCCCTTAAGCTACCCCACTGAAATTGATCGCTGCTTGTTTTCGTCGCCTTTTCATGTTTAACATGACAGTTTGTAGATCAGTTTCATAATCCGACTACGTACAGCAGTACAATGCCCACGACATAAAATGTTTGAGGTATACATTTGAACAAACTGCGTGATTAATTTGCATCAATTTTGATTTGATATGAATTATCATGTTACCTATAATACTGTTGGGTTTCATTTAAGTGAATGAATGTAAAGGTGGAGATAACGGACAGTGGTCAATCTCATATCTCCTATAAGGAGATAACGGACAGTGGTCAATCTCATATCTCCTATAAGGAGATAACGGACAGTGGTCAATCTCATATCTCCTATAAGGAATACAAAATAGAGAGTTGGGCAAACACGGACCCCTGGCCATACCAAAGGGGGGATCAGGTGCCTAGGAGGAGTAAGCTACTCCTGTCGTTCGTTCACACCCGCAGTGGTAAATCTCATATTTCCTATAAGGAATACAAAATAGAGAGTTGGGCAAACACGGACCCCTGGACCCCTGATTGTGATCTTTTATCAGTGTAGGAAAATCTCCATAAAATAAGCTAGACATGCAGGTGAGATAGTTTGAAAATGTTGTCAAATTGTAACAGAGAACTATGCACGCTTAGCATATACATTTACCCTTGTAATATCAAGAAATATAAAGTAGAAGATGACACTCATTTACTCATCTTAGTTATTTTGCAGCACCTACTTAAGACATACATACGAACCGTCTCCCAAACCGCACACATTAAACTCCCAACTTTAATCGCATCGCAATTGATTCAACCTGAACTTTCAAATTATGCTTAAATTTGTCAATATTTTACCATACACAAATACATGGCGGTATGTATTATTTACATACCTTAAAAAGAAATACTTCAGTGAGTAAAAATTAGGTATGACATTAATCATCTTACCTGTGCTTATTGTGAAATTAAAAAAACAAATCTGACATTCCGGGGGAATTTCCGAATTACACATTCTATACTAAGATTACATATGTCCACGAGAAATAATAAATTGAGTTTGTACTATCTTTTGTGGATAGAAGAAATTATAATACAAAATCAAATAATTGTCATTTATTTCAATTATATTACCGTGACAAATATATTGAAATGATTGATTTAAATGAATATTATTTATAACTATTTATGATTATATATTGTTTAACACACCGCTCGAGAATTTTTCACTCATATTGGAGACGTCACCATCACCGGTGAAGGGCTGCAAAATTTAGGCCTATGCTCGGCGCCCATGGCCTTTGAGCAGGGAGGGATCTTTAAGGTGCCACACCTGCTGAGACACGGGACCTCGGTTTTTGCTGTCTCATCTGAAGGACCGCCCCATTTAGTCGCCTCTTACGACAAGCAAGGGGTGCTGAGGATCTATTCTAACAACCTGGATCCCCACGGGGCTTTATAAATAATATATGACTAAAATATTTTATGATTTTATAATATTTCTGAATATATTTCTTTTGGTGTAGTAGCTGGGGTCATTTCGTATCTCATCCCACTGTTCTTATTGAAAATAGTTGTATTGGTTGTGTACATTATATGTAAGAGCAAAAGAAAATCTAATTAATGAAATTAATAATTATTTTGAAACTAACCATGTGTAAACGTTTAGTGTCGCTATGCTTTAAGCTTCTAATCTATAAGACAACAGCTGCCACTCAACAACGTAATGTGGTTACTTAGGTTGATTTTGTTGTTGATTTTCTTTTACAACCTTTTGAGAAATTGTGTTACTTATATTGAGGTGTCAAACACTCGACGGCATTGACCACTTGAACTGTCCAAGAGGGTATACCTCACGTAGAAGATGTAGAGACACATCAAACAGATAAACATTTCCCTGCGACTACGAAAAAGACAACAACAACAACAACAACAAATAAAAAAAAAAAAAGGAAAAAGGTGCAAGAAAACAACTAATTGACAACTTTATTTATTATTTTGTTTGTGTGTTATTGCAAATGCGTTTTATTTATGAAGTCCTATTAAGCATGCACATCAATATGGAGAAAAATATACTTATAAATCAGCAGAGAGATTTCATTTGTTCAGACGCAGATAATTTTTTTTTATTTATATGCACATCATTTTAAGATATTTACTTCCGTATTCATTATTACTTTATCATGACAAACCTAATTAATTAGACATCAAATTATGAAGCAGCAAAGTATTTATAATTTCTATCTTACAGTGCTAATCAGTAGAGCCTTATTAACAAGAGTGTGCATCGAATGCGATAAAAATTGCATCTGCCAAAATTTCATCATGTTGTTAAGATATTGAAAATACGGACAATGAATTCAACTCGGAGGTACTAGAAACATTTACAGAATTTTAAAATATTACAAAATGCGGTGTGGTAAACTTGTTGGATTATTGGATTATTGTCGTACACGTGTTGGATTACTGGATTATTGTCGTACACGTGTTGGATTACTGGATTATTGTCGTACACGTGTTGGATTACTGGATTATTTGTCGTACACGTGTTGGATTACTGGATTATTGTCGTACACGTGTTGGATTATTGGATTATTGTCGTACACGTGTTGGATTACTGGATTATTGTCGTACACGTGTTAGATTACTGGATTATTGTCGTACACTTGTTGGACTATTGGAGACCCTCCATACTCTCCTCCTTCCTTACCTCCCCCTGATAGCTTGCCTGATTGTAGCCGTTTCGTTCATTAGTTTGCTCAATCCCTTAGCTGTGAGAAGTGACATTGATTTTGAATTCTCTGATGTTTTACAAGATGAAGACCTCGGTGGTGCAGATGAATGTACGGTGGATGTAAGCCATTTTGAACTTTTCCAGTTTCTCACGTCTTCAGCCACTGAGGATATTCATTTGCATCGGACAGAATCAAGAGAGAAAACTGTGATGTATGATTTCGGGATGATTGCAATATAACTAAATTTGAATATATGTGAAGTTTTTTGAATTGAAGATATTTACACGTGTATTCGCAAATTCCACGGTCGTTATAATTGTATTGCATCCAAACAGAGCCTGATGTTGGTTTGAATATTGTCTTACGTTGTTAGACCGTTCTTTAAATAATAATCTTGACTATAGATTACTACGTTTACTCGATCGAGGTATAGCGTTAATAGTTTAGTAACGAAAACGTCAGGGTTAATGGTATAGTAACGAAACGTCAGGGTTAATGGTATAGTAACGAAACGTCAGGGTTAATGGTATAGTAACGAAACGTCAGGGTTAATGGTATAGTAACGAAACGTCAGGGTTAATGGTATAGTAACGAAACGTCAGGGTTAATAGTCTTATAACGAAAACGTCAGGGTTAATAGTCTTATAACGAAAACGTCAGGGTTAATAGTCTTCTAACGAAAACGTCAGGGTTAATAGTCTTCTAACGAAAACGTCAGGGTTAATAGCGTGGTAGCGAAAACGTCAGGGTTACTAGTCTTATAACGAAAACGTCAGGGTTAATAGCGTGGTAGCGAAAACGTCAGGGTTAATAGTCTTCTAACGAAAACGTCAGGGTTAATAGTCTTCTAACGAAAACGTCAGGGTTAATAGCGTGGTAGCGAAAACGTCAGGGTTACTAGTCTTATAACGAAAACGTCAGGGTTAATAGCGTGGTAGCGAAAACGTCAGGGTTAATAGTCTTCTAACGAAAACGTCAGGGTTAATAGTCTTCTAACGAAAACGTCAGGGTTAATAGTCTTCTAACGAAAACGTCAGGGTTAATAGTCTTA
Organism: Ostrea denselamellosa; assembly: GCA_024699665.1. Taxonomy (NCBI): domain Eukaryota; kingdom Metazoa; phylum Mollusca; class Bivalvia; order Ostreida; family Ostreidae; genus Ostrea; species Ostrea denselamellosa. Next base: position 1,047,062 of record JAMZEH010000050.1, on the reverse strand, counting down.
TAACGAAAACGTCAGGGTTAATAGTCTTATAACGAAAACGTCAGGGTTAATAGTCTTATAACGAAAACGTCAGGGTTAATTGTCTAATAACGAAAACGTCAGGGTTAATAGTCTTCTAACGAAAACGTCAGGGTTACTAGTCTTCTAACGAAAACGTCAGGGTTAATTGTGTAGTAACGAAAACGATCAAATTAATCTACAAAAATAAGTAAATCAGTTCAGTGTTAATTTTTTTTTTAAATCCAAAAATAACGAATATCTGTCAATTAAATTTTGCAATTTTAGAAATAGAGTGTAACCTTTCTTTCGAAATCAATTATTTTATTCAAATTTAGAGCAAAAATTGTTTAATGATAAATTCTGTACCATGATTAAAATTTGTGTTAATTTAGTCGTTGGAAATGTGCAGGAACAGAATATATAGATATAAATTAATATCAGCCCAGCATATAATGTTTATATAATGAAAATATTAGACAAGGCTTGAAAGCTGACGGAGTATAATCTGATTGTTCCATCATTGTTTCTACACGTGTCAATTTTAAATACCGCCTGAACATTTCTAATGCCCGTCATTTTGAACATCAGTGTCTGTCACGAACGTAGAGATGATGGAATTCTGTATATTTATCATTCATCACAATATTCACAGTATTCAAGAATAACAATGTAGAAATAATGTCAATATATTTTTTTTTTTTCATGTTAACTAAACCCTTCCCCAACACTCCGGTTGACTCGCTAAATGTTTGTTCCAGCACCTATTAGTAAAGTTTGCTATATATAGACTTAGATCTCTCTCTCTCTCTCTCTCTCTCTCTCGATCTCTCTCTGTGTGCATGCAACCATTAGTCTAAAGAAATAAGAGTACACAAGGCATATTAGACATCAATGTCAAAATAGGTCTTATTGTCTGAAGGTTTTGATTTATACTGTAGGAATTATGAGACTGGTCACTCTTGGTTGTCCTAGGCTTTTCATTCATTCAATATTATTTCTGTTGCTGTATAACTGAATGGACAAACAGACCGGATCGCAGCAGAGTTTGTATCAACATTCCTGAGTACATTTCTTTTGTGAATTTTCCATCGAATGTTTTTTACCATCCGATTTTCATATATGAAGCATATTTCTACAGTGGCGGATCTAAAGGGGAGGTCAACTCTCATAACCCCCTTTACTGAAACAATTTCAACCGCAAAATGTCTTTTCAAGGGGAGGATGGGGTTAGAAAAGCTGCACAAATTTGAATTACACATTTCCCCTTTTCAAAACGTTTATGATTCGTCTCTGTAGCTAGCTTATATTAGTTAAGAGGTACAAACATTATATGCAGATGACAATGGAATATTGTTCATGAAATATTACAGACAATGTGAATAGAAAATACGTATAGTCAGAAAGGGTAAACCTAATTTAAGTTTTGAGCATATGGACATCTTAGAAATATTTTCTGAAACTGATTTTCATTCTTGCTGGTCAATTTACCAGAACGTAGTAACTTAAATGTAAAACTACCTGTAGAAGGAAATATTAAATTGCTCATTTCCTCTGATCAGTTAGTGCATTGATTACAGTCACAGTTGGGAGTATATTACTTATTTCATCTTATGTGATTAAATCATTGATTGATTGATTGATTGTTTTCAGCTACACTCAACCATTTTTCACTTATCTGGTGGCGTCCAGTTTTTGTAGGTGGAGGAGAGAACCCAGATACAATGTATCCGGAAAGAGACCACCGACCTTCCGAAAGTAAACGTTCTCACATATATCGACGCGAGCGGGATTCAAACCCGCCCCGACTAGAGGTGAGAGGCCTTGTGATTTTGAGCGCAATGCTTTAACCACTCGGCCATAAATTCTTGAATTATAAATACATGAAATAACTTTCAAATGTAAAGAAAAATAGTAAACTACAATTTTTATTTTAAAATCAAATAGTTAGTAAACTAACCAACTCATTTTTACGATTGATTGTTTGTTTGTTGTTTTCCGCCACACTCAACAATTGTTCAGTAATTATATGGTGGCGTCTATTATTTTTTTTATTATTGGTGGAAGACAGAACCCAGATGCAATGTACCCTGGAAGAGACCATCGACCTTCCAAAAGTAAACTGGCAAACTTTTTCACATATATAGGCGCGAGCGAGAATTGAACCTCAGGTGAGAGAGGTGAAAGGAGGTGACTAGAGGTGAGAGGCCTTGCAATTTTTAGCGCAATGCTCTAGCGGCCCTTTTCATTTCTCCGAGACTTACATCTGTATTAAATGAGGAAATGGATAGACTGTTTGAATTCAAAGTCCAGAGAAAAAAGTATGGGGGTGAGCATTTTTCAAGGTATGCAAATTATGTTCCAGGCTGAACATTTGTCTAAACTCTTTCGAGATTCAATATTTATAATTTTAATTTATCAAACAAACACACGTCTCCAGGTCTATTTCTAAATCTTATTACAAAAAACAACACAGGACTCCAAAAGTTACTCATGTCACTCTAAGACATGACTGCAATAGATCTACCTATTTCTAAATCTCATAGACTGGCACAGAGTATCTTTGGAAGCCCAACAGACATTCTAGAAATTCTAACACTGTCAAATTGCCTTCATTGACAATGGTGACTTTCCATTTGAGTGAAAAGACGCTAGTACACAACCAAGCCAACAAAATGAAGAAAAGAGTACTATTTCTATTTGATGAGTTTGATTGATCTATTTGTATTTACAATATCACCCACTGAGATGTTCTGTACAGAATTTGTAAACCCAATACTATTTCATTTGATGTCATGGAGTACAGAGAGAGAGATAGATAGAGAGGAGAGAGAGAGAGAGAGGGGGAATTTTACACATGAATGTTCAAGTCAAAAGTAGCTCATGATCTTTTTCTCCTTTATATATATATATAAATGAAAAGGCTGAGATGACTAACAGTATTTAATGTGGTAATTCCTATAGAAAGTACAAAGAAAATACAAATCAGAGGAATGGGCAAATACGGACCCCTGGACACACCACAGGTACAATCAAGTGCTCAGTAGGAGTAAGCATCCCCTGTCGACCGGTCACACCCGCCGTGAGCCCTTCATCCCGATCAGGTACACGGAGTAATCCATAGTGAGAATCAGTGTGCTAAGAGAACGTCGCATGGTAGGTAACAGTCAGACAACATTTGACCCAATGACAAATTGTACTGGCAAACTAGATCGTAATAACCATAAAGTTGGCGAAATGCTTACTTTATATGAGACTGTGCAAACCCCTGCAACATCAACTTTTTTTTCTTTTTTGTCAGTAGCCTGCCTCGATTTAAAATCTGATTAGTTGCAGAATAAGCTCTTGCGTATCGTATCAGTTGGGAGATATAAACACCATATGCAGGTGATCATGGAATATTGCACACTCAGACACACACACAAACATACACACAAATGCACAGATATATATATATATATATATATATATATATATATATATATATATATATATATATACTCTGCAAAAAAAGAAACGCATAGCCCTTTTGAAATTTTAAAAATGCAAATTATGTATTTTACCAGGTAAACTGAAATGGTCAATTGAGTAATTGATTTTTTACAGGTAAGTATGAAACTTTAAAGGTCTGTTCATTTGATTTGGCTCTCTGCCAAAATTAGCTCGGCGACTCTCTAAAATTGCACATCACCTCTATCGCCATGGAATTTGGCTTACGTTTTTCACGAGAACTTTGTGCTTAATTCAACCACTACATTAAAGCGTATAAAAGGACGAGGTTTGAAGCTTGAATTCATCATAACGTTAAAATGCTGCCATGCCAAGGTTGGACCCTGCTACTCGAAATATCGTCATTGGCCGTCTCCAGGCCGGAGTATCCCAAAGTGAGATTGCACGAACTGAAAACGTAAATCAGAGCACAATTTCTCGGCTGTGGAACAGATTCCAGCAGACTGGCTCTACTAATGACCGACCGAGGAGTGGGCGACCTCGCATTACGACTCCTGGACAAGATCGCTACATCCGGGTCTTTCATCTACGGAATCGAACCGTTGCTGCAACAGCTACTGCAGTCGGAATACCTGGATTGAGAAGAATCAGCTCGCAGACAGTCCGCAACCGACTTCGACAATATGGCATTAGACCCAGAAGACCGTATTTTGGAGCAGTTTTGACACCGTTACACAGACGAGAAAGAGTCCGATGGTGCAACAGATTGAGGGGCTGGACTTTCCGCAACTGGCGTAGAATCTGGTTCAGCGATGAGTCCCGTTTTCTGCTACAGAAACGTGATGGAAGAATCCGTGTATACCGGCGCAGGAATGAATGTTTCTCTTCCTCGTGTGTCCAAGAAGTGGATAGCTTCGGTGGAGGTAGCGTCATGAAGTGGGCGGCGATCTCTAATGACCGTAAAACAGAACTGGTACATGTCCCGGGCAATTTAACGGCTCAAAGGTACAGAGACGAAATTCTCCAACCTCACCTTATGCGCGTAATTGACCGACAGAGGGAGTTATTCCAACATGACAATGCTAGGCCTCACACAGCCCGCTTAACAATTGACTACCTTCAGCAGAACAACATTAATGTGCTACCATGGCCTTCCAAATCACCGGATTTGAATCCGATTGAACACTTATGGGACCAACTGGATAAACGTGTGCGCCTGCGCCAACCTCCGCCTCAGACCCTCGATCAGCTCCGTCAAATGTTACAACAGGAATGACGAACAATTCCACGCAATAACGTAAGAACATTGATTGACTCTATGCCAAGGAGATGCAGAACTGTGTTGGCAGCTCGAGGTGGTCATACACGGTACTAACTTAAACGTGACAGGAAGTGTTCTTAACTGTGATGATCTGACTTTTTTTTCACCAATATCTAAGGTTTGGACTGTAATTTTTTTCAATTGAAACAATTCTAGTGAATATCTACATTTTTTATTGTAAAATCATAATCCAAAATACATCTACTAAAATCTTAAAAAATCCATTATGCGTTTCTTTTTTTGCAGAGTATATATATATATATATATATATATATATATATATATATATATATTACCAATATCCTACATGTATGAATCTTCATCAAGCCACATGTATGTTGTTGCTAGTTTAACTGTCTGACCAGCACGTCATTCTCACAAGAAAAAGATCAGCTAGAGGTCTTCAATTTTGAAATGATAAACAAGTTTTCAAAAATTAACAACTATTGTGTGCGTTGACTTCTGTATCTGTCATAACAGGCAGAGTATTAGTTGATGTTATAGGCTTTCAACAACATTTCCCACATTCTACGTTGGTTTTGATAATCTGGTTTACAAATACAGCCCCGTCGCTAGGGTAACGTCTTATCCATTGTTAGGCCGTTCTTCACATACTGATTTTCACCGATCGCGGTACCTCGGTGATAAAGTGTTTGCTTGGTAACGTGGAGGTTGTGAGTTCGAGTCCTGCTCGTACCATGGTCGAGTCAAACTTAAGACGAAAACAGGTAGCGACTGCTCCTTCGCCAAACGGTCGGCAGTTAGAAATGAGAAACATGGGTCTTTCGGATATGACCTTAACAACGACGAGCAGGACTTCGAACTCGAGACCTTCCGAAGCAAACGCTCTACCACTGCGTGAGCCCAAAGCCAGTTAATTTGTTCTCTAGGATTATAATCCATGCAATGGAGGAATGCCTTTAATAATCAATTATCCAATCTTTTCACAATCACGTCTTCGATTGGCACTTTACAAACATCTACTGCAATTACTGTGTAGTATTGTTTCATGGAACAATTATATTTTTAACTTTTATTCTAAATAGTGTATAAATTTCATCCTGATAATTAAAATCGAGCAATCAACATACTCTATTGTTCCCAGCAGCTCGGAAAGTTTGATACATGTTGAGTGTAAATCCGTATCATTCAGTATAGATGCCGTTAGTTCAATAGGTAGATATTCTGACCGTCAACCTCTAGACACACAACGGGGAGTAGCTGGTAACCAGAATTTGGATTATTTATCAGAAACATCAAATGGATTTACAAACTCGTTAAAAAAGAACTTCTGATTCTGAAAATTAGAAAACTGACTTCTTAAGCAATGTTAAGATTACATAACACGGATATATCCAGATTAGAAAGGTTGTACTGTATACTCCTGTTTTTGAATGTAGTGTTTTTGTCTGAGGGGTGTGCAGACTACAATCCAATTCACGGGGAGAGATATATCAGCCCTGTTGTTTCCATGGTTACCATGGTGGGGCCACAACAGTGTGTTAAGGAGTGTCTCGCCAGACCCGCTGTGTGTGGGGGCGTGAACTACAGGAAAACGCACTTTCTCTGTGAAATCGTGACGTCCATAGACCAAACAGAAGCAGATACAGAATACTTTAGAATTCGCCTTGATGACGTAAGTATTTTAAAGTCTATTTTCGTATTACTGAATATAATTCAACTTCACTCTCACCCTAGCGGCATTTTTCTATTTTTATAATGGAAACCAAAACTAGGTGTCGCCACATCTTTGAAATAAATCAGTAGTCGTAAAAAACAGCAAGAATGTAAATTCTATCCCCCCCCCCCCGGTAATCGGAGATTCGGGGGGAGATATTAGTTGTGTTTGGTCTGTCCGTTTGTCTGTTTGTTTGTCCGCAAAAAAAACGTTTGACCATAATTTTGAACGCTAGGTACTAGGCCTTTCGTACATCTATATTTCACATGTTCACTTGTTGTGATAAGACCTTTCTATTGTACCAAATATGTTTACCCCTTGACCTTCACCTAGGAGTTTAACCAATTTTCCTTTAAAAAACAAACAAACAAACAAACCTATTACTTTGGCCATAGCTTGTGAAATCTTACAGAAATGTTTTTCGTATTTCATATGTATATTTTTGTGATAAGATCTTTATTTTGGTACCACACTAATTTATCTGTCATACGCGAGCACTAGTGTTTCAAAATACATTTTGTTCCTTCTCCGCTTTAGTTGTTGGTTGTATGTTGCTTAACGTCCCCTCCAGAATCTTTCACTCGCATGGAGAAATCACCATTACCGTCAAAGGGCTGCAACATTCAGGTTTATGTTCGGTGCTCATATCTTTATTGTGTCACACCTTTTGTGACACGGGGCCTCGGTTTTTGCGGTCTCATGTGAAGAACCGCCCTATTTAGTCGCCTCTTACAAGTAGGGGGTACTGAGGATCTATTCTAACCCGGATCCCCACGTGATGTTCCTTTTAGTTTATAGAAAATGAAATATGAGCAGACGCTTCATTCAATTTGTATATTAAAATGATATATATCAAATTCCATGATCCTTCTAGTAAATGGAATTATATATATATATATATATATATATATATATATATATATATATATATATTGATATCCAAATTATAAGTAAACATCCATTCATATTTTCATGTTCAAATCTTCGGATTTGCTCGTATTTGTAAATGAAACCCAATATTGCACTTTGGTTTTCAGTACATGTTTGAGAATTTTCATGTTTCACTGCTATCGCTTTCCATGCATTGCAGATTCTGATTAGCGACCCCCTCCCAATTGCCGCCGCCACCCCCCCCCCCCCCCCTCCCGAATGTTTTATTTATAGATGCATTGATATGTTGCCTACAAAACTTCTCGTAACTTGATAACAGATTTAAACTCTTTCTCCTCCTTACCAGTTCACTACCACAGTAGTAGAGAGTTCGCTTCGTGAGTTCGAGCCCGCTAATGATTGTTTAATTGTTTGTTTTACGTCCCGTTTTAGATGTTGATGTTTGTTTTATTTTTGTTTTTTTGTTTATTTGTTTGTTTTGTTTTGTTTTGTTTTGTTTTTTTGGCTTATTTTTGTTTCCTTGTTTTTGTTCTTTTGTTTATTTGTTTTATTTATTTATTTTGGGTTTTTTAATATGCCAACGCCTGTTGCGATGCAGGACCTCAATTTTTGAAGGTCATATCCGAAAGACCCGTGATTCTCACTTCTAAATGCCGAACGTTTGGCGAAGGAGCAATCACTACTTATGTTTACGTCTAAGGTTTGATGCAGCCATGCCACGGGCGGGACTCAAACTCACGACCTCCTGGTTATGAAGCGAACGCTCTAACCGCGACTGGCCCCTGCTCATGTAATGACCTCGTCAAACCTAAAACACGAACATAAGTAGTGAATGCTCTTTCGCCAAACGCTTGGCATATAAATGTGAGAATTATTGGTCTTTCAGATGTATCTTTAAAACGTGGGTTCCGTGTCGCGGCAGGCGTTAGCACGCTAACGAACACTCACATCGACGGCCCTGATCGCTAGGCATAGGTCTAGATTTATGGTACTTAACCTTCAGCTGGTGACGTCTCAATGTGTGTAAACATTTTTAGACGGGACGTAGAACAAATGGACTATCAGTAAATCAATTCGTATTTTTGTATAAACTCTGATTGATGATACATATTGTATTAATATCTCTTGTATTTTGTTAAAGATTGACCTTCATTTTACTTTTATTTCTTTCAAGGTGACTTATCATCAGCCAGAATGTACCTCGTGTCTACCAGGCGAGAAATGTGTCCGATTATCCAGCAATAAAACGCACTGTGTCAGGGGTAGGTCACTCCACTCTTACTTATAATTCAAATATACCATGACCTTTATTGCAAAGGTCACGTGGTGTCTGCCAGCATCATGCTAGGTGTATTCGACACGCCTGTTCGTCAATCGTGTGCAATGCTCTACAATAGAATTTTGCTGTAATGATAAAAATTCAAATGAGCTTGAATTTCTTCACTTTTTAACTTTATTGCTTGTTTAATTACGGAAATTTCTTACGCGACTATCGAGCTCAATCAAAGTTTCAGCGAGTGTGGCACTATAAAGACCCCTCCTTGCTCGAAGGTATTAAGAGCCGAGCATAGACATAAATTTTGTAGTCCTTCACTGACAATGGCAACGTCTTATACGAATGAAAGATTCTTGAGTGGGACATTAAACAATATACAACATAGAACCCAGTGTCAGCCGTCAAACTTTTGTCATTTATTATGCACAGAATTTATACTTTAATTCCCCCTCTCTCTCTCTCTCTCTCCATATATATATATATATATATATATATATATATATATATATATATATACTTACTTTACTCTCGCCTGGGCTGGGCCCACTTGAGGCCAGAGTCCCATCCCCTAATTCCCCTTCAGATAAACTGGATAGTATCTATACATGAGAGTGCATTAAAATATACATGCCCATGAAGCGCACGATAAAAAAGTGGTGCACTTGTGGTAGCTATATAAGGCAGACAACCACTTAGTAGACTAAATGAGTGGTTGTTGTTTTCTGCCACACTCAACATTTTTTCAGTTATCTGGGGCCGTCCAGTATAGTAGCCTCCGAGAGAGAACCCAGATACAATGTACCTGGAAAGAGATCACCGACCTTCCGAAGGTAAACTGGCAAACTTTCTTACAGCCCGAGTGAGTATCGAACCCGCGCCGACTTGAGGTGAGATGCCTTGTGATTTTGAGCGCGATGCTCTAACGGAGATTCCCCATCAATTAGCAGACATCACTACGTTATAGATAAAGTGAACAACAATTGAACGTGACTGAAGTAAAGCTATGCCACCACAAAGACGTCATTTACAGGCAAATGAGCGCATTCAAGCTATCGGAGTGCTTCAGGCTGGACAGACCCAGAGGGATGCTGCTATCCGGTTTGTTGTGTCCCAGAGTGTCATCTCTAAACTCTGGACACGATTTCAGGGGACTGGTACAGTCAATGAGAGGCCTAGAAGTGGTAGACTCCGTGCAACAAACCAACGCCAAGACCGGTACATCTTAACGTTGGCATGGAGACAACGTTTCAATCTCTTTCAAGACTGAGTCGTCAGTTTAATGTTGCCACTGGCCTGCACATGACCTCCCAGATTTTGGGAAACATACTTCGTGCTACTAATTTCAGGGCTTAGAGGTCAGTAGTATGAACCAGACTTCCCCCAAGTCATCGACAAGCACGCTTGGAATTCACATGTCAACATATGAATTGGGATAGACGACGTTGGGAGCCGGTACAGGTCATAGATGAGTCCCGATTCGATCTGGACTTCCACGATGATCGTAGGCGTGTGTGAAGAGCGGCAATACAGAGATACGGTCAGACATTTGTGGCTGAACACAATCGGTTTGGCGGTGGCTCTATGATGATTTGGGGCGGGATCTTTCTGGTGGGTTGCACCGAAATGGTAACCACCAGGAATGGCACACTGCCTGCTCTCCGATACAGGGATGAAATTCTTCACCCAGTCGTCAGGTTGTTTGTAGGTGCAATCAAGACAAATTTCATCCTGATAAACGATAACGCCCGTCCCCATCGTGTTCATGTGGTTCAGGAGCATCTGCAGAGGGAAACTATCGAGAATATCGAATGGTCTGCTGTCTCACCGGACCTGAATCCCATCGAGCATGTGTGGGATCAACTTCGGCATCAACTTTCACAGCGTCCAAACCAACCACAGACTTTGGATGACCCTGAAAACGCGCTGAATGAGCAATGGAACAATCTCCCTCATCATAACATTGTGAATCACATAATGAGTATATAACGCCGATGCCAGGCTGTTCTGAGAGCAAATGGAGGTTACACCGAGTATTGATGAGTTCCATTTTGGATGTGTACTGTAAAATTATTTTTCATGCCAGATTTCTTCACGCCACTCAGTTACATGTTGTACTGTGCATTGTTACCCCCCCCCCCCCCCCCAACAAAAAATAAATGAAATCTAGATTTCTGATTAAATATTGATGAAAAATGATGTCAGCATTTGTGTTTCATATATTCTGCCATGTACGTACAAAGTTTAGTTTAATTCAGTGATATAATCCACGACCCCTAACTTATTTTGTCGCGTGTGTATAGGCACTAACAGAAAGACATATCCCGAACCCGATCTCAATTTATAACAGCACGATAAAGAACCCTGAGCGCCATGCATAGGTCAAATTTTCTGGCATTTCACCTGCAAATAATGACGTCTCCATATAAGTGAAAAAAATCACAGAGGAACATAAAGCAAACAACCATAACATTTTCATTTTACTTTTCAGATGACTATAAACCAACTGACTGCACATCTATATACAGAATGGAATCGTCTTTACCCAGCGGGCTGTATCAGATAAAACTTCCGGTCATTGGTGATGTGGGTGTTCTCTGTGAAATGGAGATCGATGGAGGAGGATGGACAGTAATCATCTTAATTGATTTGATATTAACTTATCATTTTAATTACTTTTAATTATTGATTAGTAAACAAATTGTGTAAAAAGCTGATACAGTTGATCTAATCAAACTTTTGTTCGTATTCTGTTTTAACTCGGTGGTATTTGCTCAGTGTATTCCATGGCTTGTAATATTAGTACTTTCTTGTGAAATTCCACATGCACTGTGGTATATAACTGCCCTTAAAACGATCAGGGACTAATTGAAACAACTGCTTTAGTATTCCTTTGTAATAATGCAGTGACAAAACGGCATTATCACGTGACATCAGATTTCAGAGTGACTAAATAAACAATCAGAAAGTTCAATACAACAAACATACAAGAGTGAAAATATTTCAACTTTATCCTAGAAGTGTAATAGATTGTGTACGAAATGTCTACGTGATTCAATTTGATTATTGATTAATCAACAGATTGTGCAAGATTTACTGTTTGCAAAAGCCTAGTGGTTTATTTTACCTTATCGACCACGTTTTATCCATTAACAATACTAATTTTCATTCACAGGTCTATTTGATATTTCCCAGTGAACTCGAAATAAAAGATACCACAATCTCCCACACCTACTTCATATTAAAACAAAATAGTTTATTAAAGCAATATAAGCTGTAACTGATGGTAAATAAATTGAAAAAAATAAAAGAACAAATATAATAATGTTTTTGTGATTCAACATATATAATTTCATAGAATCAGGGTGAATTCAAAGCAATAAACCCGTCAACTCAGCAACAAATGTTGATTCATGAATCACTGTCATCCCGATAATAATTCCTTCTCTTAATCACAGATGTGCGCCAGTTCGGAAAAATGCGAAAAAAGCGCACGTGTCAGATATGTAAACAATTTAATATGCCAAATTATAGCAAATTTATAAATAAAATGCCATTTGAGTGGTTTATTGGCCTATATCAAACTACTTTCTTACACTTATGATACTTAAAGTCATTCATGACACGTTGTAATATTCTAAAACAAACGAAATGTGTAGTTTCTCACGTCAATCTCCGTCTTTGTATGACCTCGGTCTCAGTGCAACCCGATTATGTTCGGCAATCATCGTTCCCATGTTCGTGTATACGATACATTAACGGTTTATACGAAACGCTCATTGTAGGTACGCTCTCAAACAATATTTCCTAGTTTATTTGGCTGAATACTTCTTCAGATCTTGGGATTTTATACCTTATACCGATATGTATCAACTGGTGCATAATTCTATAGTTGAAAAATCATGATTTCCTGATACAGATATATTGTTTGTTGATTTTTGCCACACTCAACAATTTTCAGTTATCTTTTATTGGTGGAGGAGAGAACCCAGATACAATGTACCCAGGAAGAGACCACTGACCTTCCAAAGTAAACTGGCAAACTTTCTGACATATATCAGCGCGAGCGAGAATCGAACCCGCGCCGCTAGAGGTGAGAGGCCTTGTGAATTGTAGCGCAATGCTCTAACCACTCGTCCACGGAGACCCCTTTATAAGGCTCACGACGGTGGCTGAGACCGGTCAAAATGAAATGGTTACATCTCCGAGGTACCGGATCCCACCTTTAGTGTGTACAGGGGTCCGTGTTTCATTACTTAGTTTTGTATTTGTATTGGAATGTTAGTGTGTACAGGGGTCCGTGTTTCCTTACTTAGTTTTGTATTTTTATTGGAATGTTAGTGTGTACAGGGGTCCGTGTTTCCTGACTTAGTTTTGTATTTGTATTGGAATGTTAGTGTGTACAGGGGTCCGTGTTTCCTCACTTAGTTTTGTATTTTTATAGGAATGTTAGTGTGTACAGGGGTCCGTGTTTCATTACTTAGTTTTGTATTTTTATAGGAATGTTAGTGTGTACAGGGGTCCGTGTTTCCTCACTTAGTTTTGTATTTGTATTGGAATGTTAGTGTGTACAGGGGTCCGTGTTTCCTTACTTAGTTTTGTATTTGTATTGGAATGTTAGTGTGTATAGGGGTCCGTGTTTCCTGACTTAGTTTTGTATTTGTATTGGAATGTTAGTGTGTACAGGGGTCCGTGTTTCCTGACTTAGTTTTGTATTTGTATTGGAATGTTATTGTGTACAGGGGTCTGTGTTTCCTGACTTAGTTTTGTATTTGTATAGGAATGTTAGTGTGTACAGGGGTCCGTGTTTCCTGACTTAGTTTTGTATTTGTATAGGAATGTTAGTGTGTATAGGGGTCCGTGTTTCCTCACTTAGTTTTGTATTTGTATTGGAATGTTAGTGTGTATAGGGGTCCGTGTTTCCTCACTTAGTTTTGTATTTGTATTGGAATGTTAGTGTGTACAGGGGTCCGTGTTTCCTGACTTAGTTTTGTATTTGTATTGGAATGTTAGTGTGTACAGGGGTCCGTGTTTCCTCTCTTAGTTTTGTATCTTTATAGGAATGTTAGTGTGTGCAGGGGTCCGTGTTTCCTTACTTAGTTTTGTATTTGTAATGGAATGTTAGTGTGTACAGGGGTCCGTGTTTCCTTACTTAATTTTGTATTTTTATACGAATTTTAAGATTAATCACCGTTATCTTCAACGTTCGTTTTATTTCTTTTTTTTTCATATGACAAATACCTAACAACGCTATATAGATATTATCTGTGAAGTTTAGAAATGGCGTTCGATTTCTCATTATGGCGTCATACAACATGAATTTTGGTTGATATTTGGAACAGTAATTAACCCCGTTGATCATTTTGACGATAAGAAGTATTATTTTTACTGCATTGTGATCGATAGAACTGACACACAAAATGGTAGTTCGTTGATTTTAATTTTCTGTAAACATTTGTCACTTAAGAAATGAATAAAAATATGCAAATCTGAAGGTACTTAAAGCAATCTCAAATGATGTAAGCGATTGAATTTAGTCTGTAAAATGAAATATTTTATAACCATTCATTCTGTCATGCTGGGTCTTAGTTTTAATTCAATAATTTCAGCTAATACTATGTCATTCCAGGTATTTCAGCGTCGAGTGGACGGCTCCGAAGATTTTTATCGAACATGGGCGGAGTACAAGATCGGGTTTGGAAATCTGACATCTGAGTTCTGGCTAGGTACCGATCAATTATTTATTTGTGGCAATTTTTCACTTTAGCTCTCATATCAAATAACATTAAAATTAAAAGAAGAAAGTTAAGAATCGTATATGAATGCCAATGTAACCTTCTGGAAAAGAGAATTGCACAACACACACACACACACACACACACACACACACACACGTTTTGTTTTAAGCATGATATTTCTATCAAGGAATCTATATGTAAACAAAACATGACACAAGCCCTGTGTACATCACACAGATATATTAGTGTTGTATATCATATGTAACTCAAAAACTGACATTAATTTTTCATAAAGTTTCGTTAAATGGAGAAGTAAAAACGAAGAACAGATATCAATCTGATATTTCTTATAAAGAATGCAAAAGTAATAATTTGGCATACACGGACACACCAGAGTGAGATCGTGCGCCCAGTAAACTGTATTCTGTATTTCCTATGTAAATTTTCACGTGACCTTTAGATGTATAATAACAAATTAGCTGAGTTTCCATTGCAGGTCACCTGACTCTGCAGCCAGTACGGTGACTTAATGTCACTTGTATTTTAAAGGAACCATTCAGTTATGTTCGATTCACGTTGGGATTGTATATTTTTTAAACCCTGTTAAGGATTGATTGATTGTTTATTGTTTTACGTCACTCTCAACAATTTTTCAGTTATCTGGTGGCGTCCAGTTTTTATTGGTGGAGGAGAGAACCCAGATACAATTTACCCGGGAAGAGACCACCGACCTTCCGAAAGTAAACTGACAAACTTTCTCACATATATCGGCGCGAGCGAGAATCGAACCCGTGCCGAGTAGAGGTGAGAGGCCTTGTGATTTTGAGCCCAGTGCTCTAACCACTCGGCCACGGAGGACCCCCTGTTAATGAAGCATATCAATCTTGCTTTTATTTAAGGTAATGATAAACTACACTATTTACTGAGTCAAGGACAGTACGAGTTCCGGATGGACATGGGTGACTTCAACAATCAGACACGTTATGTAAAATACACCAGTATTACTCTTGGGAACGAGGCTTCCAAATACGCCATATCTTTGTCTGGATTCTCAGGGAATGTTGGTAAGATACAATTCATCAATCGGAAATTGAAATCTAAAGCATTTGAATACAATTTTGATGAAAAGCGTACGCTATAAAAAAAACAAAACTAAAAATAAACACACACACACACACACACACACACACATCTCCTGAAGAAGAACTAAGTTGACATTTCTTAGGGCTGCTTCAGTGTAAAAGTAATTTGCCCATCATTATATATCAAGTGTGACGTAATCTTCAGGCCACTCCTTCACCGAAGGGAGATGTCATAAACAAGTCACATTCTGTATCACGTAAAGAGAGATGTCATGAACATTTTCATATTCTGTATCACGTAAAGATTGATGTCACGAACATGTCATATTCTGTATCACGTAAAGAGAGATGTCATGAACAAGTCACATTCTGTATCACGTAAAGAGAGATGTCATGAACAAGTCACATTCTGTATCACGTAGAGAGATGTCATGAACATGTCACATTCTGTATCACGTAAAGAGAGATGTCATGAACATGTCATATTCTGTATCACGTAAAGAGAGATGTCATGAACAAGTCACATTCTGTATCACGTAGAGAGATGTCATGAACATGTCACATTCTGTATCACGTAAAGAGAGATGTCATGAACATTTCATATTCTGTATCACGTAAAGAGAGATGTCATGAACAAGTCACATTCTGTATCACGTAAAGAGAGATGTCATGAACATGTCAC
This sequence comes from Ostrea denselamellosa, assembly GCA_024699665.1. Classification (NCBI taxonomy): domain Eukaryota; kingdom Metazoa; phylum Mollusca; class Bivalvia; order Ostreida; family Ostreidae; genus Ostrea; species Ostrea denselamellosa. The sequence continues at coordinate 1,030,950 of JAMZEH010000050.1, read as the reverse complement.
ATTCTGTATCACGTAAAGAGAGATGTCATGAACAAGTCACATTCTGTATCACGTAGAGAGATGTCATGAACAAGTCACATTCTGTATCACGTAAAGAGAGATGTCATGAACAAGTCACATTCTGTATCACGTAAAGAGAGATGTCATGAACAAGTCACATTCTGTATCATGTAAAGAGTGATATCATGAACATGTCATATTCTGTATCACGTAAAGAGTGATATCATGAACAAGTCACATTCTGTATCACGTAAAGAGTGATGTCATGAACATGTCATATTGTGTATCACGTAAAGAGAGATGTCATGAACAAGTCACATTCTGCATCACGTAAAGAGTGATGTCATGAACAAGTCACATTCTGTATCACGTAAAGAGAGATGTCATGAACAAGTCACATTCTGTATCACGTAAAGAGTGATATCATGAACATGTCACATTCTGTATCACGTAAAGAGAGATGTCATGAACATGTCATATTCTGTATCACGTAAAGAGAGATGTCATGAACATGTCATATTCTGTATCATGTTTAAAAAGGTATAATGAAGTTGTATTCTATATAGTACAGATGTCTTGTTTTGATGTTTATTAATAGCTTGTTGGAGGAATCAGTGATTCATATTTTCTAATGTATAATGGCATTTATTTTACAAGCGTATCATTTGTTTTATCTTTCAGTATTTTACATTATCATATAAAAATCTTTAGCCCTTAAACTAAAATTACTTAGAGGTAAATTGAGTTTGATTATTTTGGTGATGTAAGTTGTGGTTGTTGGTGAGCACGATTATCACGTAAATAGTGATCGCAGTTATCCCGGTGGTAGAGGTAAGTGCGATTATAAATTCTAGTTGCGATTCGTGTGGTTATATGGTAGCGATGAGTTTGGTTTTCTTGGTAGTGGTAAGGTTATTGAGTGAGTGTTTACCTCGGTAATGGTGAGTGTAATTATCCAAGTGAAGGCTAATGTGGTTATTTTGGTGGTGGTTTCTTTATCGGGATATTGGTGACTATGGTTATTAAGGTGGTGGCGTTTCTGATTATGTTGATGGTGGTGACTGTGGGTACCGTAGTGGTGGTGTTTGTGGTTACCCTGATGGTGTTGAGTGTGGTTATAACGGTGGCGGTGAGTGTGGTGGCGGTAAGTGTTGCTATCCTGCTGATGGCGAGTGAGTATATTGTGATACTGACGATCTAATTATCTTCAGATTAGTTACCCTGGTGTTGGTTATTATAGTTGTCCTGTGATTATCCTGGTGTTGCTGAGTGTAGTTGTCCTGTGATTATCCTGGTGTTGCTGAGTGTAGTTGTCCTGTGATTATCCTGGTGTTGCTGAGTGTAGTTGTACTGTGATTATCCTGGTGTTGCTGAGTGTAGTTGTCCTGTGATTATCCTGGTGTTGCTGAGTGTAGTTGTCCTGTGATTATCCTGGTGTTGCTGAGTGTAGTTGTCCTGTGATTATCCTGGTGTTGCTGAGTGTAGTTGTACTGTGATTATCCTGGTGTTGCTGAGTGTAGTTGTACTGTGATTATCCTGGTGTTGCTGAGTGTAGTTGTACTGTGATTATCCTGGTGTTGCTGAGTGTAGGTGTCCTGTGATTATCCTGGTGTTGCTGAGTGTAGTTGTCCTGTGATTATCCTGGTGTTGCTGAGTGTAGTTGTCCTGTGATTATCCTGGTGTTGGTGGGTGTAGTTGTCCTGTGATTATCCTGGTGTTGCTGAGTGTAGCTGTCCTGTGATTATCCTGGTTTTGCTGAGTGTAGTTGTCCTGTGATTATCCTGGTGTTGCTGAGTGTAGTTGTCCTGTGATTATCCTGGTGTTGCTGAGTGTAGTTGTCCTGTGATTATCCTTGTGATGGTGATTATAGTTGTCCTGTAATTACCCTGGTGTTGCTGAATGTAGCTGTCCTGTGATTATCCTGGTGTTGCTGAGTGTAGTTGTCCTGTGATTATTTCAGTGTTGGTGAGTGTAGTTGCCCTAGGCCTATGGTTATCCTGGTGCCGGATTCAGGCGGAGGGTCATTTGTTACAGAAACAACCATTCTGTATCTACTTTGTTTTCTTTGCTGTGTGATGCTTTAATTGCCATGATCAACTTTTTAATTTCATCTCTCTAGGAAATGACCATAGACTGACCTATCGATATGCAGTACATACTCTCATATTCACGGATTTTTCTTCTTTTCTAAAGGTGACTGCTTCACATCTTCACACTCAATAAACAACATGAAGTTTACGACAAAGGATCAAGACAATGATGCCAATTCCAACAACTGCGCAGTTCAGTATCAATCTGGATGGTGGCATAGGAGTTGTCATTGCTCTAACCCGAATGGACTCTACCTGGCGGGAGAAACAAACATATTTGCTGATGGTATCACGTACAGCCCGTGGCTTACACAGTATTACTCTCTGAAAACTGTTCAACTTATGGTTAGAAAGGCGATGTAGAAAAATGTCTGTTAGAGGTGTGATGTAGAATTCAGCTGCCAGAGAAAGGGGCTAAGGACTATTTGCTGAGGGTATTGTGTGGGTTCACATGCCATATCATTACTATATCTGTAATAGTAATTCCTTTACTGACGGTACTTTCTAACGTTCTTTAGGTTCATTCTACAAGAAGTTATTGAAGAGAAATCGTTGGAGATTGCTACTTTCAATTTTACAAAATACAGATATGGTCACGCACCCAGTGGAGATTGCTACTTTCAATTTTACAAAATACACGTATGATCACGCAACCAGTGGAGATTCCAATTCGTTGGATAAACAGATTTGAATGTATAATTAATCCAAGCAGTACAATTCTTAGCTATTGTCTCTCAAACAATCTATAGAAAGGTACTGAAAGGTAAATGAATAACATTCCAAGGCTTATTACAATTGATTTCGCATCGCATACAAGAAGCTCAAAACTGAGAAGAATAAAAATTGTCTATCAACTTGGAGCAACATTTTTTTCATCGAATACTAATACCCAATGTTGTTCGATGGACAAATCAGCCGCCTCGATTTCATTCTGCTAAATTCACAGTTGTCAGTAACCGCTACTTAGAGATTAGAACCGCTGTATAGTATTTGAAATATCCAAGCATTTAATCAATTATTTATCAATTTCTGCTACTTTTTATCAAATCTAAATTTATGGCCATTAAACCTTTATCGTTTTATTGAATATCTGTGTACCGTTATCATCATTGATGTTTTACATAAATTCAAAAGTGATTGTTCATCACCGTACCTTACACCAAATAAAAGAAATGTACTTTTCGCCATTGTTGTATCGCTTGCAGAGCAAATGCATGGTCATTCTAAGTATACTGTATACTTTTACCCCAAATGTAACTCCCTTTTTGTTATGTACTGTAGCTGAACCTTCGTAAACATCCATATTAATTAAAGGACGTAAACATGAAAATAAAAAAAATATTTGCTGTATGATAAAGTTAGAATACCGGAAACTTTAGTTTAAATTTAAAACAATTTAATTCTTGTTGTATTCAAATATATTTCGCTGCTAAGCAACAAAACCATAGCAAATGTTATCAAATGGCACTACTCGTTTTCCTCTCCATGTACAACGTATATAAATGTTCAGGTATCTACTTTCAATCACTAAATTTAAATATACTTGCATCATATTTAATAAAAATGTGCTTTTTATATCTAACCTCTCAAACCTTATTTCTAGACATCATTCTTGGTACTAGGTTGTTTCGATGAAAAGGCCAAGATAACGAACAGAATATAATCTCGTAATTTCTATAGAAAATACAAATCAGAGAGATGGGCAAACACGGATCCCTGGTCATACTAGGTCATATCATGTGCCTAGGAGAAGTAAGCATTCCCTGTCGACCAGTCACACCCGCCGTGAGCCCTACATATGGGCATGCGTTGACTAATATCTGTCCATCAACTGGATCTCCACACTTAGCACCATTTTTCTATAATCAAAGCTCTTTGAAAAGTCTGTATTTAATTACTTATGAAATTTTATCAGAGTTAATTACAGTACACATCACATAAATATGTTCAGCCAGATTGATTACAGTACACACATGAACATGTTCAGGCAAATTAATTGCAGTACACACATGAACATGTTCAGGCAAATTAATTGCAGTACACACATGAACATGTTCAGGCAAATTAATTGCAGTACACACATGAACATGTTCAGGCAAATTAATTGCAGTACACACATGAACATATTCAGCCAGATTAATTTTGTTTAAGATAATATTATTGTAAAGCATTTAATTATTTATTCGTATTAAGCTGAAAATCACTGTTACAATAACGATACTTTAAAACTAGCAATAGATCTTTCTTTGAGGCCACACAACGATCCTTCACTCACTGAAATGACCGTATTGGCATAATTATTGGTGGCAACACAGATGGAGAAAACGAAAAGTTCCGTCAACGACAGCCACATAAAACCGCCAGGTTCCCTGAAGAATCGGCCCTATATCTGAAAGAAAATTGCACATAAAATTAGTATTGGTCATCATACCCTATTTTTGTCACCATTTGAAACACTTATCGTGACTTACAATTAGAAACAGAATACTAGTTCTCGGTGTTTTGTGTCTTCTACTTTTCGCGTGTATGGGTATCTAGCAATGCAGCGACAAACAGTAAAATGGTACACGCATACCCATGTATGTCGGGATATGTCAGTGGATCGTCAATAGTGGAAGATATCTGGGAACTTCCCTCTGAAGATTGGAATGTCCATATCCTATTACCCACACAATTAAAAATTGTTTATATTTGAAAGCATTAACAGTTTCAAGGTAGCAGGGGACAGTTTCGTACGAAAGTACTGGTCAAATTTATTAAAAGATTGACATGCCCGATATTTGAAGTGATGTTAATGTTTAGTGAGGGATTACATGTGTTAAAAATGTATGGAATAATTTAATATACATTTCCAGAGTAGCAGAGTGCGTAATGAAATAGAAAATGATAGGCATCAATAGATGTTACCATGATGTCTAACATATAGTTTGGGGGGGGGGGGGGCAATACTGATGAAATTCTAGCTAAAACATACAGGTTCAGCCAAAATTCAGCAGCTGGCGGGAATGTGTTTGACTCTAGATGCATGTACAATGTAGAATTTTGAGAATTACAGAATTGGTTCTTGATTATATAGTGTATAAACCCTCTAGCATGGTACTCTGACGCCGGATGTGGATTTAGTCAAAATTAGAGAATTGATATACATCATGTTGTCATAAGGTACTAACTATATGAATATGGAGGACAAGATAAGCGAGATTTGTATTAGCCAGTCATAACCCGAGTTTCCTTGATGTTAACCCCCTCCCCTTCCACCGACAGACAATTTGTATCACAATATGTGACAAAAAATAATGATTCAAATTATGATAATAAATTCAATCATTACAGTTACATGTTTTTCCGTACAGATTGTGTCTGTGTCTTTCTTACAGTTTGTGTTTATGTGTGTCTTACTGTTTGTGTCTGTGTGTGTCTTACAAGTCGTATATGTGTGTGTCTTACAGTTTGTGTCTGTGTGTGTCTTACAGTTTGTGTCTGTGTGTTCTTACAGTTTGTGTCTGTGTGTGCCTTACAGTTTGTGTCTGTGTGTGTTACAGTTGGTGTCTGTGTGTGTCTTTATGTTTGTGTGTGTGTGTGTGTATTACAGTTTGTGTCTGTGTGTTCTTACAGTTGGTGTCTGTGTGTGTCTTACAGTTGGTGTCTGTGTGTTCTTACAGTTTGTGTCTGTGTGTGTCTTACAGTTTGTGTCTGTGTGTATCTTACAGTTTGTATATGCATGTTTGTTACAGTTTGTGTCTGTGTGTATCTTACAGTTTGAGTCTGTGTGTGTCTTCCAGTTTAAGTTTGTGCGTGTCTTAACATCCGTGTCTGTGTGTGTCTTACAATTTGTGTCTCTGTGTGTCTTACAGTGTGTGTCTTACAGTTTGTGTCTCTGTGTGTCTTACAGTTTATGTCTCTGTGTGTCTTACATTTTGTGTCTGTGTGTGTCTTACAGTTTGTGTCTGTGTGTTTCTTACAGTTTGTGTCTGTCTTTGTCTTACAGTTTGTGTCTGTGTGTGTCTTACAGTTTGTGTCTGTGCCTTACAGTTTGTGTCTGTGTGTTTCTTACAGATTGCGTCTGTGTGTGTCTTACAGTTTGTGTCTGTGTGTGTCTTACAGTTTGTGTCTGTCTTTGTCTTACAGTTTGTGTCTGTGTGTGTCTTACAGTTTGTGTCTGTGCCTTACAGTTTGTGTCTGTGTGTGTCTTACAGTTTGTGTCTGTGTGTATCTTACAGTTTGTGTCTGTGTTTGTCATACAGTTTGTGTCTGTGTTTTTGTTACAGTTTGTGTCTCTGTGTGTCTTACATTTTGTGTCTGTGTGTGTCTTACAGTTTGTGTCTGTGTGTGTCTTACATTTTGTGTCTGTGTTTGTCTTACAGTTTGTGTCTGTATTTGTCCTACAGTTTGTGTCTGTGTGTCTTACAGTTTGTGTCTGTGTGTATCTTACAGTTTGTGTCTGTGTGTATCTTACAGTTTGTGTCTCTGTGTGTTTTACAGTTTGTGTCTGTGTGTGTCCTACTGTTTGTGTCTGTGTTTTTGTTACAGTTTGTGTCTGTATGTGTCTTACAGTTTGTGTCTTTGTGTGTCTTACATTTTGTGTCTATGTGTGTCTTACAGTTTGTGTCTGTTTGTGTCTTACAGTTTGTGTTTATGTGTGTCTTACATTTTGTGTCTGTGTGTCTTACAGTTTGTGTCTGTGCGTGTCTTAACATCTGTGTCTGTGTTTCTCTTACAGTTTGTGTCTGTGTGTGTCTTACATGTTGTATATCTGTCTGTCTTACAGTTTATGTCTGTGTGTGTATTACAGTTTGTGTCTGTGTGTCTTACAGTTTGTGTCTGTGTGTATCTTACAGTTTGTATATGTGTGTTTGTTACAGTTCGTGTCTCTGTGTGTCTTACATTTTGTGTCTGTGTGTGTCTTACAGTTTGTGTCTGTGTGTCTTACAGTTTATGTCTGTGTGTGTCTTACAGTTTGTGTCTGTGCGTGTCTTACAGTTTGTGTCTGTGTATGTATTACAGATTGCGTCTGTGTGTGTCTTACAGTTTATGTCTGTCTGTGTCTTACAGTTTGTGTCTGTGTATGTTGTCTGTGTGTATTACAATTTATGTCTGTCTTTGTCTTACAGTTTTTGTCTGTGTGTGTGTGTGTGTGTGTGTGTGTGTGTGTGTGTGTGTGTGTGTGTGAAAGCATTTGTACCAATAGAGGACAATGCACACATGGTTTTTACTACTTTTTTTTTTTGCTCGTCTAACAGATTCAGTGATGACATTTTTACACTCAACCTTTAAGCAAGTCTCAGTGTCATTTTATCGTAAAATAAAAACTACCGAGAATTATAACATAAATGAGAACTCATCTAAAAGGAAATGTCGTCTACTTTTACAGGGTGAATGTACCTTTTCCTATATCTATATATAAATATATTTAAAATCTCGATAAATTTAAAGCGCAAGAAAACGGACATATGCAAGAAACTGAGAGTTTGTTGCATAATATCGCAATGCCATTAAAATTAATTGTTATATATTTCTATCTTATAAGCTGGGGATGTATGCTTTTCAAAAATGTAAATAGATTTTTTAAAAACTGCATTCACACGGGAAATAAAAATAATTATACCGAGTGGGAAAATAGCCTTTCTACATACGTTGTGTCAAAATACAAGAAAGACTGCTTTCACTTCAATTTTGATTTAATACTGCTATTTACTTTATTGATTCTTGCACAGTTAAGAAATAAAATCCTGAAAAATATGATATATAAATCATATAGCTTATACCTGTAGTTGCAAAGGTTTAGAGACGCTCCTTTTCGTAGCCCAGTTTTTTACGCGCTGTCGGTCCAATTGACCAATAGAAAGGACTAGCATCAACTTAATAATAATAATAATAATATCATATTTATATAGCACCCTTTTCATACATTTGTATGCTCAAAGGTGCTTTACAGTACATAAAACAATTAAATAAAACATTGAAATAAAATGATATAAACATAAGATGAGGTTAACATCATAAAGATTTCAGAATTTTCGAAAAGGACTCAGTGACCAATGGGGATGCTATTGAAAAAGAAAATTTATTAAAATAATCTGGGTATAATATTCTTTCAGACTATGTTATTGAAAAAGAAAATTTATTAAAATAATCTGGGTATAATATTCTTTCAGACTATGCTTCTATTTGTGTGTGTGTGTGGGGGGGGGGGGGGGGGGGGGGGGGGGGGGGGGCACCAGTGATCAAGCACAGAAAGCCATGTATGCAATCTCATAAAATTAGATCACGTATATCACTTGTGTAGCGTTATACGTGAGCGGATCAAAGGATCTAATTTTAATCAGACTGACCATGTATGGTACATGTAATTGCAAATATGATAACAAAAACTACGTTATATTTGTTTGAAATTGAATTCCAGCTTTGGCCATCTTGATAAATTTGTGATGAACGTTACCAAAAGTATTATATGTGTAGGTATATGAGTTAACGGAGCTACCGACCGGCATGAAAGACAGTTAGTAAGAGAGTATGGGGGGGGATATGATTGATTGATTGATTAAATATTGTTTAACGTCCCGCTCGAGATTCTTTCACTCATATGGAGACGTCACCATTGGCGGTGAAGGGCTGCAAATTCAGGCCTTGCTCGGCGTTTATGGCCTTTCAGCAGGGAGAGATCTATAACGTGCCACACCTGCTGTGACACGGGAGCTCGGTTTATGCGGTATCATCCGAAGGACCGCCCCATTTAGTCGCCTCTTAAGACAAGCAAGGGGTACTGAGGATCTATTCTAAAAACCCGGATCCCCACGGGGTATGGGGGACTATGATGTCATAGAACAGGCATGTATGTGCTGAATGTTTTCCGAAACATAAGTTGCACGTAAAACGTTTTACAACTATTATTACTTGTATGTGTAATAGAACCGTTTCATATTTCATTTCATATACTTTCCGTGCAATATGGGGAGACATTTCGTTAGAATCTCGTGTATTATAATTATTTCATAAGTCAGACACATGCAGACGAAATAAGTTATTTACAAATTTTGTTTGATAATTTAATTTGTCAATTTATGAACATAAAAATGTTTATTTTTAGTTAAATGTTTGTAATAGTCTAACCAAAAAACACAACACATACTTCCCCGTTCTTTTCATTTATGTTCTATCATTTCATTATGCCTCCGTCGTAATGGTACAATACTTATATATATTGTTTTATATAATACCTCATATCTCATTGAATGTGGATTAGATGAATAGAAAACATTCAATGGTTACAACTGAAAATTATTTATCAAAAAATTGCTAAATCATTTTATCTACGAATAAAGTAAGAAATTTAATATTTGAAAATTTTAATAAAATATAAATCTGACATTTTACGGGATTATATTCTTGTAACAATACTAAAATGTTCCAAAACTATCATAAATAGTCGGTTATACCTCAGGTTTAACATACCTAAAAGAAAATCAGTCTATCGTTTTTTTTTAAGGTTATTACTTGAGCAATTTTTAATAGCGGGCATCAAAGACGTCTTTATGAAACCAGCGAACAAATTTTATCCTGCTACCGAAGTGTTAAACATTGATGATAATCGTGTACATGTCCACTGTACCATTGGTGTTGATGTTTAAAAATCAATTTGCAATTTGATGCTTTATCCAGCAGAACAGATTGCGATGAAAATGAGTGAGGCGTTAAATTACAATGAAACTGTCTAAATGTTGACGATTTAACGGACACTGAACAAATGTTGTGTACATCATCACTGATGCGATTTTTCTGCCTATTTACGAAGCAATTATTATCCGAAACATGAATTCCGATTCAGCAAAATTTATCCATTAACGCTTACAAAAATCGAGAAGTTGATTGTGTACACAGGTATTGTTACAAAATATAATGAGAAATGTTGGATGGGGGTATAAAGAGACATTGTTAATGAAGGACCAGAGATAAATCAGGTAAACGTCTGGTCTCCACTTGATTCAACGCACAATCCACACACTTTACAGATTGTTAGCAGAATTTGAAATATTTGTCGTAATCGGCACATGTATCTTTAAACTACGGACAAACTTGGTAGAACAGAATGCTTCGTACACAATAGGATATTAAATGCGAGTCGCTGATCACCGAAAACCTAGTAGAGATTGCATAACACGGATTACACAAGATCCGGATTAAAAAGGTTGTACCGTATATTCTTACTTTCGAATGTTGTATTTCGTGTTTGAGGGTGGTACATAAAATGAGAGATTTGTCGGTCTAGCTGTTTCCATGGTTACAACTATGTGATAAGGAATATTAAACCCGCTGTGTGTGTGTGTGTGTGTGTGTGTGTGTGTGTGTGTGTGTGTGTGAACTTCAGGCTAACGAATTATAATGTAAACGTACTTATGAATTATAAATAAATCTAATCCAATCCATGTGAAATTTCCATGTGTTTATTTTGGTTGTTGGCCTGCCCCCCCCCCCCCATAATGTTATGTATTCGTTAAATAGGGCTGTTTGGAATTTGGAAATATATATACTTTATTTATTTATTCACCAATCAAGGATCCTCGGGGGAGGGGGTATGTAATATTACAACAATCAATCATTATAAATGCATGTAAAATTCAATCAAAACAAAAAACAAAACAGAAAAACAAAAACAAAAAACACATTTATTCTCAAAAACATTGTAGATTTTGCTCTGTATGTAAGTTGGAAGACTGAGGGCACCAAACACTATCTTTTAGAATGTCCATTGTATGATTAACTTAGGGACAAATATCTTTTAAATCTAAAAAAAACGAAAACAAAAATAACAAAAAAACAAAAAAACAACAACAACAACAAAAAAAACAGGCCCCGTGTCACAGCAGGTGTGGCACGATAACCTCCCCTCCCTACTCAAAGGCCATAAGCGCCGAGCATAGGCCTAAATTTTGCAGTCATTCACTGGCAATGGTGGCGTCTTCATATGAGTGAAAGATTCTCGAGAGGGACGTTAAACACTATACAATCAATCAATCAGTGCATGATATATAATTCAAAGTAAGGAAACTCATGAAGAATTATGTAATATATCATTTGCAATACTTAGTCTTCCATTCTGTCCTTAGTTTTATCATAATTCGACAGATTGTTGGTTGTTTGTTTTACGTCCTGTTTAGACGTGTAGATTTTTCAGTTGATACATCACCAGTTGTAGGTGAAGTACCACAAATGTAGACCTATGTTTAGCGCTCTAGGCCGTAGCAGTGAGGGTTCTTTAACGTGCCAACGCCTGCCGCGATGCGGGACCTCCTTTTTCAAGATCATATCCGAAGGACCCGTGATTCTCACTTCTAAATGTAGAGCGTTTTGGCGAAGGAGAAATCACTACCTATTTTTCGCCTTAGGTTTGACGCGGCCATGGCACGAGCGGGGCTCGAACTCACGACCTCCCGGTTACGAAGCGAACGCTCTAACCACTGAGCTACCGCGACCGGTAATGTCCATAATGTGTAAAACGAAAAAAAAAATGCACAACTCCATCACACGTTATTATCACCCTTGTTTTTTGTTTCTCTCTCTCTCTCTCTCTCTCTCTGTGTGTGTGTGTGTGTGTGTGTGTGTGTGTGTGTGTGTGTGTTCAAACCCAGACCCAGTCACCTTTGTCTTGTAGTTGATTATCGGTAATTATAACCTTTACACTACTAGTAACTAACTTTTCCTCGTTTAGGTAGCTGGTTTCTATTAGCCAACTTTTCTCTTTTTAAAAACCTAGTTGAGCAGTTTGTATTATTGCATTAGTTGGGTTTTGTTTTGCTTTTTTTTTTTTTTTTTTTTTGTTTTTTGTTGTTTTTTTTTTTTTGTTTTTTTTTTTTGTCTGCAATTTCTTAATTATCACGAATTATAAACTAATTTGATATCAACAATTCTATAACCGTTGTATCGAATTTGAACGTTTGATATAACTAAAAAATTTATTCGCATTTACAATATTTAAATATGCATCGAGGAATGTTAAAAAACATACATGTACTACATGTGAACGCTGATGCACTTAAGTTTGTCATTTTTTTTAAAGGAATTTTATTTCAATGTCTAAATGCAGAAATTAGTATACTTTCCGGTCTCTCAAAACGGGCATGGTTGGACTTTTTCTCAATGCAGGCATTGGTAGACTCTGAAGTTGCCCAGTGCTGGAATTCGCAAACTCTGAAGTCCTCCGTTGCAGGCATTGACAGAATTTGACTTCAGATCAGACAGTGCATATATTGGACAACTTGAGAATTTTCCAATGTCTGCAGCATTGGATGATAAGCGAGTCGGATGCTTGCATTGGATGATAAGAAAGTCTGTCAATGCCTGCATTTTGCCACTTCAGAGCCTGTCAATGCCTTCATTGGGTGACTTCAGAGTCTAACAATGTCTGCACTGAGCCAGTCCACAATCGACCAATACCTGCATTCAACCACTTCAGAGTCTGTCAATGCCTTCATTGGGTGATTTCAGAGTCGGTCAATATTTGCATTGGGCAACTTCAGAATCAGCCAATGTCTGTATTGGGCGACTTCAGAGTCAACAAGCATTTAAGAAATCTAAAGTCTGTCAATGCCTACATTGAGCGATTAGCAAGTAGATTGATTCCTGCATTGGACGACTTCAGAGTCCGCCAATGCCTGCATTACGTCACTTTAGAGTCCGCCAATGCCTGCATTACGTCACTTTAGAGTCCGCCAATGCCTGCGTTACGTCACTTTAGAGTCCGCCAATGCCTGCATTACGTCACTTTAGAGTCCGCCAATGCCTGTATTACGTCACTTTAGAGTCCGCCAATGCCTGCATTACGTCACTTTAGAGTCAGCCAATGAATGACTTTTGAGTTGACTAATGCAGGCATTAGATGAATTCAGTGTCTCCCCATTCAATTCAATGCAGACAATAAGAGGCTCCAAATCCATCCAATGCAGGCATTGATAGACTTTAAAGCTATCATTCCGCGCTTATAATGCAATGCTTATTTTCACTGAAATGATAATTAGAAATTTGTATCAACTGTTACTATAAATGCTTTATATAATTCATGTACTCCATCATGAAACATAGGTATATCCTAAATGTAATACAGAAGCTGAATACTGTTATAAATAAGGAAGTATATATTTATTCATTCCATTTAGTCCCGTGAGGACCCGGGGTAGATAGAATAGGTCCTCAGTACCCTTGCTTGTAGTACGAGGCGACTAAATGGGGCGGTCCTTCAGATGAGACCGCAAATACCGAGGTCCCGTGTCACAGCAGGTGTGGCACGATAAAGATCCCTCCCTGCTCAAAGGCCCTGAGCGCCGAGCATAAGCCTAAATTTTGCAGCCCTTCACCGGCAATGGTGACGTCTCCATATGAGTGAGAAATTCTCGAGCGGGACGTTAAACTACATATAATCAATCAACCATTCCATTTAATCAGCGTCTTGACTTCCTCCTTCTAGGATTGATGTACCCACCAGTGTGCACCTGACAAGGAAGTAATGTCGTGTTAACTTGGAAAGTTAAACTAGTTCAGTATTTTGAAGCGCTATTAGAAACTTGAATTTTTAATATCGTTATTGTATTTTTGTTGAATCATACCAAGGATCTTTTGCTCTTATCATTCATTTCCTACAGGGTGCACTGCCTGTATGGCAGATCCACTGGTTTCTCTCTTAATCAAAGTCTCCAAGAGAAAATTGATCTATGCAAAGACTGACACTTTTTAAAGGTCCTTTAATGATAGATTTTGTTTAAACTGGACGTATTTACATTTCAAATCCCGGTCTTAGATACAGCTGAATTTACCTGCTGTTCTGTGAAAAATTGTCTTTTGAAATAGAATAGCAGTTATAAAATAGTGTAGTATAGACAACGTAGGTCCCTTATGGAATATACATATGTTCAATTCATTCTATGCGCAATTATTTTTCCAACACATTTATTTACAATGTACCTCTCTCCCTCTCTCTGTCTGTGTGTGTGTGCCCAAGTAGATATTAAATTCATATTGTGCGCATCTTATTATTTTTCCCACATATATATAAGCAGGATCTACCTTTTATGTTTTTATGCGACTTTACATCCCCCCCCCCTTTCCTCCGGATCGTATTCTGCGATTTACCTTGTGTATTGTGTCTACTGTTTCCAAGACCGAGAAAAAAAGCCTGGCAATTAACATGGAATTAGCAACAAAACATACAGGGCCGGATTACCTCAGTACACCGACACGCCAGGTCTCTTTGTTGACTCATTCCAGTTACTTACACTCGTTACACGCGACACATTTGTCCCCTATTGTGACCAGACTCTACAATCCCCCGCCTCCCCACTCATTATAGTACGCAAGCTTGTCTTTTCTGGTGCAGTGGCTTTATAATGATGCTGAACAAGCTATAGTCTGCACTATCGAGGATGCTTTCATATCCAGATCATTAATCATGACCTCGGAGGGGGGGGGGGGGGGGGGGGGGGGGGGGGAGAAGAAACGTTCTACATACCCATATGTAAAACATTTATTCGCTATTGTGACCGGACTCTACTACAACCCACCCACCCCCCGGATCCTCACTCATTACAGTACGCCTGTTTTCTCTGGTCCAGTGGCTTTTTTCTTTTTTTAAAATTTTATTTCCGACATTTGGTTCAGATAACGTGTTCATCAAAGGTGTCCTGCCACCACCTTTCTCAGAGATAAATGTCCATTCACGTGCGTTGTAAATTATATATATATATATTGATTGTAATGTGTTGACTATTATACATTTTCGATGAATGAAAGACTAGCTCGACGACAAAGCGTAGTTTTGGTCTGTAACGTAACGTCAAAAATAACGTGATTACTTTTTTTTAGCGTTAAAACGCATCACACACACAACACAACATACAATTCAGCGCCATAAATGAGTCAACTTTATTTATTTTACTATATAATTCAGTGAAAAGAACCACATTTTTTAAATCACGTTCATAAACTTCTCAAGATTCAGTTGATGGTAACCTGCGCACCATAAACAAAACAGATATTTGCAGTTTTTGACCTCACTCTTATGTTTTCCTGCACAGCCACACATATTATACGAACGCCACACTCAAGGTTTTTGTTCCACTCTTATAAAGGATTATACAAGGAAGTGAAAGTTGATGCAATAATTCGTCATATTTCTGCAACTGTTGGTCAAAGCTTTAAAAATAATTAACAGAATTTATGTCTAGGTGTTTTGTAACAAATGGTTTAGATTTCATAAAAAGCAGCGCTAAAATGAGTTCAGAATACCTGTTAAACCAGAGGGTATTTTCAATGAGATATATAGCGCAAGACGTGAAAGTGGACTAATTTACGGCACTACGCTGTGCATTGTTTTTACTCAATGGATACAAAATATGTCGAGTTTAAGCTTGTAATTTTTTTTTTTATTTATAAATAAAACACAACCCAGATTATTTTACGAGGGAAGGGTGTGATATACATACCATATTCTAACACAATTTTTTACGTCTTGCATTGGTGGGGCCTCCGTGGCCGAGTGGTTAGAGTATTGCGCTCAAATCACAATGCCTCTCAACTCTAGTCGGCGCGGGTTCGATTCTCGCTCGCGCCGATATATATGCGAGAAAGTTTGCCAGTTTACTTTCGGAAGGTCGGTGGTCTCTTCCCGGGTATTGTGTATCTGGGTTCTCTCCTCCACCAATAAAAACTGAGCGCCGCCAAATAACTGAAAAATTGTTGAATGTGGCGGAAAACAACAATCAATCAATCTTGCATTGGTTTCACAAGACCATGATGCAATAATCTATTTAAAAAATCACGTAAAGTTCTATTCTAATTAACTAGTTCAACAAAACCTAAAATATTCAGGAAATAAAACTCCAACACGCAATTAAGCTTAAGCGTAACAGAAGTTTAATCATACACGTGCACATAGATATCTGGAGGTTCTTTATTCCACTGAACCCAATCTACAACAGAAAAAAAAACTATGGTAACTTTATTGATACACATTTATCATGTAAAACGTATTTCATGTCATTCTCTCAAAAGAAGGCGCACTACACAAATTTCACCTGCATGTTAAAAAACACAGGTAATTTACATACTGTACACGGGTGAGAAATGGACGGTAATTACATTTATGACAGGTAAGTAAAGCTTGCGTAATGCGCCCTCATACCCCTTCAAACAATATATGTGCAAGGTAAGGGGTTTAATTTGACCCATTTCGTGACCGTACGGTTACTGGAAAAGTAGGCGTGACCTAATCTAGTCAGGTGTTATTTACCTGGAGTGGTTAGGGTCTACCTCGGCACTATACACATTCAGAAACCTTGAATTGGAATTGTCGGCACGTAAGCATCTCTTTTCTTTCAAAGTGAAAAGGAGGGGTGGGGGTTAAAAGTGAAAAAATTAGTATGAATATATATATATATTGTAATGTCTCATCAAAAACTGTGGGGAGGGGGTGTTATCCAGTATATATGGAGGTGGGTGGGAGATTCTACATGGCTGATGACTTTAATATTATTATAATACGAAGCTGTCACACTCTGAACTTGTCATCTTACTCCTAATATATACCAGTATATGCGCGTTTCACTTTGAATGGTTTGAAGTAAGTTATACCTGTAAAAGTCACTCTCATGATTGACCATGTATTGGTGAAATGATAATTCAAAATGACGTTCAACATACCGGTACTTATCAACAAAATAAATGAAGATCTAATAGTTGCGATTCAGGGGGTTTTTTTTATCCCAAGCGCCAACATAAGGCCTCACGTAATGACTGACTTCCGCCCCTACCCACCCCCATCCCAAACCGCCTTCTCGTTAAATAGGCAAATTGCAGTTTTTTGTGCACGGGGTCAAATTGCAATATAGAGCAAAGTCATTTATTTATTGTATACACATTTGATTGAATTCTATTTTTGGATGAAAAGAAATTCCCTCTTCTGACGTAAATGTTGACATAGCTACCCAACATGAAATAGGTCAAAACTTTAAACAACCGATAACACGTACATATAGGTGGTGTATACAGGCCGACACGTCATACAGGTATTTAATCACAGGACTAGACGGAAGGTCGAAATAACAAGACGGCCATGTTGAATTTACAGGTGAGACGAAATTATGTAGACGTATTCAGACATTGTAGTGTCATTAATATCGATATTTGTGTGATTAATGGGACAAATCTGCTCACTTTGATCCTAATTTTATAATAGCAAGGGGGGGGGGGGGGGGGGGGGGGGATTAATACCTCAATACATTTCAAATATGAAAATTAACAAATCAAATGTTGAAGATTGTACTGTAATGCTAGTTTCTAAATTGTTTCCACTTTTTTGGACCTGTCAAAATCTTCAATTAATATTCCGGTTTTTATTGACAGTAAACTGTTTATGTGATCCCGGCATCAGAAATGCATCCCCGGCGCAGTGCTCAGGAAGTCCTACTGTGTGACCTCTGTGAAACTGTCCCCCTACAGAGTCACTGTGAACTTTGTCAGATAAACCTATGCAAGACCTGTGTTGGGGAGCACCTCTCGGATTCCTCTAAAACACACAATGTCGTGCCCTATTCACAAAGAAAGTCTATTCCGAAATGTCCGAAACACGCCGATAAACATTGTGAACTTCACTGTGAGGAATGTGACATTCCTGTCTGTTCTACCTGCATCTCCTCTGGTCAACATGAAGGTCACAAGAAAACAGATATTCTGGAAAAACTCAGCGCTAAAATAGAAAGTTTACAGAAAGATTTGGAAGAACTCGAGACCCGAATTTATCCCCGATATGAAAAAATGGCGTCCGACGTCCAAACTGAAAAAGTCGAGTTAGAAACGAAATACGAAAAACTGACCACAGCGACCGATCAACAAGGAGAAATCTTACACCGAGAGATCACCGCCATTGTCAACCAACGGAAATCTGAGATTCAGGAGATGAAAAACAAACACCTATCTACCCTGAATAAAAATACAGAAGAAATCACTCAGAAAATTACGGAACTCAAACAGATCATTGCTGACTTGAAATCAATCCTAGAATCAAATGACGTCTCCTTAACCTCTACTTACCAATCTAGGAATTCCGAGTTTAGAACATTACCGCCTAAAGTCCTCGTTACAGAACCAAGTCTTTCTCCTGTGAAAATAAACAAAGATCAACTCCATGAAATGTTTGGTTCTTTGTCGCCATTATCCATGAACACAGAACAAAGCGACACAATGAAGTCAGCAGAAGCTGTATCGTCTCCTCCAGTTAAACCACTGCTTGATGAACCGCGCCTCACCGCCACCATAAACACTGAGTATACAGAACAATACAGTGTTAGCTGTCTCAGTGAAGAACAAGTCTGGACATGCGGGAATAACGAAATCATGAAGCTCCTCAACCTCCAGAGTGAACGACTGACATCAATAAAAACCAAGTCAGGGAACAAACCACGGGACATAGCAGTGACACGGGACGGAGATCTTATTTATACTGATAATAACACTGTAAACATAGTGAAGAATAAACAGACACAGACCGTGATCACACTACAGGGGTGGAGACCTCGCGGTGTCTGCTGTACCGCCTCTGGTGATCTCCTGGTTACCATGGACAGTGATGACGGCAAACCATCCAAAGTTGTGCGTTACTCTGGCTCCACAGAGACACAAAGCATTCAGTTTGATGATCAGCGTCGTCCTCTCTATTCATCTGGTCCTTACATTAAATACATCAGTGAGAACAGGAACCTGGATATCTGTGTGGCTGACTGTAGAGCTAGTGCAGTAGTGGTGGTCAATCCGTCAGGAAAACTCCGATTTAGATACACGGGTCATCCCTCTAATACCAAGTCATTATTTAATCCATACGGCATCACTACAGACAGCCAGAGTCACATCCTGACAGCAGACGGTTACAATGACCGTATCCACATCCTAGATCAGGACGGACAGTTCCTCCGTTACATTGATGATTTACGCGATCCATACGGTTTATGTGTGGACATCAGAGACAACCTCTTTGTGGCTGAGCGTGTCACTGCTAAAGTGAAGAAAATCCAATATCTATCTACACAGTGTTAATTACACCTCTACACAGTGTTAATTACACCTCTACACAGTGTTAATTACACCTCTACACAGTGTTAATTACACCTCTACACAGTGTTAATTACACCTCTACACAGTGTTAATTACACCTCTACACAGTGTTAATTACACCTCTACACAGTGTTAATTACACCTCTACACAGTGTTAATTACACCTCTACACAGTGTTAATTAAACATCAACACAGAGTGCTATTTACATCAGTGTGTTAATTACAGCCCTGTGTTAATTACAGCCCTGTGTTAATTACAGCCCTGTGTTAATTACAGCCCTGTGTTAATTACAGCCCTGTGTTTGTGGTGTATAACTAACATGTACTTGTGTTTGAGTGTTTAACTGATTGAACATTAGTCTCTCACTGCTGTTTAGTAATTCTGTAGTATTACATTTAGTGACACAGTATTAATCTTAGTATACTAATTTGACTGTGTTACTGGTTACTTATCTGTACAATCTTTTGTGGACTAATTTGACTGTGTTACTAGTTATTTATCTGTACAATCTTTTGTGGACTAATTTGACTGTGTTACTAGTTATTTATCTGTACAATCTTTTGTGGACTAATTTGACTGTGTTACTAGTTATTTATCTATACAATCTTTTGTGGACTAATTTGACTGTGTTACTAGTTATTTATCTGTACAATCTTTTGTGGACTAATTTGACTGTGTTACTAGTTATTTATCTGTACAATCTTTTGTGGACTAATTTGACTGTGTTACTAGTTATTTATCTGTACAATACTTTGTGGACTAATTTGACTGTGTTACTAGTTATTTATCTGTACAATCTATTGTGGACTAATTTGACTGTGTTACTAGTTATTTATCTGTACAATGTTTTGTAGACTAATTTGACTGTGTTACTAGTTATTTATCTGTACAATCTTTTGTGGACTAATTTGACTGTGTTACTAGTTATTTATCTATACAATCTTTTGTGGACTAATTTGACTGTGTTACTAGTTATTTATCTGTACAATCTTTTGTGGACTAATTTGACTGTGTTACTAGTTATTTATCTGTACAATCTTTTGTGGACTAATTTGACTGTTACTAGTTATTTATCTATACAATCTTTTGTGGACTAATTTGACTGTGTTACTAGTTATTTATCTGTACAATCGTTGTGGACTAATTTGACTGTGTTACTAGTTATTTATCTACACAATCTTTTGTGGATATATAATGTTGTCAACACATGTGAATCACTGAACACAATTTAATGAATGTAAATCAGTTATTGTCAAGTCCTTAGAAATTTCACTTTGTCAGTATTTTGTGTGTAGCCGTGAATTATAGTACATCCACTACTGAGTACTTACATGTATACAGGTACTTGTTGTAGTGTGATAAACTACTGATTGAACATTATTCTGCGTGTTAATTATATCCCCTATTTGTGTTTTATTTTCAATGTATATATTATAGATAAACATGATTTAGAGTACAGTCTTACCTTATTACTGAGTACTTACTTAGATATGTAGTACTGTAACAGAGAGTGACCCCAAACGTGTGGACTCATCACAGATCTTCAGATCCAAGGTCACAGTCTTCTGTTTATCATCAATAAGGTCACACCATTATCTAAATCTCCACCGTCCTACAAAATCAACACAGATAATGTGTAATCATGTCAAACTGAATTGTCAAAAATTGTCTGTGATTTATTTACATATTTTGATATATGTAAATGTAATGGGAAGGAAAATGCATGGCTCAACCTGGAATCAAACCCAAGACCCCTGAATTTCTAGTCACTAAGCTATCCAGGCTTGATATCTGCAGTACGTAGAGCCAAAACTACTCTATCCTTCAATAGTAATTCTGTCTGATATGCTGCACCTATATTTATTGTAAGAACATTCTATTTCTGATTTTGGAAATTTTATTTTTATAGTTCATTTGAGCCAAAGTGAGTTTTTCCACCAAACCTGGAAAAAGCATCCTTGGAGGAAGGAGATTCACGTTTGTTTAAATGAAGGACAACTCCTTTCTCAAAGGGGAAATAATAATGAAATAGCAAAAATGCACTGAAATTTTTTTCAAATCTTCTTAACCACTGAACCATTGCAATCAAACTTGGTACAATTCATCCTTGGGTGAATAGGATTCAAGTTGATTCAAATGAAGGGTCATGTCCCCTCAAAAGGGGAAATAATCACAAAAATTCAAAAATAGGATGGAATCATTTGAAATCTTCATCTAAAGAACCACTAGGCAAGTAAAGTTCAATTTTAAATGGAAAACTCCAGACAGTGCAGATTCAAGTTTGTTAAAATCATGGCCCCTGGAGTAGAGTGGGGCCACAATAGGGGATCAAATTTTTATATGGGAAAAATTCTTCTCCAGAACCATGGGCCCAATTTCATTCAATCTTGGTGCAAATTATCCTTGGGTGATAGGGATTCAAGTTTGTTCAAATGAAGGGTTATGCCCCCTTCAAAGGGGAAATAATCATAAAAAATGCAAAAATAGGGTGAGGTCATTTAAAAATCTTCTCAAAAACCACTAGGCCAATAAAGTTAAAATTTACACGGAAGCTCTCTGACATAGTGCAGATTCAAGTTTGTTAAAATCGTGGCCCCCGGGGGTAAGATGGGGACACAATAGAGGATCAAAGTTTTATCTGCAAAAATATAGGAAAAGATCTTTAAAGATCTTCTCCAGAACCACAGGGCCAATTTCAATCAAACTTGGTATAAATCATCCTTGGGTGAAGAAGATTCAAGCTTGTTCAAATGAAGGGCCATGCCCCTTTCAAAAGGGAGATAATTACAAAAATGCAAAAATAGGTACAGGTCATTTAACAAGAGGCCCACAGGCCTCAATACTCAGATGAGTAACATAGACATGTCAGGGAGTCTCATATTCGCATTTCAATCTAAATCTGGAGTCTTTTGTTCACAGCTTTATGATCCTTTTAAATATGCATACAAATCCTATTCAATTGAAATACAAGGGAAGATGAACTTTGAAGCATTTAAATCAGCCAATATTTCCCTGACCAAAGTCCAGTGAATTTCTTCATTGGACACAATAAGCATTCATTTGGTTTTTCTCCCACATATGTGGCAGTAGAGAAGATTTTTAAAACTTTTACCTTTTCTTTTTTGCAGTTTTTGCCCCAACCATGAGATCCTTGGAGACCATTAAATAAGATGTGTTTTAAATGTTTTACACATAAATACCATGTACCAAATTTGGCCCCATCCTGGGGTCCAAACCTCTACACTGGTGTAGCATAATATTTTGATGCTGCGAAATCTTGAACCCAGGTTCAATATATCACACAATATTTTAAACCCAGGTTCACTTTTTGGATGTGATATAATAAACCCCTTTACAAAATATTGAACTCAGGGGTTCACAATAATATGGTTTTATATTCACCATGGGTTCAAGATATTATTATAGATGCAATTCACTGAACCCCCATTAGACTACAATAGTTAAGAGAAGGGGGTTCAAGATATTATGGCTGTGAAATACTGCAACCCCCCCACCCCATACATTTTTATTATATTTGTAGCCCCCCCCCCCCCCCCCTTATTATGAAAATAGTATAGTTGCCAGACATTGACCCCCTGTAGACTTTTACAGATTCAACATATTATGTTTGCATATTATCAAGCTCCCCCTACCCCCACCTCCACATTTTACTTTCATTGTTAAAGAAGGGGGTTCAAGATACCATGGTTGCATTTTATTGACAACCCCCCCCCCCCCCCACCCCATTATACAAATACAAAATATATATCCACACACAATTTCTACTATTTTAAAAGGGGGGGGGGGTCAACATATCATGGTTGTGAGACATTGATTCCCTGTTGAATTCAATAGTTAGAAGGGGATTCACAATATTATGGTTGCATGATAATTACCCCCCCCCCCCCCCCCAATTTATACAAGGGGAGGTTCAAGATATTATGGTTGCATATTATTGACCCTCCATTATACTTCTAGTAAGAGGAAGGGTTCATGATATTATGGTTAGAAAATACTGACCCTCCCTACAGTTTTATTTGGGAGGGGGGGGGTGTCAAGATATTATAACTGCAATTTATTGAACCTCAAATAGACTGCCACAGTTAAAATGTGGGGATTCAAGATATTATGGCTGTGAAATATTGAACCTCCCCTATACATTCTCATTATATTCATAAGGGGAAGGGGGAGGTTAAGATATTATGGTTGTGAAACTTTGCCCCCAGTTGACTTCTATAGCTAGAGGAGGGGGTTAAAGATATTATGGTTGAGAAATATCAAACCCTCTACCTGTTTATTAGGGGGGGGGGGGGGGTCAAGATATTGTTGCAATCAATTGAACCCCCATTAGACTAGTACAGTTACAAGGTGTGGGTTCAAAATATTATGGCTGTGAAATATTGAACCCCCCCCCCCCTTCATTTTTATTTGCTTTGTTTATTTGGGGGAATGATGGATGGATTGTATATTGTTTCACGTCCCTCTCAAGAACCTTTCACTCATATGGAGACTTCACCATTGCCAGTGAAGGGCCACAAATTTAGCCTTATGCTCAGTGTTTATAGCCTTTCATCAGAGAGGGATCTTTATTATGCCACACCTGCTGTGACACGGGGCCTCAGTTTTTACAGTCTCATCCAAAGAGGGAGTGAAAATATGGTAATGATTTATTGAGCCCCCATTAGACTAGTAAGTTAAGGAGAAAATCAAGATACTATGGCTGCGAAAATCAACCCCAATGCATTTTTATCATATTAACAGGGGGTGTGGGTTAAGATATTAATTAGATCCGTGTACTACTCTGCAATACCCATAATTTCTTGAGGAAAACTTAGTAAATGACTGCATTTGCCAGTTCAATCTTTAAACACCAGGAGGATCCATGTAAGCTGAACCCCCCTCAACCTGGGCACACTCCTCTTATGTTACGTAAAATATAAACCATCAAGGGGGGAAACAACAGACGGGGGTATACCGGACCCTTCTATGACATCTCCCCGTGTACACACCATACCTGTTATATCCTTGTTACCTAAATAAACACATGGAGAGATACTACACTAATTTTAAAAATCTTGATTTTCTTTTCTCCATATTTTAATCAGTATGAAAATACAAAAAAAAAAAACCATCATTAATTATTATCTTACCTATTTTGTTGAATGTCAGATTTCAAGTTAAAAATGGATGTCTCCATACGAGTGAAAAATTCTGGAGCGGGATGTTAATATATAATCAATCAATCAAGTTAAAATGTGATACAGATTTGGGGTTTGATATTTAAGGAGAATAATATTCAAACTTCCTAATACTTCAGACTTTTACCAGGGACACTTTTTAAGTTCGTAGAGTAGGGCGGTCTCTTTAAAACCGCTTGAAATATCAACATTTTATTTATCTAAGACCTTTGAAATATCCCCCGTCTGCCTCGACACACATTTTACACCGATCTACCCATTTCCGGAACGCCGCCCGTTACTCCTCTTTAGGTATATGTTACAGACACTGGTAGACCGCACTGCCTATACGACAACAGGATTAAAAACGGTGCCCTGCCAGCATTTCCTTTAGACTTGGGAACAACCAAAAGTCACATGGGGACAGGTCAGGGCTGTATGGGGGATGATCTAAGACATCGAGCCCAGATTCTTTCAGATATTCCTGTACCTTAGCAGATTTATGGGCCAGTGCGTTATCATGGAGTAATTTGATGCCAAGGACACCGGTGCGCGGTCTGCGTTTCTGATAAAAAATCAACAAGTTGAGTAAGAACACTTTCTCTGTAAAATTTTCCAGTGACAGAACTATTTTTCCTGGACCTTTCGAATCAAAGAATATCGCATACAACATGCGATTTGATGTTTTGGAACGGCACACAATGACAGGTCTGTCGCTCTCAGATGAAACCCAAACCTTATTTTTAGCCTTAGAATCAGGTTGAAAATGATAGATCTAGGTTTCATCACCTGTAACTATCTCTTCCAAACAACGTGGGTCACATTTATCATATTTTTTTAAAACTTGCGATGCAAGTCTAACCTGACTTTGTTTCTGCTCGTCTGTGAGCAAATGGGGCACCCAGCGCACGTAGATCTTACGTAGCCCAAGTCGTTCACGCAAGATCTTCAAAACACTTGACGAATGAATGTCACTTAATTCTTCTATCTCTTGCACGGTATGACGTGCGTCTTCCTCAATTAACGTTTTCACAGTAGCAATGTTCTTTTCCGTCAAAACGGAAACCGGCCTACCCACTCGAGGGTCATTTTCAATTGACTCCCGACCATCATTACAACGACGTACCCACTTGCAAACTATAGCATTTTTTAAAGCACCATTCCCATAAACCTTTTGCAAATCAGCATGAATTTCCGTTCACAGAAACCCTAGGTGTGCTTGAATTTTACAATATACCCTCTATTCAGAGATTTTTCCATCCATACTGAACGCTATATTTTACTATAATGTATAAAACCACATGTTGAAAATACCCAGCGCAGCACGCACGTGGACCTCATGCGCCGTATACCATGATACCATTCGGAGAGAAATGATTATGCAAGTTCTGTGTAAAAAATCGTGCAACTTCATAATCGCGTTAAAAAGTTATAGGCTTACTCTACGATCTTAAAAAGTGTCCCTCGTATATTTTGATGACAATATTTTGCTACAGTACCCTAGGAATTGAAAATAATATGGAAATATCATTTTGATCCTTCCACACTAAGAAATTGAAGGGAAGTCAATATTTAAGAGCCATATTTTGACATCCCCTCCCACCCATTAAAAAAACGCAAGAGGGGGGTCTAAATATTTTGCAATCATAGTATCTTGAAATCCTCCTCCTAACTATGGAAGTCTAATGATGGTTCAATATTTCTCAGCCATAATATCTCAACCCGACCCATATATGTAGGGTAAAGGTCAATACTTTGCAACCATAATATTTCACCCCCCTTCTAACTATAGAAGTTATATGGGGGTTCAATATTTGCACCCATATTATTTTGACTCCCCCCTCCCCATTAAAAAAAATGTAGGGGATAGTCAATATTTCACAGCCATAATATCTTGAACCCCTTCCTTCTGACCATGGAAGTGGACTGGGGGTTCAAAATTTCAGTCATAACATCTTGGACCCCTCATTATAAGAATTTCAATATTTTGCAGCTATAATATCTTGAACCCCCAACCCTACCAAAACAATTTTGAGGGTTAAACATTTTGCAGCTATAATATTTTGAATCCCTGATATTTTGACTGTGAATGCATGCAAGGGGGATCAAAATACTATGGCCGTAATATTTTGAACCCTAGGTTCAATATTTCATAAGGGATTTAATAATTTATAAGAAGTTCAATATTTTGCATCGACATTTTGAACTGGGGTTCAAAATATCGCAGAGTTCAATATGGTATATGACACCAGGAATCATAAAATTTATAATTTTGGTAGAGGCCTTTCTCTCTACATTACTATGCATTTAGTTTTTCTTTCAAATGTGCAGATCTAAAGACCAAATTTTTGGAAAATTAGTCACTTTTTGGCAGTTTTGGCCCTGCCCCTAAGGCTTGGGGAGGGGACCTGAAATTTACAATTTATGTCCGCCTTGTCCCAAATATGCTTCATACCAAATTTGAAAAAAATTGGAAACGTAGTTATCAAGAAGTTAACAATAGGGATCAAATTTTTGTACGTGAAAATATGGGGGGGGGGGGGGGGGAATCTACAGAACCACAGAGCCAATTTCCATAAAACTTAGTACAATTCATCCTTGGGTGAATGGGATTCAAGTTTATTCAAATAAACGGACATGCCCCCTTCAAAGGGGACATAATCATAAAGTGCAAAATTTGGGTGGGGTCATTCAAAAATGTTCTATTCAAGAACCACTGGGCCAGAAAAGTTCCAATTTACATGGAACCCTCCTAACATAGTGCAGATTCAAGTTTATTAAAATCATGGCCCCTAGTGGTAGGGTGGGGCCACAATTGGGGATCAAATTTTTATTTGCAAAAATATTGTAAAAATTCATATGCTAAATTGATCCCAAATTTGATACACTGGTGCATCCTAAGGATTAGATGACCCCTATTGATTTTTAGGTTACATGGTCATGATCTTTGACCTTGTGACCTTGTATAATGATTATGTAGTGAACCTTTTGGGCTATGTTGGGGTCCCAATATGGGGTTAATTTTTCAAAGGAATAAGCCTCGTGGGGATCCAGGATGTTAGAATAGATCCTCAGCACCCCTTGCTTGTCATAAGAGGCAACTAAATGGGGTGGTCCTTTGGATGAGACCGCAAAAACTGAGGCCCCATGTCACAGAAGGTGTGACATGATAAAGATCTCTCCCTGCTCAATTGTGACGTCTGCCTATGAATGAAAAATTGTTGAGCAGGACATTAAACAGCATATAATTAATCAATCAATCAATTAAAGGAATAATGATTGAAAAAAATCCTTTGAAGATCACAACAGCTGAATAATGGAGGGTTCAGTTTGACTCAGGTGAGAATGTTGCCCATGATCCCTCTTGTATTTTTGACCGATGAATTTCCTTTCAGAATTAGCAATTTAATTTGGTGGTGAGACTGCTTTCATATTACTCAATTGGTAGAGCACCTGACTAGAGATTCTGGGACCCTGGGTTCAACTTCCAATCTGGTCATTTGCATTTCCTGTTACATAGCAAATAGCTATATCTATAAATATTCATTAGAAATTAAGCTGTCCTACAAATGTGAGACACACATTAAGACTGACCAGTCATTTATCAAGGTGGCATAATCATGAAAATGATACGAGAGTCTAATTTAGTGGTTGCTATTGTGCTCCGCATGCTACTGATGTGAGAAAACTTTGAATCTCCCTTTTTAGCCCTACCTTACCCAAGGGGAAATGATTTGATCAAAACTGATGATTTAAACATCCTACCTCCCATGACCAGGATTCAAACACCCTACCTCCCAAGACTAGGATACAAACAAACTACCTCCCAGGACCAGGATACAAACACACTACCTCCCAGGACCAGAATACAAACACACTTCAATCTGCACTACTGGAGAATGATTGCATACTAATCATGGACCTACTATTCTTGAGAAAAAACGTCTTTAGATATTTTCCCCACATATTCTCATGTAAAGCTTTAATTCCATATTGTTGTCAAACCCTACCCTCCCACCCCACCCCACTTGGTGAGCCACAATTTGAACACACATGAATCTGCATAACCTGGGAATGGAGAATGCTTGTAACCAATATGAGTAATGATGCAAGTGTAAAAAACTGATCCTCTACTGTGTCCCTGGAGCCATAATTCAAACAATTTACAATCTACACTATGTCGTCACGCCAGTAAGGCTTCACATCATAACTTCACTACTTTCAAAACTAAAGAGCAAACCATTCTAATCGATGTACAGGTACGAAATTTCGATATTTATTTCTTAAAGTCTTCTGAATTCAGAAAAATTATAACACCTCATGAGCAAATTTTGCAAGCATGGTTAATTTCCAATTAAAAGTGGGCCACTAACAGACATACTTCACAACAACATATTTCAACGATTTTACGTCTAAAAAGTGAAAAACTCTATTTTTCTGCAAACACTATATTCCATCTTTGCAGACATAATGAAACTTTCGGTAAATTGGAACATGGGAATACCATAGACCTTTGCAAGAGAAAAAAAAAACAGCACAAAATACAAATAAATCATGTTAAAAGTTGACCTTTTAGTAATGATTGGCAAAGGTATAAAAATAACAGTTTTGTGTTATATTTTTCTACAACTATTTTCAGTTATAACCCTTACTGATGCCAAAATGGTTTCACATCAGTTATTCAAGTTTCATCTTTTCTAACTCAATGGTTCTTTTAAAAAATTTTGAAATGACCAAATTCTATTTTTTGCCTTTTCTCGCCCTTGGAATTGGGCAATGCCCCTCATTTGATCAGTTTGAATGCTTTTACCCAAGGATGCTCTATACTTAGTTTGGTTGACATTGGGCTAAGTGGTTCTTAAGAAGTTGTAAATGTGTAAAGTTTACCAACGAACTGACAGACAAATTGACAACAAACAAGGGGTGATCAGAAAAGCTCACTAGTGGGTATAAATCAGGTGAGCTAAGATAGAAATTGTACCACCTCAATATAGATGACATCCAAGGCTACTTCTGTCTTTAAGACACAAGAAATGCTCCTGTGGTCAAGGTTCCATTTCTTTTGAGGCCCAGGAAGCTGAAAAACCAAAGTGACAATGAAGTGCTGGAATGACCAGAAATGAAACAGGTAAGTGAAATCCTAAGTAAATTTTTCAACACAATTTTGACATTCGAACAAGCTCATTTTCTGTTTCAATGACAGAATATGAATGAGAGACTCAATGGGCTGATCGGTAACCTGAGTATTATTCAAACAAATCTCAAGGGCTATAAAATCTATAATTAAATTTCCTATACTGGTCCTGCGTTAGATCCCGACAATAAATTTACAATGTATAGAGCTTTTAATACAAAATGATGAAGAATTTCGATGAGGGACCCTTTTCGGCTCCTCCTAGATATTAATTTTACTTTTATCTAGTGATAGGAAAATTATAGAAGTAGTTTATCAAACATAATGGACATTAACAGAATATGACCATAGTGACTCCCACCTAGACGTGTAACCTCTACTCCTGGGGTTGCAAAATGAATACTTTTGGTACTTCTTTTACTTTTTCTAGATATGCATTTATTGGTAGTTTATATATTAATAGTATCACAAAATTTTTTTTAAAAGTCTTTCAAATGTTACAGACAATAAATCACATGGATCAAGGGCTTGAAATAATGTTTGTCCGGTACCAGCAGAAAAAAAATGTGGACAGGTGAATATTGCTGAGCACTTGTCCAATTTTATGTAAAGAAGTCTCCAAATAGTAAAAAGAATGATTGTGGAAAAATTTATCGTCAGTTCAAAGTTGGACACAATGCATGAAAAATGAACTTGGATCCCGATATCAATCTCTATGTAAACTACTTGAGTCACATATCAATTGTTATGTAAACTAATTGAGTCACACTCGATCAGGATCGGTGTTCACTTATTGCGTACTACTTTCAATTTTGTAAAATTGGATTCTCTAGATCACCATGGAGCAAACACGGTCATTGATTCAAGGCAGGAAGTCTAGATAAAAGTTTGTTTATGTGTTTGTTGTTTTTATCAATTGAATAAAATCAAAAATCAATCAACCAAGTATAAAAAGTAATAGTTTTCATGTTGACAATATTAGATCTTCCTTGAAAATATTTCGGACAAGTGAAGTTGAAGTTCAGAAAAGTAAATATGTTTGTCCCTTGTCTGAATGAACAAGTAGGGAAAAAAGTTAATGTAGAGCCCTGGGTTTATTTAGGTCTCACCTTACTATCTAAACCCCACCCCCAGAATCATGAAACTTGCGATTTTGGTAAAGAGTTATCTACTCCTTCTTGATAATTCCAATTTAGTAGACATATCAATAGCTAAAGAGGATGCTATTCAAATGTTTTACACATGTACATGATATACTTAACTACAGACCCTGAAGTATACTACTACACCAGTGGAACGGTGAATAAACACTGAACAGTTTGAGAACGAGCACTATTTTGGGGGGAAATGAACGCTGAATCCCATACTGGACGAACTTCTTTTCATCAACAGCAACATCATCGTTATTTAATTAGTTTTTTATTTTATATGAAGAAGCTAAAGCAACAAACAGTACTCAATCTCATATATATATATATATATATATATATATATATATACACACACACACACATTTGATTTATGGGGGAGGGGGGATTCAAAATGAATAATCCATTTTCACATATTTTCCTCTTCAGTAAGTTGATTTCCGTTCATGATATTGGTGAAAGTAGATTTGTCTTCTACCCCAAAAACAAAAATATGCTCTGTTGTGTCTATACCTAATTTGAAAATAATTGGAAAGTCTGTTATCAATAAGCTAAGATTAGCAATGGAAACAGAACATACACTGTAATACTCTCATCACAAGCCTATGTAGGGTGTTTTTTTCTGACGTCCCGTGTTGTAGAGATAGTATTAGCCATCGTCAAGCTGTGAAATACTTTTGCGTAAATTCTATAAATAAAAGATCCTAGCTTAAAAACAGAAGGTTGATAGACAAACGAAGAGTTCTATGTGTAAAATATTTCCCCCCAAATCATCTATAGATAAGTTCAACAACTTGTATTTTTGTGAATATCAAAGAAATTTTTAAAAAATGTTAAAAATTAAAATCCTAGCAAAATGCACATCTTCAAGTAGTTTGCAAACACCTTAGCTCGAAAACAGTGAGAAAAATTAAATGGACAAACCATATTTTCATTGTACAGTGTAATATTTAATCAAAACTGACGAAGTTCAACAACCTATAATTTTCTCCAAATAGTGGAGAAAACCCAAATCCTTGCTACATGCATGGACAACTCAAATCAATACCTATACAAACACTGTAAAATAAGATGGCACTCACTTAAAAGCAGTAGGAAGAGTTAGACGGACAAAACACCTGCACCTCAGACCTCAAGATTTTTTCTGCATTTAAAATATGGAAAAAATGCGGTCGGGAGTATTGGGACTCTTTAATGTACCTCCATATCAATTAGATTTCAAATATAGTGGCAAAACCCCCGCAAGAGAGGTTGAAATCATTCAAAATTGAAACATGATCGAGAGAGACCCACAATGAAACTACTCAATAACTTTCAGTTTGATACATGATAGGGAAATGGAAGTAGAAACAGGAAACCCCGAATAGACAGATGAACATACAGACATTCCGGTACCATAATGCACTTCATCTACAGATCGGGAATATCAAAATATGTTTAATTGTTGACAAACGACACACGACAATGGACGCAGACCAATAGCAATAGGTCACCCGAGTGACTCAGGTGACCTAAAAATGCATTCCTGGAGTGTGAAATGTACTTTTCAATGTGTAATTCTATGCAGATATTTATATATAAACCGAAATTAACAGCATTCAAACAGTATTATCTAAAATGACATCATTAGTAAGTACCATACTGTTTATCTAATCTAAGGGAGGTAACTGTAATATCTGCCTTCATGCTTTCTACAGTTTGAGCTTATCATGAGAAAATTTAATACTTCTCTGACTACTTTGGACAAATGAGGATTCCCACTGAATGTTACACCTCAGTAAGACTGCAGCAATGTTTATTAAAGTGCTCAGTCTCCAACAGCAGGCAATGACAGGCTGATGAGTTAAAGAAAATGTCTTCTGTCCTCTAACACTCCTCTTCATACAAGCCCCTAAAAAATTCCAGTGATAAGTTATATCCAAATTGAGAATGTACAATGTAAATGAGGCTGAAATGAGCAAGATAGAGATGTTTCCAGCTGGTGAACATCAACACTCTTTGGAGAAACAAGTCCCCACATATAATTCCCATTTAGATTGAAATAATTTTGGCACCTACAATAACCCCCTGTACTTGGGATTGGGTGAGTCATTCATGGTGACTTACTGAGGGCAATGTCCACCACTGCTGGAGTCCTGGGGCATGAGAGACAAACCTTCCGATGCATCACACCATAGAGATGTAGGGCCGAGATTAATTAAGCTGAGGAGGTGTTTACAGAAGATATATATACGGATACAATGATAAACAAGCTATCACATTTCTGCTAAAGCTGCTACGGTGCATTGTGACATATGGGTTCAAGTGCATCATGTAGAAAATGCTCCCTGGTATGCAGAATGGGAGTAAAAACTTGGTAACAAAACATACACATCTCTGTGACTACTTCAAAATTACCTCTGGACTTGAAATACTGTATGTGTAGTACTTTCATTTTATATTTCAGCACTGTTGGTGATAAGCAAAAGCAATAATTGATGATTGTTCTAACATGTAAAATTTTCTATTTATCCATTCACACAACAGGTGCTAAATCAGAAATACACAAAATACTACAACAAGTACACTAAAATAAGTACACATACAGCAATTGATGGCCTGATGCTCTGGGGCCAGTAAATTATGGATCTGGGCTAGTCAGTGCCTTGTAAAGAGTAATGTGCACTCAGGGCTGGTTAATTTGAATATTTATCAGTATTTATTGATGATCGTGCTAGTAAATGAAATGTGTGTGCTGGGTTTATTGGATGTAAAAATAATTTCTGAAGTTGATTTACTTTCTAAATTGTAATATTCCTAAGACTGAATTGCCTTCAACCATCATCTGCATGTTTCTTAAACTGAGTTGTCTGACAAGGTGATCATGTGACTTAACCCAAATGACAAAAAATTAAGATGACACGAAGTTTGCATGAAAAACAAAACCTAGATTAATCACAGGAGCTCATCACAAATTGACCCTCTCTGTTCTATAGATATAGGTGGTACATGTATTAAATTTTAATAAGACAAAAAGTTTGTGATGAGCCCCTGACAATTAATCCACAGATACTTAATTGTCAATTAATCTTATTTAATGCCAGTCAAAACAATGCTTTACTTTTACTTTTACTTTTTTTTTTAAACAGTTTATCAATATATTTTCTTCTCTTAATTATTTGCTAGCAGTTGTCAAAAATAATAGATTAACAATACACGTTTGAAATCTAACAACATTTTTTTATGAAAGTATTTTATTTTATTCAATTATGAAATCTGAGCCAGCTGTTTTTATATCCATTGGTCCCAATGGACAGTAAAAGTTCTCAATGACCAGTAGAAATCAATGTGACATACCAGATGTTTCTGACATTTTCTCTGAAATTACTTTTTCATCCTCTCAATATGAAGAGTTCTTGTATAATTTCCTAGAGAGGTTTTAATATTATATTGTAATAATGCCATCATACTTTGTATATCGGTCTTGGTAGCTTAGTGGTTAAATCACGTAACTAGTAATGCATGGGTCCCCGGTTTGATGCCGATTTTCCTATGGTTTTTCTCTCTACCTTTGCTACAGTAATGTCCATTTATACTTTCTGTAATACTACATAGTACTCCAACAAATTAGAGCCTTGTTGATTGTGTTGTGAACAAACTTGTGACAGCACATCAAACATGATAGTTGTATATCATTCAATGTCATGTTCGAAAATTTTTCACTCATATGGAGATGTCAGTGAAGGGATGCAAAATTTAGGCCTATGCTCGGCGCTTATGGCCTTTGAGTAGAGAGGGATCTTTAACATGCTACACCTGCTGTGACATGGGGCCTCGGTTTTTACGGTCTCATCCAAAGGACCACCCCATTTAGTCGCCTCTTATGACAAGCAAAGGGTACTATTACTTGAAAAATGACTTTAAATTTGTGGTTTCCAAGAAAAAAAATTTATCTTAGAAGAAAACACGTTTCCCTCTGTAACCCTCTTGTGACCTCACGCTGACCTCAGGAGTCATGACATGTACACTTCATGAGGATGCGTGAATTTTAACTATAAATCCCAATAACCAATGTGATGCTTAAGAAGATTTATGACAGAGATTTGATGAGTCTCACTGATCACACAAGTCTTGGTCCTTGTGTCTACAAACGGGAATCTACACTTCATGGGAATGCTTGCGCTATGCTCGGGGAGGACGTGTACAAATTACCGACAGTCGCTGCCGCAGCCTACTTATGAATTTCAAATATCCCATCACGAGTCAGTCGGTGACTGTAAAACTAAGCATATTTGCGCTATGACTTCAAGAATTACGGATTTCAAACGCATTACCCCCCCCCCCCCCCCCCCCCCCCAATATATTCCTTTATAAAATTTTAGACCCCTACTGTCCCATGCTGGGGGAGGAAGATATCCCAGTCGGTGACTGTAAAACTAAACATATTTCGTTAACCACGGTTGATGCGCGGACTCGCCACGCCGAAGACAACTAGCCAATATTTCTTTTACGGAACTCTAGACAAATAACCAGAAAATGCAGTAATACCTAATAGTACTGTACCCGACAGTCATTTTTGATTAGTACCAGTAAACATACCTAAAATAAGCTTTCCTTCAGATTCGGCATGCTCTGCATCCTTGTGTAGCAACATGTGTCTTCTGCTTCACCAGGAAAGACAACTCTTGTAGATTTTTTTAGTGGCAGGAAGTGATCATGGAAGGAGTTGTTCATGTGTATTTCTTGGTAAGAATTTAGAGATAGGGAGTGCGACCAAAAGGGGGATGGAGATCGAAGGACAAAAAATAATAAATAATCATATATATATATATATACTCTCTCTCCAAACTCCCAGCCTTTTGAAAATTATCACAATAATATGTATATCAATTACCCCTCCCCCCCTTCTACATCCGCGCTTGACAAAAGATATCAAAATAAAATACATTCGCTGGGGTCATCATGCAGTTCGAAAGAAAGCTTCTGTACCAAATTAATAACATTCTCTTTAGAGAAGTGGACAGGCATACATAGGCTGAATTCAAGATCAACAGTCGTATGATTTATAGCGAGTTTTCCCCATTACCAGGCGAGTCCGCAAGTATTTAACATTGGAGAGGAGAACTAAATCAAAAAAAAAAAGGGGGGGGGGTCAACACTAAGGTATTTTAACTTAAATTGAAATATCCACCACATTCTAGATATTTTAATAATAATAATAATAATAATACCATATTTATATAGCATCCTCTTCATACATTTGTATGCTCAAATAAGATACCACCTAATGAAAACATAGTTGTTTTACTTATCTTTAATTCTAACACTTAATAAGCAATATTAAGCAAATTATATGTACGTTAAAGATACCAAACTCTTTTTCATTAAATTATATCCTTTGCTTTAAGCTTTCAAAAATGAATCCCCGTCCATCCCGCACCGACACAAACTCGTTATAACGATTGCTGAACTGTCCAATGTATCCGTAGCGTCCGTGAGAGTGTGCGGAATCGTCCAATGATTTAGCTGTTTATGGGTCATAGTCGCAGTCTTTACTCGGCGTAGTGCAGAGAACGTCCGCTCACTTGTAGCATTACTGGCAGGCATTATCTAAATAAACCACAGGAGAGTCACAGTATCGGAGAATAGGCATCTGGACGCTGGAGACATCTGCGATACTAACTTCTACAAATATGAAAGAGACACAGTGGTGAATTACTTTTAAAAGGTGTTTCTCGCGAGCGATGTGTAAGTTTCCAGTTGCGAGGAAACACAAGTCTGTATCTTCTTTGCATGGTAATTGTTTAAATGGCTTTAAACCTTACGGCTCTTCAGCATAATACATAATACATATCAACAAAATATAAACAAGAAAGCTGTACACAGTATGATATGAAGAGAGAATGTTAGAGGATGGATTTATATAAGTCTACATACGTGTAACATGCGATCAAATGTTAATTTGATTAGATCACAATTACAGCATAGGACATTTTAAAAAATTACCCCATTACAAAATTGTTTTCTATTTTGGATTGACATCGATTGTATTAATTTATGCATATGAGCATGGGACCAATAATAATTTCAGATATATGTAGATCTGATGTTCTGGTACAATGGACATATTAAAATAAATTGATATTCGTCCTCAATTTCGTTCAATGACAGAATCCCACGATCAGTTTGGTCTTGTTGTGCCATTATATCTACCTTCTTCTAATCTAAGCTGGTGAGCAGATAGTCTAAAGTTTGTTTAAAAAAAAAAAAACAATATAATTTTCTGGAAAAGATTTTGTCAGACAAAATTGCAAACTAACATTATCATTTATAAGGTGTTGGTACAATATACATTTGATAGTACAGGGTAATATAT
The DNA here is from genome assembly GCA_024699665.1 of Ostrea denselamellosa. Lineage (NCBI taxonomy): Eukaryota > Metazoa > Mollusca > Bivalvia > Ostreida > Ostreidae > Ostrea > Ostrea denselamellosa. The sequence goes on along the minus strand of JAMZEH010000050.1, from coordinate 993,953 downwards.
TTTTTTCGATAATTGTTCAATGACTTAATGACTTGTGGTAAAATGTACAACGCTGAATCACCCAAGCTTCCAAACTGACCAATGAATGAAGCATACGTAATATCCTATTTTAAATTATTGTGTACACCTGCCAGATACGGGTACCCATTTCGCGTCCGCGTCAACAATAGCTAGACCACATGCCGCTCCAACGACCACAGACACAGATCATCGTCATACTTGCCGCTCCAACGACCACAGACACAGATCATCGTCATACTTGCCGCTCCAACGACCACAGGCACAGATCATCGTCATACTTGCCGCTCCAACGACCACAGACACAGATCATCGTCATACTTGCCGCTCCAATGACCACAGACACAGATCATCGTCATACTTGCCGCTCCAATGAGCAGATATCGCCGTTACAAATTTGATTTTTTTTTAAATTTAATTTTTTTTTAAATCTTTTGATTTTATTTTATTTTACTATTATCATCATTATTATTATTATTATTATTACTACTATTATCATTATTATTATTATTACTATTATTATTATTATCATTACTATTATTATCATCGCAAGATTGTTGTTGGGGCGTCGATCGCCGCCCCTGCCGCCTTTAGATTAGCGAAAGTACACATTTGATTTTATTAAGATATTGTATAAAAAACAACAACAACAACGGGGGGGGGGGGGGGGGGCATTGGTTTTGGTTTTGTATTATAATTAAATAAATAATTAATCGTGTACAAGTGTAGTATATATGTATTTCAAACGAAGCAAATTGAAAATTTTCGTCAAAATAATTGTCGATCAAGTATAAGTACATCTAATAGAGAACAAATTTACAACAAGCTATATAATTTTTACTTTTATCATTCAAGCGTACTTTCATCTCATTCAGTACTGCTCTTGAAATATGGGGGGGGGGGGGGGGGAGGGGGGTGCCACCCAATGTATCTTAATAACAGATACAAGTACATAACGATGAACATCAGATGCGCCTCTATTGTCATAGACTATGATCAATTATTTAATTATTTACGTATGAAATAATAATAATATGATATATTGTTATTTACATTTGTTATCTAAATCCGTTATTGTAAGATAAGTCATATAGACAAGTTTTATTCCAATCAGACGAGGATCCAGCTTTTTCCGCCAGAAAGGAGTGGGTGGGAGTGGGGGGGGGGGGGGGGGGGCAAAAGGCTGGGAGTCTCGAAACTCCTGGATTTCTACGTTTTTATCCTCTGTTGTAAACAATACGAAATTATAACGCAAATTGGCGCATAAAAAGAAACAACAATTCACATCTAAGGAATATTTACGACGAAAAACTAGTGAATGCTAGCCGTTCATTTAAACGTTACCAGTTCTTGCCACGAAGAGATATCCACATTTAAAACAGCGCGTATCTGTATGTATGTATGTATCTATGTGTGTATGTATGTATGTATGTATGTGTGTATGTAAGTGTGTGTATGTATGTATGTGTGTATGTATGTATGTATGTGTGTGTGTATGTATGTATGTATATATATATATATATATATATATATATATATATATATATATGTGTGTGTGTGTGTGTGTGTGTGTGTGTGTGTGTGTGTATGTATGTATGTATGTATGTATGTGTATGCGAGTGTGTGTGTATGTATGTATGTATGTGTGTATGTATGTATGCATTTATGTATGTATGTATGTATGTATGAATGTGTGTATATATATGTGTATGTGTCTGTATGTATGTGTGTGTATGTAAGTGTGTGTATGTACGTGTGTGTATGTATGTATGTATGTATGTGTGTGTATGTATTATGTATGTATGTATGTATGCATGTATGTGTGTGTATGTATTATGTGTGTATGTATGTATGTGTGTGTGTGTATGTATGTATGTAAGTATGTGTGTATGTATGTATGTTTCACGTGAATTGTTCAATCAATAAATATTTTTAAACCAAATAAAAATGCATTATTCGTGCAAAGAATGGCCAATTCCGAGAACGTTGTACGCTCCACAGCCTCGTTCTGAATATGACCGCCTTAAATCAGAATCTATGCCACGATTCACCAAATATGATTCATTTCAAAAGCTTACGTGTGATAATTTCAAACAGGTGGAAATAAATCACATGGACTATCAATTGTATAAAGCCAAACCAAGTGACGAATTAAAGAGGCTAATTTGATAATTTTACGAGTGCTAATCAAATATTTATTATTTTGTGGACTTTTTAAATTACAACAAATAGTAAATAAAAGTTGTTGCTTTCATCATAAAATCTTACGGTTTCTATAAAAACAAACATTTACACTTGATAATAGAGTATTATAAGAACTTAATATTGAAATAAGATAAGTAAGATAAAAATACTTGTGTGAATTTTTAAACTGCCCACAGTTTTCCATGTCGTGTTTAGCAGATCATTGATTTCATTATACTGAGGTCAGTTTTCTATTAAAACATCCTAGTTTAAATTTTGTTTTAGAAAATACATTCAAAAATTTTCACTGATTAGCCTATGTGGAGAGGAACTCTCTAATTTTGGCATGTTTCTCCCTCAGATGTTGCTAAAGCGCGAAACGAAAAATAAAACCGAAAGGAAAACGGGAAATATTGAGGTAGCACCCCCTTTTTTTCCGGGTCTTGTAATTTTGTTTTTACATCCTTCTCCCTTCCCCAATGATGACAGTGTGTTGTTTCACAAATAAATAATAATAATAACCAAACTGATGAACTGCATTACCTGGACAATACGCGTGTGTTTCCACCTGAAACTTGATATTCTAGGGTCAAATAACCTTGTTTTTAAAAGACATTTTTTTTTTTCAAATCTTAACACATGCAAATATTTCATTATAAGACAACAAATTAAAGTTATAATTATAATTATATATATATATATATATATATATATATATATATATATATATATATAATGCTGTATACGTGTGAGTGCTGTATACGTGTGAGTGCTGTACACTTGTGAGTGCTGTATACTTGTGATTGCTGTATATGTGTGAGTTCTGTATACGTGTGAGTGCTGTATATTTGTGAGTGCTGTATACTTGTGAGTGCTGTATATGTGTGAGTGCTGTATACTTGTGAGTGCTGTATACTTGTGAGTGCTGTATATGTGTGAGTGCTGTATATGTGTGAGTGCTGCATATGTGTGAGTGCTGTATACTTGTGAGTGCTGTATATGTGTGAGTGCTGTATATGTGTGAGTGCTGTATACGTGTGAGTGCTGTATACTTGTGAGTGCTGTATACGTGTGAGTGCTGTATACGTGTGAGTGCTGTATACTTGTGAGTGCTGTATACGTGTGAGTGCTGGATACGTGTGAGTGCTGTATACGTGTGAGTGCTGTATACGTGTGAGTGCTGTATACGTCTGAATGCTGTATATGTGTGAGTGCTGTATATGTGTGAGTGCTGTATACGTGTGAGTGCTGTATACTTGTGAGTGCTATATATGTGTGAGTGTTGTATATATCTGAGTGCTGTATATGTGTGAGTGCTGTATACGTGTGAGTGCTGTATACTTGTGAGTGCTGTATACGTGTGAGTGTTGTATACGTGTGAGTGCTGTATACGTGTGAGTGCTGTATATTTGTGAGTGCTGTATATTTGTGAGTGCTGTATACTTGTGAGTGCTGTATACTTGTGAATGCTGTATACGTGTGAGTGCTGTATACTTGTGAGTGCTGTATACCTGTGAGTGCTGTATACTTGCTGTATACTTGTGAATGCTGTATACTTGTGAGTGCTGTATACTTGTGAGTGCTGTATACGTGTGAGTGCTGTATACCTGTGAGTGCTGTATACGTGTGAGTGCTGCATACGTGTGAGTGCTGTATACGTGTGAGTGCTGTATACTTGTGAATGCTGTATACGTGTGAGTGTTGTATACTTGTGAGTGCTGTATACTTGTGAGTGCTGTATATTTGTGAGTGCTGTATACTTGTGAGTGTTGTATACTTGTGAGTGCTGTATACTTGTGAGTGCTGTATACGTGTGAGTGCTGTATAGTTGTGAAAGCTGTATACGTGTGAATGCTGTATACGTGTGAGTGTTGTATACTTGTGAGTGCTGTATACTTGTGAATGCTGTATACGTGTGAATGCTGTATACTTGTGAGTGCTGTATACGTGTGAGTGCTGTATACTTGTGAGTGTTGTATACTTGTGAGTGCTGTATACGTGTGAGAGCTGTATATTTGTGAGTGCTGTATACGTGTGAGTGCTGTTTATTTGTGAGTGCTGTATACGTGTGAAAGCTGTATACGTGTGAGTGCTGTATACGTGTGAGTGATGTATACGTGTGAGTGCTGTATACGTGTGAGTGCTGTATACTTGTGAGTGCTGTATACGTGTGAGTGCTGTATACGTGTGAATGCTGTATACTTGTGAGTGCTGTATACGTGTGAGTGCTGTATACGTGTGAATGCTGTATACTTGTGAGTGTTGTATACATGTGAGTGCTGTATACGTGCGAGTGCTGTATACGCGTGAGTGCTGTATATTTGTGAGTGCTGTATACGTGTGAGTGCTGTATATTTGTGAGTGCTGTATATTTGTGAGTGCTGTATACTTGTGAGTGCTGTATACGTGTGAGTGCTGTATAGTTGTGAAAGCTGTATACGTGTGAATGCTGTATACGTGCGAGTGTTGTATACTTGTGAGTGCTGTATACTTGTGAGTGCTGTATACTTGTGAGTGCTGTATACGTGTGAATGCTGTATACTTGTGAGTGCTGTATATGTGTGAGTGCTGTATATGTGTGAGTGCTGCATATGTGTGAGTGCTGTATACTTGTGAGTGCTGTATATGTGTGAGTGCTGTATATGTGTGAGTGCTGTATACGTGTGAGTGCTGTATACTTGTGAGTGCTGTATACGTGTGAGTGCTGTATACGTGTGAGTGCTGTATACTTGTGAGTGCTGTATACGTGTGAGTGCTGGATACGTGTGAGTGCTGTATACGTGTGAGTGCTGTATACGTGTGAGTGCTGTATACGTGTGAGTGCTGTATACGTCTGAATGCTGTATATGTGTGAGTGCTGTATACGTGTGAGTGCTGTATACTTGTGAGTGCTATATATGTGTGAGTGTTGTATATATCTGAGTGCTGTATATGTGTGAGTGCTGTATACGTGTGAGTGCTGTATACTTGTGAGTGTTGTATACGTGTGAGTGCTGTATACGTGTGAGTGCTGTATATTTGTGAGTGCTGTATATTTGTGAGTGCTGTATACTTGTGAGTGTTGTATACGTGTGAGTGCTGTATACTTGTGAATGCTGTATACGTGTGAGTGCTGTATACTTGTGAGTGCTGTATACCTGTGAGTGCTGTATACTTGCTGTATACTTGTGAATGCTGTATACTTGTGAGTGCTGTATACTTGTGAGTGCTGTATACGTGTGAGTGCTGTATACCTGTGAGTGCTGTATACGTGTGAGTGCTGCATACGTGTGAGTGCTGTATACGTGTGAGTGCTGTATACTTGTGAATGCTGTATACGTGTGAGTGTTGTATACTTGTGAGTGCTGTATACTTGTGAGTGCTGTATATTTGTGAGTGCTGTATACTTGTGAGTGTTGTATACTTGTGAGTGCTGTATACTTGTGAGTGCTGTATACGTGTGAGTGCTGTATAGTTGTGAAAGCTGTATACGTGTGAATGCTGTATACGTGTGAGTGTTGTATACTTGTGAGTGCTGTATACTTGTGAATGCTGTATACGTGTGAATGCTGTATACTTGTGAGTGCTGTATACGTGTGAGTGCTGTATACTTGTGAGTGTTGTATACTTGTGAGTGCTGTATACGTGTGAGAGCTGTATATTTGTGAGTGCTGTATACGTGTGAGTGCTGTTTATTTGTGAGTGCTGTATACGTGTGAAAGCTGTATACGTGTGAGTGCTGTATACGTGTGAGTGATGTATACGTGTGAGTGCTGTATACGTGTGAGTGCTGTATACTTGTGAGTGCTGTATACGTGTGAGTGCTGTATACGTGTGAATGCTGTATACTTGTGAGTGCTGTATACGTGTGAGTGCTGTATACGTGTGAATGCTGTATACTTGTGAGTGTTGTATACATGTGAGTGCTGTATACGTGCGAGTGCTGTATACGCGTGAGTGCTGTATATTTGTGAGTGCTGTATACGTGTGAGTGCTGTATATTTGTGAGTGCTGTATATTTGTGAGTGCTGTATACTTGTGAGTGCTGTATACGTGTGAGTGCTGTATAGTTGTGAAAGCTGTATACGTGTGAATGCTGTATACGTGCGAGTGTTGTATACTTGTGAGTGCTGTATACTTGTGAGTGCTGTATACTTGTGAGTGCTGTATACGTGTGAATGCTGTATACGTGTGAGTGCTGTATACTTGCGAGTGCTGTATACTTGTGAGTGCTGTATACGTGTGAGTGCTGTATACGTGTGAGTGCTGTATACTTGTGAGTGTTGTATACGTGTGAGTGCTGTATACTTGTGAGTGTTGTATATTTGTGAGTGCTGTATACGTGTGAGTGCTGTATACTTGTGAATGCTGTATACGTGTGAGTGCTGTATACGTGTGAGTGCTGTATACGTGTGAATGCTGTATACGTGCGAGTGCTGTATACGTGTGAGTGCTGTATATTTGTGAGTGCTGTATACGTGTGAAAGCTGTATACGTGCGAGTGCTGTATACACGACATACGACTCAGGCATACATCCCTCTCTCTATAGATTGACTGACACAGGAATCTAACAGTGTTAATTCTTGCATATTGATATGTTTGTCTTTAATATCTCTACAAATTATTTCAACACTTATGTGATGCAGTTGAATACAATGCATATATGAACTCAGATAAACATAAAATGTCTATTTTAACGGTCGTGTATTCCGACTGATATGAAAGTAGTATGTAAATGTATGAAATAAACTTCATTTTAGAAAATATACGAGGGTATGAACTGAAATATTTCACGCCAGCATACTTCTTAAAAGGAGCTTCATGAAATGTGTGACAGCGTATTGCAGTGTGACAGTGGTTCATTAACAGACGTCGGCGTGAAGCATTGCAATTCTTACCCTCATTTATTTTCCAAAAGGAATCTTAAATATCATGTGCAATTTATAGAATTAATGTAGAATGCAAGAAGCATCAAAATGTCAAATTTTCCTTCCACTTATTTTTCACAAAACACCAAAAATATCCTAAATTGAATTTATTTTATTGAACATCAAGTAAGTTAATGACTTTGATAAGCAAATGTCGAACAAAAATTGTAGTCTTATGAATGTAGTACAACAATTCTCATATCAACTTGCATGCCTGACAAGTTAAATCACAGAAAATGTTGTCTCTGGACCATATCAAGTATCGATGAAGATCATCTCTCGCATGTGGCGGAGATATTCTGACACTGTTGTTGTGACATTCTGACACTATGGTGGTGACATTCTGACACTATGGTGGTGACATTCTGACACTATGGTGGTGACATTCTGACACTATGGTGGTGACATTCTGACACTGTGGCAGTGACATTCTGACACTATGGTGGTGACATTCTGACACTGCGGCAGTGACATTCTGACACTATGGTGGTGACATTCTGACACTGTGGTGGTGACATTCTGACACTGTGGCAGTGACATTCTGACACTATGGTGGTGACATTCTGACACTCTGGCAATGACATTCTGACACTATGGTGGTGACAATTTGACACTGCGGCAGTGACATTCTGACACTATGGTGGTGACATTCTGACACTGTGGCAATGACATTCTGACACTATGGTGGTGACATTCTGACACTCTGGCAATGACATTCTGACACTATGGTGGTGACAATTTGACACTGCGGCAGTGACATTCTGACACTATGGTGGTGACATTCTGACACTCTGGCAATGACATTCTGACACTATGGTGGTGACAATTTGACACTGCGGCAGTGACATTCTGACACTATGGTGGTGACATTCTGACACTGTGGCGGTGACATTCTGACACTATGGTGGTGACATTCTGACACTCTGGCAATGACATTCTGACACTATGGTGGTGACAATTTGTGGAAGAGGACACCTTGAAACTCACTAAGAGTCGACTGTTATTGTCACCCCAGTCACTGGGAAACCGAGGGTCTATTCACGCAGCTCCTCACACTTTGTTTGTGACGGTAGCCTGTTACTGCCATGATATCCAACGCGCCAACCCCAGCATGGGCTAGCATGGTTGCTGTGGTTGTTCGGACACAATGATTGGTGTAAATTACTGATAGCTTAGCTGCTTCAGAGATGGATGACATCATACTACCCAATGAGTGATGACCCATCGGTATGCTGGAATACCAAATATCGAATCCTTTTTCACAATTGACTAATGGACGTTGAAAGAAGACATCATTTTTAGGATTCCTCTTTGATAAGTACAGTTTCAGGGATCTGACTGGGCAATGCTCGCTGTGTGGGAGGTCATAAACACGGACCTCTCTGTCAGGTGGAGGCTTGTAACACTCAGTAGAAGCCAGAGTATAATATTCACGTCCAATGTCATCTGTCTTCAAGACAAAGGACTCCACCTTCAACTGTCGCAGACCGTCCCTCCCCTTCCAACCAAAATGAAGTGCCAGCTCAAACCATACCTTTCGAATAAGAGAAGTCGGGTTCTCATTTGATAGAACACCCGACATATACAGTTTTTTCATATCAAGGTCAGAGATGGGTTTATGGTGTTTGACCAAGTCTGAGCCGTCACGCATGAGTGTTTTACAAATTCCACTCAAGACACGGTTAGCTGCCATGAATTCTTGGTCTTTCATCACGTTTATTGATCTGGAGTAAGGTGGGCCCGTTAAGTACCTGTTAATTCCGGCGCGGAGAGAAATCAACCCGGATTTAGAGAACTGGTTTCCAGTTTTGGTTCTCACCTCTGCATAGAAGCACCTTAACTCTGATGCCAGCTTAACAGCGGACAATTCCTCAAAATCAGGATTCTTATCCCTCTCAGAAAGCCAGTCTGAATAAAAGAAAATAACGATTACATAAATTAATAAATAAAAATTGTTTTAATGTATAGACTTCATAAAACAACTCTCATTTTGTTACAACTCACTTCTGTGTAGAATTTGAAATTACGTAGATTTTCTTTATGTATGAGGAATTCGAACATACCATACATGCATATACAGAATTTTTTTTAAAGGTTTTCGCCCCTTTGAAAATTTTTATGCCACCAGAATCGAAAAAGCAGCAGCATATACTTTTTGATCTCTCCGTCCGTCCATCTGTCTGTGGCAAAAAACTCTCACCTTGGTCATATCTTTTACACCATAAAAAATAGACCTTTCATATTTGGTATTTGTATTCCTTGGGCCACTACTTTTTCATTGATACCGAAATTTTTCACCTTGTGACTTTGGACCTACTTTTAGAAAATCTTTTAAATTGTAAGAGGTACTGCTTTTATATTAAGCATGTACATTTCTTGTGAGAAATCTCCCAACAATGCCAGATTTGTTGACCTTGAAATTAATCTAGTTTTTGTAGATTTTTTAAATCAAAGGTCTGAAAGGCCACAAAGGCGTCGAGTGCAACATCATATACATTAGGCCACACCCTGAAGTAAAAATCTTTTCCCCGGGAAGCACGAAAATTTGGTGGAGGTCTTCTTGCTCTACATCACTTTAATTTTTCTTACAGATATACGATTGTAGAGAAGATTTTTTTAATATTGGTCAATGCTTGGCAGTTTTTACCCAATCCCTAAGGCCACAGAAGCAGAAGCCCTGAAATTTACAATTTATGTCACCTTTGTCCCAATGATGGAATATATTATGGTAGTTACAAAGAAGATAAAAATGTTGAATTCTTAATCCAATCACTAACCACTTTGGCCCTACTCTGATACCGAAACCCCTTAAACCCTGGAATCATGAAATTTACAATTTTGGTAAAGGGATTACCTTCTCCTTCTAAATATATATTTAGTTTCAATACCACTAAAGATGTTATTTACATATTTTACTCATAAAAACCATATATACCAAGTTTGGCATTGTCCTGGGGTCAGAACCTCTGCCCTGGGGATCATGAAATCTTCTATTGTGGTAGAGGCCTTCCTGCTTTACATTACAATGCAATTACTTTTTCTTACAGATGTTCAGTTGTAGAAATTGTGATATTTGAAAATTGGTCAATTTTCGTCAATTTTGCCTTGCCCCTAAAACCCCAAAGGTGCAGAAGTCCTGAAATTTGCATTGTATGTTTCTTTTTTCCAAAAAATGTTTCACACCAAGTTTGAAAAGAAGTGGATTGACAGTGATCAAGAGGAAGCTAAAAATGTTTGGAATTGCAATGAGTCACCAAAGTTTATAAAATTTGAGAGAAAAAAAAGGAATATTAGAGGTTTTGAACCCATGACTTATCAATCACCTCTGTTTCCAGCAGCTTAGACCACATAACCAGTTTGTTTACAATAATCATACAAGAATCAGAATGTAATGAAGAGGACTTGAAATATTTTTACAAAACACTTTTATTTTATATCTTTCATTGCTCCCCGTGGGGATCCGGGTTGTTAGAATAGATCCTTAGTACCCCTTGCTTGTCGTAAGAGGCAACTAAACGAGGCGGTCCTTCGGATGAGACCGCGAAAACTGAGGTCCTGTGTCACAGCAGGTGTGGCACGTAAAAGATCCTTCCCTGCTAAAAGTCATAAGCGCGGAGCATAGGCCTAAATTTGCAGCCCTTCTCCGGCAATGGTGGTGTCTCCATATGAGTGAAAGATACTCGAGCGGGACATTAAACAATATTTAATCAATCAATCAATTTTTCACTGCTTTTCTTGTGTCATTCCTCTTAAGATTGCAAAATGTACGTTTGTAGTTTTTCTGTAAGTATTTGATTAAAGAAAACTGGCGAGCTGACTCACACACACTGAAAACTCAACTATAAAATGGTCAGATTTGACTGTCCTCTTTTTCAGATTCCAATAATTCAATTGGTTGGATGTTTCATTCACAACCTATGATAAGTATACATATTTTAAAACTAATCAAACAAATTCCAACTAAATTTTAAAGTCATTTTATTTTTGTCTTTCCTATCCAAACACTTGTAGGCACTTTTTTTGCCTTGTTCACCCATCTTCTATGAACAACAGAAATGAAAGTAGCTTGTTTTCTATTATCACATACCTTTAAAGATCTTCACAGCCCATGTAGTCTGTTTAACAGTTGAAGCCTCTAGCCTGGCATTTTCTAGATTGCGTAAAATTTCCTCGTCGCAGGTTGCAAAGCGGCTAGAGGTGTGGTCCGAATCCACCGCCTGGCAAGAAATTGATTCCTGTTCAGTGACCTGGCTTTGACGGGGTGTTGAGTGGCTGCAAGCAGGCTCGGGATCACCGACTGGGCTGTTAATATGTGTGGATTCAGCCATAGGGCTAGAAATGGGTGTAGACTCATCAGAGCAACTGGAAATTGGTATACCAGTTGAGCTGCTGGTCAGTTGAGACTCAGGAAAAGTGCCTTCACAGACTGAAGTTTTGTCCCAAGTGGAACTGAAATTAGACATATCATGGGGATGCTGAAAAATATTCTGATGCAACTGTTATGAATTCTGCAATATAATTGGCTAAATCGAAAGCTAGTGAACTGTTTTCAGGAAATACTGTATATGTATTATATAAAATAGTACAGATTACTAGAAAAAAAAAAGACTCATGGACCACATCGCTCACCTGTGTCAATCTGGTTAGCTGTTCGATCACCTTCCCAACCTACCCACAGGAGTCAAGATTTTAATAAACATGAATCTACTCCTTATCAGATGTTCAATGGCTTACCAAGTCCAGGAATACCTATCCAGCGAAACCCTCGATTTTCATGAATATTTATGAAATATTTATATTTATGAAATATTAATATTTATGAAATATTTATATTTATGCAATATATATCTATTTAAGAAATATTTATATCTATGAAATCAAGTATATAGCCACTATATCAAATGAAATGTGCCTAACAACAATGGTTATGCTTGCAAATTCTGTATAAAACTTAATTTGATTGGATATTGTGTCAAGTGTTTCTGTATAAAACTTAATTTGGTTGGATACTGTGTCAAGCGTTTCTGTATAAAACTTAATTTGATTGGATATTATGTCAGTGTTTCTGAATCAGCAATTTTCCAATTATTCTGCTATGAATCATGTGATGATCTCCAATTATATTTGTCATCCATAAAAAATTAAGAGAGCTTTGCAAATGATTAATACGAGGAACACTTTTTAAGTTCATAGAGTAAGACGGTCGTTTTAAAACCGCTTGAAATATCAAAATATCACCTGTAACTATCTCTTCCAAACGATGTGTGTCACATTTATCATATTTTTTGATAACTTGCAATGCAAGTTTAACCCGACTTTGTTTCTGCTTGTCAGTGAGCAAATGGGGCACCCAGAGTGCACAGATCTTACGTAGTCCAAGTCGTTCAGGTAAGATCTTGAAAACACTTGACGAATGAATGCCACTTAATTCTTCTATCTCTTGCATGGTATAACGTGCATCTTCTTCAATTAACGTTTTCATAGTAGCAACGTTCTTTTCCGTCAAAACGGAAACCAGCCTACCTACTAGAGGGTCATTTTCAATTGACTCCCGACCATCATTAAAACAATGTACCCACTTGCAAACTGTAGCATATTTTAAAGCACCACTCCCATAAACCTTTCGCAAATCAGCATGAATTTTCGTTGACGGAAACCCGAGGTGTGCTTGAATCTTACAATATACCCTCTGTTCAGAGATTTTTCCATCCATATTGAACACTATGTTTTACTATAGTGTATAAAACAACGTGTTGAAAATACCCAGCGCAGCGCGCACGTGGACCTCTCGTGCCGCATACCATGATACCGTTCGAGAGAGGAACAATTACGCAAGCTCTGTGTAAAAAAAAATCATGCAACTTCATAATTGCATTAAAAAGTTATAGGCTTACTCTGAACTTAAAACGTGTCCCTCGTATATGAATATCAATATGCATAAAATATAGGGATTTCTGAATCCTACAATAATGGGCTATGACATAGTGTGAAGACAATAGGCAGGGTTTGTGACAATGGCCTAGTGGCTCCTGAACAGATTTTTAACGATTTCCCCTATATAATAGCATGTAAAAGTTTTATCCTCTATTGTGCCCCCCTCCCCCCCTCTAGTCACCTGAGGATGACTTTACATAATATATGTTTTACTTACACTGTATGACTGTTTTGGGCCGGGCTAAGAATCAAAACCCTGAGTTGTGAAATTCAGAAATTCTGGTACATCTCCGGTTGCTTCTCGTGTAGTTTATACACAGTATCAGCAAAATTAAAAGATGAGGTCTTTCATAATCACTTTGATGAGTTTGGTCCCCCTCCCCCTGGAACCAACATCCCCAAACTTGGGATTTTGAAAAGGGCTCTCTATAAATACTTTTTTAAAATTCAATAGGATATCAATAGTATTAATACCCTGTGAGGATCCAGGTTAGAATAGGTCCTCAGTACCCCTTGCTTGTCGTACAAGGCGACTAAATGGGGTGGTCCTTCGGATGAGACCACAAAAACCGAGGCCCCGTGTCACAGCAGGTGTGGCACAATAAAGATCCCTCCCTGCTCAAAGGCCATAAGCGTCAAGCATAGGCCTAAATTTTACAGCCCTTCACCGGCAACAGTGACATCTCCATATGGATGAAAAATTCTCAAGTGAGACATTAAACAATATACTGTATACAGGGTTATTTTCAGCCTTCTCCACTTGCAAACAGTTTCGCCCCATCTTGAATTCGCCCAGATGCAACTTTGTCTAGTTAAATCTGTCCAGCCTTATATTCACCCACTGACATTGAGGGCGAAAGGGGCAATAATAAAACGGGGCAAATATTTCCCTGTATACAGTACAATCAATCAATGAATCAATAGTATTAAAGATGTTACTTAATCTACAATAGGCATAGATCACCTACATCACTCTTGTCTGTCTGACATCAATGACAGACAACCCAATTCACAATGATTTGATATTTTTGAATGATACAAAAGTGGGTCTTGCTGACCCATAATAAATATGTAATGTAGTTTTATTAAATGTCATGCAACATTTGGAGAAAATATTTTGTGAGCTGATTAATCAAAGTAAAATGAAGTGTCTATGACTTCAAATTTGCTAAAATACATTTTATACAGAATTTACATTCAACACATAAAAACTACATTATCAGGATATGATCTGAGTATTCATAGCCATAGAATTCCAAAAGAAGGCCACGATGACCTAATTTTGGGTTGCAACACACCTTTCCCAAGATGCATCAACTGACGAATTTCGCTAGTTTTCAGCCTCACATTTTGAAAAATATGATCCAAACATGATTTGTACAAAATTCCAGAAGGAGAACAATGTACAGCACAAGATGCGATCAACTGACCAACTGATGGTCCTGATCCTCACTGTGTGATAACGATGACCTCGAGACAAGATTAAGCTTATAAATCTATACCCTAATACAGCCCAACCTGATTAAATCCAGATCTTTGATCTGCTCTGATATCCACTCCGATATTCTGATGTCACCAATACAAAGATCCTAAGACATTCTGTATGGGATCGTGTCAGCATGCACTTTTGTGACCTAAGGTCATCCAATCAAATGCTTCTACAAGAACCATTCAAGCCTATTCTTACATGTTGAATTCGGCATCAATATCTGAAGCACTTCTGGCTCCGCTGTCCTTTTTTTCCAGTGACAGGTTTATTCACTTTGATTTGACTTCCGAGTATGCTATCATATCTTTGTTTTTCACAACATCAGAATACTAAAGTGGATCAAAGATATGCTTAAAATCAGACTCTAATATAGCCCATCATAAGAAATTAGAATTGATGAAGGGATGGAGAACAAATAAACAATAAATAAATAAAAAACCTTTTGCCTTTGTCAAGGAATATGTGGTACATATATTTTAAAAATTCATCCACACATCAGTAGCTATGCCCTTGTCACCTACTGATGGCATACTGTTATTTATTTTTTAATTGCTCTGATGAAATTTTAATTGGTTTTGTATGTGTGTGGACCTGGATCCCAAATCTAAAATTTTCCTACAGATTTTTGGATCTTGAGCTGTGAACCTTAATGGGAATATAATTCATTTTATTTTACAAGGACTGGTATCCTTACTTGAGAGTCCTTCGTACGGGACACGGCGGTTCCTCTCTGCGAGTCCTTTGTACGGGACACTGCAGTTCCTCTCTGCGAGTCATTTGTATGGGATGCGGCAGTTCCTCTCTGTGAGTCCTTTGTACGGGACACGGCGGTTCCTCTCTGCGAGTCCTTTGTACGGGACATGGCAGTTCCTCTCTGCGAGTCCTTTGTACAGGACATGGCAGTTCCTCTCTGCGAGTCCTTTGTACGGGACACGGCGGTTCCTCTCTGCAAGTCCTTTGTACGGGATGCGGTGGTTTCTCTCTGTGAGTCCTGAGATGTCTCTTCAGGAAGCCAGGCGTAGAGCAGAACTTATTACAGATATAACACAAATGTTCCCTCTCCCTCTCTTCACTGTGAGTTTGTTCATGTATCTTAAATGATTAGAGGACATTAATACAGACAAGGCAACCCAAAAACACATTCATGCATAATTCTTTTTGTCCTATTCAACCCCTAACTAAAGGAATCCAGAGCACCTGCATTACTGATTACTAATATGCTTAAAACGAATTCATGCTTATTGCAGAGTAAATTTAATTAGGGGAACAAAAATAAAACTGTATTGGTCTTAATGAAGTTTGGTTAAATGAACTGATTTGCTGGACCTGGAGGTATATTATAATTGTGTTTTATTGTATTTTGACAAAAGTATTAAATTCATACAAGTGTATAATTAGATAAAAACAAAATCTTCAACCAAATCGCCATGCCCTTTTCAGTCACATGCTAGAAAAAAGACTATTGAAACAAGGTATCATTTTTATCTTGAAATAATTATATGTTTCGGAATTTAACAAATTGAAAAAAAAGAAATAAATTTATTGTTTATTTCTTAATAGTTTAGAAAGGGGGTTTCTACAACATTTCTCAACATGAAAACAGTTTTCTACGATCTACGGATGCCTTTTACATTTATACACATCAATTAGTTAAATTCCGAAACATATAATTATTCCGAGATAAAATAATACCTTGTTTTTTAGTATGTGTATGAATACTGCTTGAATTAGCATTTTAGTGAAAGATTTCAGTATAGCGAGACACATAATCCAGTTAGAAATAGGGTGTATTGTGATTCAGATATAAGGGATAATCAAATGACAGATTTACCAAAATTAGTTGACTTCTAAATGATACTTACATTCATATTCACATCGAAAGAAACATAGAAATATTATGTCACTGAAAACGGAAACACATGAAATAAGCATGAATCAGGAAAATATCGATTGCACCCCCCCCCCCCCCCCAAGAGAGAGAGAGAGAGAGAGAGAGAGAGAGAGAGAGAGAGAGAGAGAGAGAGAGAGAGAGAGAGAGAGAGAGAGAGAGAGAGAAGTTGGGGGGAAGATAATCAGTAAAAATTGACATCAAATAATTGTGAGCTTGTATCACTCTTTCTATGTTGAAATCATGCTCCATACATGTAGGAAGCCATCAGATAAAATTTTACTGCAAAGAGCCACCTTAAGAATAAATAGGTTCAAGCTTTGAAATCGTTTGAGTACAAGCTGTTGTTGTACCAGCATGATATGGGAGATGTGTCATTTTATAAGTTTTGCTTTCCTGTCTTCACTCAGTTAGAAACCTTAGTCCCATTTGCTTGAAATGATGCGAATGGTCCAGTATTTGTACCAAACACAATATTTCCTGTTTTATAATTGTGATGCTACATATCAGGAAATTCAAAAATAGTTCCCATAATTCCTCTACGTCTGTGTCTTTTTTTTTTCCTAGCATGCAATGGAAAAGGGAGGGTTTATCCAACCGACGAAAACTTACAAAAAATATGTCAAATTACTCCTATGAGAAAAGTTTGCCATAATACCAAAACTGCCTGTGCCAGTTATAGGTGTTGACATGACAAAATTATGAACAGACGTCAAAGACCTTTAGAACTTGAGTAACTTGATGCCAGCCTACATGAGGATGCTATATAGTACCTTAGAGGCGCTTAAAGAGAAGATTTGAAAAAAAAATAATAATTCAATGCAAATCAAAATGTAAAAAAAAAAACATCCACTAGAGCCACACCCCTTTATAAGCTGATTACATAAGGTGGCTTCACTGTAAGTTATAATGGTTTTACTAGTCTAGTGGCTCTTAAGAAAAGGCCTTTTTTCTCCATCCAATCTTAATTCAAAGGTGCTTGACATTTTAAATACCTATAACAAAAAAAATTCTTTCTGCAAAATAAACTATTAATGAGGTATGTCACAACGCCAAACTTTTCGCCTAAAATTGCAAGTGATGCAGCTGGTAAATAGAAAACCAAGATGGCCGCGTGATTTACCTTGTGAACAGTTTGTTTACAGGAAGACAAATTTTTTTAATTATCGATATTTAAAATGTCGAGTGCCTGTGTCTTACTTCTACAACATGCAAAATAATGTCCCCTGGGTAAAAACATGGGGTAGTTCATTTCGAAATTTAAAAAAAACAAAAACTTTGTTACCAAAAGAAAGGTCTGCCAATGCAACTTAATTGATAGATTATCATCCCCGCCCACCACTCAAAAATCAGATTTCTTTAATTTTTTTCATGTCCGACTTCGATATTTATAATTTTGTTTACATTTCCAGTATAGAATCTAGCAAGGCCATGCATGAATGAAAGGAATGGATGGTTTGGTTCAAATTTTATTTGTTTGGTTGTGTATAGTTAACGTTTCATTTGAGAATATTTCACTCATATGGAGACGTCACCATTGCTGGGGAAGGGCTGAAAAATTTAGGCCTATATGCAGCACTTACAGTCTTCAAGCAGGGAGGGATCTTTATCGTGTCACACCTGCTATGACATGGGGCTATATTTTTACAGTCACATCCAAATGACTGCCCCATTTAGTCACCTCTTACTACAACAATCAAGGGATACTTAGGATCTGAATCCCCAAGAGCAGCAAATTTTAGTAATGGAAAGACAACTATAGATTTCTACAATGATTTCGTAAGTGGAAAAGGTGCCAATGAACCACCACAGTCGGACATTCAGACCTCAATATTTAATGTCAGACATACTACACAAAACAACCAATGTGTCAACAGAGAGAACACAGCTTGGCAATGCTATTTCATGCCTAAGACCTTATACCAAGTTTCATGTAAATATCAACACTTGTGTCATTATTATTTTTTCTCCGGAAATAAAAATTAAAATTTTCCCACCTGCCCCATATTTTTTGGTGACCCTGGATGATAATCTACTAATTAAGTTGAACTGTCCTAACTATCTATTCAAAAGTGATGAACAAGGATAAAATTTTGGACAAAGGCAATATGCCCCGATTTTAGTCAAAGGGCCGAGGCACAATAAACAAACTTGAATCACAGTATGGATAAAATTGGACCTGTGGTTTTCCAGTAGTTCATAGTTAACAAACAAAAGGAACAGTACTTAATAAAGCAACAAAGTACTAACAAAGACACAGTACTTACTAAGATGTAGTACTTACTACATCACAGCCTTAGTACTGTGTCTTAGTAAGTACTATGCCTTAGTACTGTGTCTTAGTAAGTACTATGACTTAGTACTGTGACTTAATAAGTACTATGACTTAGCACTGTGACTTAGTAGGTACTAAGACTTAGTACTGTGACTTAGTAGGTACTATGACTTAGTACTGTGTCTTAATAAGTACTATGACTTAGTACTGTGTCTTAGTATGTACTATGACTTATCACTGTGACTTAGTAGGTACTATGACTTAATACTGTGACTTAGTAGGTACTATGACTTAGTACTGGGTCTTAGTAAGTACTATGACTTAATACTGTGTCTTAGTAAGTACTATGACTTAGCACTGTGACTTAGTAGGTACTAAGACTTAGTACTGTGACTTAGTAGGTACTATGACTTAGTACTGTGTCTTAGAAAGTACTATGACTTAATACTGTGTCTTAGTAAGTACTATGACTTAGCACTGTGACTTAGTAGGTACTAAGACTTAGTACTGTGACTTAGTAGGTACTATGACTTAGTACTGTGTCTTAATAAGTACTATGACTTAGTACTGTGTCTTAGTATGCACTATGACTTAGCACTGTGACTTAGTAGGTACTATGACTTAATACTGTGTCTTAGTAAGTACTATGACTTAGTACTGGGTCTTAGTAAGTACTATGACTTAGTACTGAGACTTAGTAAGTACTATGACTTAGCACTGTGACTTAATAAGTACTATGACTTAGTACTGTGTCTTAGTAAGTATTATAACTTAGTACTGGGTCTTAGTGAGTACTATGCCTTAGTACTGTGACTTAGTAAGTACTATGCCTTAGTACTGTGTCTTAGTAAGTACTATGACTTAGTACTGTGTCTTAGTAAGTACTATGACTTAGTACTGTGTCTTAGTAGATACTATGACTTAGTACTGTGTCTTAGTAAGTACTATGACTTAGTACTGTGTCTTAGTAAGTACTATGACTTAGTACTGTGACTTAGTAAGTACTATGACTTAGTACTGGGTCTTAGTAAGTACTATGACTTAATACTGTGTCTTAGTAAGTACTATGACTTAGCACTGTGACTTAGTAGGTACTAAGACTTAGTACTGTGACTTAGTAGGTACTATGACTTAGTACTGTGTCTTAGAAAGTACTATGACTTAATACTGTGTCTTAGTAAGTACTATGACTTAGCACTGTGACTTAGTAGGTACTAAGACTTAGTACTGTGACTTAGTAGGTACTATGACTTAGTACTGTGTCTTAATAAGTACTATGACTTAGTACTGTGTCTTAGTATGCACTATGACTTAGCACTGTGACTTAGTAGGTATTATGACTTAATACTGTGTCTTAGTAAGTACTATGACTTAGTACTGGGTCTTAGTAAGTACTATGACTTAGTACTGAGACTTAGTAAGTACTATGACTTAGCACTGTGACTTAATAAGTACTATGACTTAGTACTGTGTCTTAGTAAGTATTATAACTTAGTACTGGGTCTTAGTGAGTACTATGCCTTAGTACTGTGACTTAGTAAGTACTATGCCTTAGTACTGTGTCTTAGTAAGTACTATGACTTAGTACTGTGTCTTAGTAAGTACTATGACTTAGTACTGTGTCTTAGTAGATACTATGACTTAGTACTGTGTCTTAGTAAGTACTATGACTTAGTACTGTGTCTTAGTAAGTACTATGACTTAGTACTGTGACTTAGTAAGTACTATGACTTAGTACTTTGTCTTAGTAAGTACTATGACTTAGTACTGTGTCTTAGTAAGTACTATGACCTAGTACTGTGTCTTAGTAAGTACTATGACTTAGTACTGTGACTTAATAAGTACTATGACTTAGTACTGTGACTTAATAAGTACTATGACTTAGTACTGTGTCTTAGTAAGTACTATGACTTAGTACTGTGTCTTAGTAGGTACTGTGACGTAGTACTGTGACTTAATAAGTACTATGACTTAGTACTGTGTCTTAGTAAGTACTATGACTTAATACTGTGTCTTAGTAAGTACTATGACTTAGCACTGTGACTTAGTAGGTACTATGACTTAGTACTGTGACTTAGTAGGTACTATGACTTAGTACTGTGTCTTAATAAGTACTATGACTTAGTACTGTGTCTTAGTATGTACTATGACTTAGCACTGTGACTTAGTAGGTACTATGACTTAATACTGTGTCTTAGTAAGTACTATGACTTAGTACTGGGTCTTAGTAAGTACTATGACTTAGTACTGAGACTTAGTAAGTACTATGACTTAGCACTGTGACTTTATAAGTACTATGACTTAGTACTGTGTCTTAGTAAGTATTATAACTTAGTACTGGGTCTTAGTGAGTACTATGCCTTAGTACTGTGACTTAGTAAGTACTATGACTTAGTACTGTGACTTAGTAAGTACTATGACTTAGTACTGTGTCTTAGTAAGTACTATGACTTAGTACTGTGTCTTAGTAAGTACTATGACTTAGTACTGTGACTTAGTAAGTACTATGACTTAGTACTGTGTCTTAGTAAGTACTATGACTTAATACTGTGTCTTAGTAAGTACTATGACTTAGCACTGTGACTTAGAAGGTACTATGACTTAGTACTGTGACTTAGTAGGTACTATGACTTAGTACTGTGTCTTAATAAGTACTATGACTTAGTACTGTGTCTTAGTATGTACTATGACTTAGCACTGTGACTTAGTAGGTACTATGACTTAATACTGTGTCTTAGTAAGTACTATGACTTAGTACTGGGTCTTAGTAAGTACTATGACTTAGTACTGAGACTTAGTAAGTACTATGACTTAGCACTGTGACTTAATAAGTACTATGACTTAGTACTGTGTCTTAGTAAGTATTATAACTTAGTACTGGGTCTTAGTGAGTACTATGCCTTAGTACTGTGACTTGGTAAGTACTATGACTTAGTACTGTGACTTAGTAAGTACTATGACTTAGTACTGTGTCTTAGTAAGTACTATGACTTAGTACTGTGACTTAATAAGTACTATGACTTAGTACTGTGTCTTAGTAAGTACTATGACTTAGTACTGTGTCTTAGTATGTACTATGCCTTAGTACTGAGACTTAGTAAGTACTATGACTTAGTACTGTGTCTTAGTAAGTACTATGACATAGTACTGTGACTTAATAAGTACTATGACTTAGTACTGTGTCTTAGTAAGTACTATGACTTAGTACTGTGTCTTAGTAGGTACTATGACTTAGTACTGTGACTTAATAAGTACTATGACTTAGTACTGTGTCTTAGTAAGTACTATGACTTAGCACTGTGACTTAGTAGGTACTATGACTTAGTACTGTGACTTAGTAGGTACTATGACTTAGTACTGTGTCTTAATAAGTACTATGACTTAGTACTGGGTCTTAGTAAGTACTATGACTTAGTACTGAGACTTAGTAAGTACTATGACTTAGCACTGTGACTTAATAAGTACTATGACTTAGTACTGTGTCTTAGTAAGTATTATAACTTAGTACTGGGTCTTAGTGAGTACTATGCCTTAGTACTATGACTTAGTAAGTACTATGTCTTGGTTTGCATGGAACATACCACTTTGGAGGTGTAGTAGCACACTTCATGGTCTGTAATAAGGTGCAGTACTTACTAAGACACCATACTTATAAAAGCACATTATTTACTTTGGACAGACTTTGACCTATCAGATCAGGTGAAGTAACAGTGAAAAACAATAAAAGTGATTACCATCAGTGTTCCGTGCTGTCTGAAGGTCTTCTGACAAGTTTGACATTTGTATCGCCCAGACGATGAATCATTGGTCTGCTTTTCTGTCACACTTCTGATTTCTGTCTTCTGATGAACAACATCATCTGTCTGAGCAGCATTATCATCTGTGTCCATAGGTGTTTCAGAAACCCTAGATGGAGCCACTGTTTCCTCTATTTCTTCTTCTGGTTCTTCTGCATTGTCTATGTACAGAAGATCTGCTGAAGAGTCCCTCGGTTCACTTTTCACATAAGTACACTCCGGCTCACACTTCACATTCACATACTCTGGTATCTTTTCAAAAAACTTGTCACCAGAACAGACATTCTGATTTTGAGGACAAGACACTGTATATCCATCACCCTCAGTCATTGAATGGACTGGTTTTACAACTACTGGGTGAGGAATAAATTTTGCATGAGACAAAGTTAATATGTCCCCATCCTTTGGTACACGGAAATTTTCAGGAGGTAGCATGCAGGTTGGTTTAATGGGCATGTTTCTGGATACTACTGACTCAGATCTGTGCTGATCAACAGAACCAACCAAAGTGTGCTGGTTTACAGAAGCATCTGGAGAAGAGTGAATTGATGAGTCAACCAAAGTGTGCTGGTTGATTGATTCTGTAGAAGGAGTGGAGAGATCTCCACTGGTTGCCGTATTAGTTTCCACAGTTACAGGAAGTAAAACATGCTGCTGTTTGGTTGGGTCACATGAACTAGACACCATCTTCAAATCCCTTTCTGGTGAACACAGTGTCTCCTCACACATCTCAGTATCATTATCTGAACCAGTATGTCTTCGCTTTAATTTACACATGATCGTCTTTTCTTCATCATCTCCTGACACATCTTGCATTTCATTAACAGACGAGTCTATTTGTGACAGCTTTCTTTGGTTATCTGCGACCCAATTCATCTTCATCCCCTCAACGACTTGTATTTCCTTTCCCGGATTCCCTTCGAGTCCTATATCTTTGTCGGTGATCCCGTCTTCTACTTTCACTCGGACTGTGTCTATTAATGAGTTATCTACTATACTGTGTTCACCTTGACTTACATGACCTTGACCTGTTTGACCTTCTCTCCCCTTCATCCACTGACTCCTTTTTCCATGTTCTGCCTCTGAAAGAGGAAGTAATACACACCCGTGATTTCAATGACTCCACATCATAGTGAACTTCACAATTAGTTTTTTCTTTCAAAACATGTCCTGCAGATGAGCAAATTGCATCAAACACAATACATATTGCAACAACTAAGGAAATCTTATTTTTATTTGTATTTAAATGTTTCTAACTTTCTTTCAAGTTCAGTGAGTCCCCACATCTCTGACAAGAATCTGTGTCCCTGAACTCCAGTCAGAGTAAGGCCAAAAAAAAAAAAGTGTTTCTGGTACCCTGACCAACCCTACATAATTTCTTTACGCCTAACTTCATGGATGTTCTCTTCACATTCAAGTTCTAGGTATGATGCCACGACAAACCTAAAAATTCAAAGGTAGTGACAGTTCCTTTGCCAAGCACCTGGCATCAAAAGTGAAAGTCACTGTTTCTCCTGATATGACCTAACAATGCAGAATCCAGGTCACAGCAGGTAAAGCCATAAGCACCATATATAGGTAAAAATTTAGAGCACCTCAAAACAGATAAAGCCATAAGCACCATATATAGGTAAAAATTTAGAGCACCTCATAACAGATAAAGCCATAAGCACCATATATAGGTAAAAATTTAGAGCACCTCATAACAGATAAAGCCATAAGCACCATATATAGGTAAAAATTTAGAGCACCTCATAACAGATAAAGCCATAAGCACCATATATAGGTAAAAATTTAGAGCACCTCATAACAGTTGGTAAAATCTCTCTAAAAATATTCCCAATGGGACATAGGGTAGCAAACACACCTACATAGTGGTAGTTCCCTATTGCTAGAATTAATACAACCCAATGAATGAAGTTGTGCAAAGGCTTATTCCTGTATTCCTGAAAAGCATTAATCTACTGTTACTACACAGTAAAACATGCTTATAATAAACATATTCATAATAAATTTACACTAATTGCGAAGTAAAATTTATTCCCAAATGAGAGAAATATTTCATTGGATATAATGAATTTTGGTTGCTACATATTGTTTTTTGTTGGTCGTAGAGAGGTTCGCTATATCCATGTTTTACTGTACTTTGAACCAATCAAAAAGAAATGGCATTGGGAAAATAAGTACACACTGAAAAATTTTAATTTTATCCTCCTCTCCCACCCCCACCCCTCCTACACACACTCACTCAAACTGGGGCTTTCCCAGGCTCCAGGGAGATTTCATTTGTGAATGACTGCACAAGATTTATTGAACCCTTAATGCCACAGCTTTACAGTAAGTAACACTTCATTGTAAGCAATAATTCATTATATAAAGACTGCACAACACTGTGACTATACTGTACAGCTTACTCACCAAGAGGTTGAATTCCTTCCATCCAAGATAACGGACGACAGGTACACCAATGTGACTGAAACTCGTCATCGTTGAAATACAGGTGTCCACACTGAGAGCACTGATGCAGGGCTTTGGGTCTACAGGTGTGTGTCAGGTAATCCAGGTAAGAGTCAAAGGTGTTGGTCTCACACCTGCTACAGCGGTGGGGGCCATTGGATGCACAGTGGCACGTTCTGACGAACTGACAGGCTGTCAATAACAAAACGCAGGATATGTAAAGAACTGCCTTTATATACAGAAACATGAGGCCTGTGGGCCTTCATGTTCACCTGAGTATCACACAAATTGAAACATAAATCAGAAATGTTGTGGGAAATGGTGCAAGTGTAAATTTTTAAAATTCTCAGAACTGGATGTCTTTTAAAGTTCAAAAGACTGGTTTACAAGTGTATGGTGGCCATGCTAAGTGTGTCGCCTGTTTTGTATCAATCATCAATCAATGTCTGCATGTTATGACATTTTACTTGCTACCTTTAAATCATCAATATCGAAGAACTCAAAAATGATCCCAAAACTGAAATTTGTGGGATAAAGGAGCCTGGTTTATGATAGTCTTCTTTGTCTAGAAGCCATTTGGATAACACAGAAAATAAAACGAACGATTCAGACAATAACGGACTGATTGAACTGAACTGAGATACAGTTTCAACGAACCATGAATCAAACTGTGGTAGCATTTACTATGTATGCTGTCTCGTGGTTTATTGTTGTACTCTTACAGCAGAATCATTTTAAACTAACTAACTGTATTCTTTCTTGTTTCTAAAATTACACAACAAAGTGTAACACTACTATAATGCTAGGAGTCATACTACAACAAGGAACCAATCTGTTTATTATTATTATTATTATTCTATATTTATATAGCGCTTCATCTAATCAAAAACATTACCATAAAGCGCTTTACATTTAAGACAAATGAAGTTCAATAAATGCATAAAAAATGACATAATAATCCAAAACTGAATTCAAAATAGAAACTAAAAGTAGATAACATCGCATTCAGATGGCCCAACAAGATTTTCACCTCGCACACAGAGGTGAAAGTTAAGCTAAGAACTGCCCCCCTCCCCACTTCCTCATTTTGTTTACATACCCTGAACCCAGTTGTCGTTGATCTTCCATGTTAGTTTCTGTCTCACATCCACGGCCATGATGACAATTTTTTTTTTCTCAGTGCATTCTTTGTTCACACATTCTACATTTTCCTGTTCCTAAAATTACACATAAACAAAAAGGCCTCAGATCTACAACAACAGTAACAAGTACACTCTGTCTAATGTCGCAGTTAAGAACACTTCCCCAATAGCAAGATCTTCTCGCTAAAACAAGATTATCCCTCTTTAGCAAGAAAATAAACATTACCATAAACCATGTTTTAGTATTTAGATTGAAAATAATGGCACATTCCGTGCAATGCTGAATAAATGTGACATGCACACAACATGCTGTGAATTGTCTCAATGAAATTGACATCACAGTCAAGAAATATTTTATCAATGTTGCTGCGTATGAGGGAAGGACGCTGTAATTCAATACCTATCATGAGTGTTTTTGTTTTGATTTATATATTTGCATGTACCAGATATTTTAACACATCTTTTCACGTGAAACACGAGGAAATGAACGCCTCGGGTGTTTTTTCTCAGTTGTGCGGGATATATTTACTCTCGCTGAAGACGGATAATCGCGTTTTAACGAGAAGATATTATTTAGGGCTTTTTTTTTCTTTTCGCAGGTTTTGAGTAATACGCAACAGCAAATGGGTATTTCTGTAATTCGTCAAACATGACTACCAGAATAAACTTGGCTACAAAAATTATGCGCCTGTTTTAGATTAATCCTAGCTTGAATTCATACCTTTAAAATTTCTCTCCAGTTTCTCGACAAGATATTATTGAATCGCGACCAGCATTTTCGTACCTTCGTTGCATTGAAGAGTTTTTCATTGTTTCGCCCTCAGTCAATTCGCCCCCAAATGACTTTTCGACTTCATGCATTTCGGCCTAGGACGGTTCGTCCCATAACACTTTTCACCCCTAAAACTTTTCGCCCCTTAACATTTATCGCCCAAAGACTTTGCGTTTTGTAATACAAGTTGATATTAATTCTAATTTTAATTTAATTCAATTTAATTTAAGTACAGGACTTAATTTTGTATTGTTTTACATTTTCTGGAGCTTTTGTATTAAACGAGTTACTAATGATATAAAAACTACATTGTACAAAAGAAGAAGAAAGTAGAATTTTAAAGGTAGAGAAAATTAAAAGCAATACAAGCTGTATCTGACGGTGTTTTTCAATTATAGAAGTATGCACCAATTGACACCTATCGGTATAACTTCTAAAATCTCCAAGATCTTAAGAAAAATTCAGCCAAATAAATAAGGGAATATTGTTTAAGAGCATACCTAGAATAATCGTTTCGTATAAATTGCATCGTATACACGAACATGGGAACGATGATTGCCGAGCACAATCGGGTTGCACTGAGACCGAGGTCATACAAAGACGGAGATTGACGTGAGAAACTACACATTTCGTTTGTTTTAGAATATTACAACGTGTCATGAATGACTTTAAGTACAATGAGCGTTTCGTATAAATCGTTAATGCATCGTATACTCGAACATGGGAACGATGATTGCCGAACACAATCGGGTTGCATAGAGACTGAAGTCATGCAAAGACGAAGACTGGCGTGAGCAACTACACGTTTCGTTTGTTTTAAAAATATTACAACGTGTCATGAATGACTTTGAGTATTACAAGTGTAAGAAAGCACTACATGTATCAGATATAATAAGCCCAGGCATTATAAGCGTAGTTTTTTTTGTTTGTTTTTTTTTTGTTGTTGTTGTTGTTGTTGTTGTGTAAAGGGTATGAGCAAACGGAGATCAAAGATGCTTTTAGATTTGTCTGAAAATTCTAAGTAGTTCTGCCCAAAATCGTGTGAGAGGGGGTATCCTTCAGTGCACGAGTTCAATTCATCCATTCAACATTGCATTCTCACCACAATTTATCACTACTATATAAAGTGAGCAGCTAATAAAATGATGTTTGCATTTTCAGAAAAATTGCGAGGTTTGTATGAGACAATAAGTACGTCACATTTCAAGAAAAATAAGGAGGTGCCCCCCCCCCCCCCCCCCCCCATATTAGTGTCTGAAATTCATTTTAGCAGATTACTGTGTAAGAGAGATCTTAATTTTTATTACAGATTGTTGATGGATGACTAATTCGGAGATTCTTTTTTACCTTTTAATCTATTTTCACCTCTCAGAGTAGTCTACATGGGTAAAAAATTTGTCATAGGTGATATGATCCCTGTATTCAATTCTCCTGCGGAAATAATTAGACAAAAACGCCCCCCCCCCCCCTCCTCTTCTCAATCGAGAAATTTCCCTATAGTGATGTTAGACATATTGATTGCACTGAGATTTTTCTTGAAAGCAAATTACACTTAGTGTGATTACAAAAATAAATAAATATATAGATTTAAAAAAAAATAAATTCATTAAGTAATTTAAAAAAAAGCCAAAAACCTCAAGACTGCAAAGCAGCTCATTAGTATCACACCCTCGGGAATAATAAATTTGTCTAAAAAGAGGGAAGAGAATTACGAAATTTAAGATTGGGCTTTTTGTTATCTAATTTTTTATTATTATTATTTATTTATTGGTGGGGGATAAAAATTTATACCATCAACCTCCGGTATCCCCCCCCCCCCCCCAACATCGCACTGTATGCTGGGTACTCTGATACTGCGGTACTTGACGATTTCGATTCGTTTTAATATCTGTCGGCCTGATTTCACTCAATTATTAATGTTTTATAAATACCTTATAACAAATAATCAATCAATCAACATAAATACCTTATATTCTGTTGTTTTTATTCATATAAATACACAAACTGATATAAGTACAATTGCTTGTTTACAAATGGTCGATTGTGAGGCCATATTTGTATACATTTGAAAACGAGGGTACTACGATACCGCGATATTGACAAATATGCAGCGAATAGCGGTCTAATAGTGCTACTATTGTGAAAAAGGACTCTTTTTGTGAAATGTAAATTGGGGTAAGTTAATAAAAGAATAAATAAAAGTCACCAATTTTAATACAATGAATAAAATGTTCCAAAATATAAAAGAACGAAACTTAAGAAAAGTGATTTTAAAAAATATTGAATCTTCACTCATTTTAAATTCAAAGATCCCACCTCTGGTGTGTCATTATAACAGCGAAAAGGAGGGAAACTGAAATACCCACATGATGCATACTGCAATTCATTCTAATTTTAATCAGAAAACTTTCGAACAGGAGGTGGAGGATGAGATCCAGGGTCGGGGAGGGGGCATGAGGTTAAAGACCTAAAAATGGCAAAGTTTTACCATTTTGTTATGAATATTCAACCAAAGGAGAAGTTACTACGTGCATAACATATGTGATTTATATTCCAGGTTTTAAATTTTTCTCGACTTTTTAACCAAGTAAATATCAATTAAGTAATAAACGGAAGCATTAAATCAAATAAGTAGTGAAAGATGCCTTCATCTAAATATGACGCAACTTTTGTCACAAGGCTATTTTCTCCTTCGATATATATATAAATTTCCCTTATGAATATATATATATATATATTTGAAAACCAAGAATTCCCTGCTTTAAAAATTGATAAATATTCTTTCCAGTGCTATTGCAATGTTATAAGAAAATAGTTTCACAAGTACTTTTTTGCGCTTTTATTCAAAATGTACCGTATGAAGTAATAAAAACACCGTGTAAAAGTAGAGGGAATTTCCCTTTTGCTGAGCTCTCATATGTGTTATTATTCTACGTAGTTTTTATTTAACAATAAATTGAAACTGAGGCTTGCTCTGTGGTTTGCTTTAAAAGTGCATGTCGTGACAAAATGTCATACCTGAAACTGACCGACGCGCGTCCCCCAGTGAAGTAGTAAAAACTATGTGTATATTGTCCTATATTGGTAACTATGGTTTTTAATACGCAAAAGCAATATACACATATGTATAAAATAATCGGCCTGGTATTCTCTGCTTTAAAAAAAAACCCATTTGAACCTGTTGTAGAAATCATCGCACATGTCGGTATAACTAAGCCTAAATTCATAAAACACATTTGGGAATGCTACATGGGTAGATTGATTGACCTCCCCCGCGCGCGCGCGCGCGTGTGTGTATGTGCTTTGTTTTTGTTTTGTTTTTTTTGTTTGTTTTTTACTGGATCATATTATCAGATCACATTGTTCATACAAGAACTTTCGTCGACAGTTCAATTCTATCTATAGTATTTCCTGTGCCTCATATAAATAAAGAATAATGATTGTAATTCATTTTCTCACTTTATTTTACAAACATGATAAGATTTTATAATTCGTCTGCAAACATCGAGGTGGTGTGAAATATAAATTAAAAGCAGGCCGTATCCAAACACATTACTATCATTTAAAACACATTACATGTAAATAGGAAAAACATAACATCAAGAGGATTCATTGTCCCTTCACAACACCACTTCACACTACTGCAATGAATACTCATTAATAAACTTAATGTCGCGAACAATAAAATATTATTACATGCATTCAAAAAGAAAAATAATAAAAAAAAAATTCTGAGCACTAATATCATCGCATTGCTTTCTTCTAAAAGCTAATGGAATTATCAAATAATTTCATAATACTGCAAGGATCGTTCTTACAATAGGAAACGTAGCTACTGTTGATCAATAATCAGTAATGGTCAGGAAGCAGGAGAGATAGAATACGATAAAGTTCCTATATTATAACCACTAATGCGTACTACACTGCACGCCTGTTATTTAAAAATAAATAAATACATGCAAGATAACTGACTAAAATCCACAGCCTAATATCAACAAATGTTTTTTTTAACAGTCTGAAAATAATGAGGGTTCATGATAAATGTATCAAAAATGAAAACATCACTGAATTCCATGACATCAAATTAAAAGTAACTTGACTTTCAGGATCATAACCAGAGTTATCGTTCCTTACACTCGCATGCACCATCTAAAAAAAAAAAAATAATAAAAAAATAAAAAATAAATAAATAAATAAATAAAAAATATCAGTGTTATTTCGTGTTAAAATCCGAATATTTATGGCTAATAAACTGAAACTAAGAAATAGGTAATAAAATATTAGGAAAATGAAGGGCAGGTAACTTGTAGTTTCTAATTTCCATTACAATGCATACCGACCTAGTGCATCTACAAGTATTCGCGTTTCTGCACGATTAAAAATGTTTCGTGTTTTGTGTGTGTCATAAAAAGACTTGACAACTGCTTTATATTGTTGTATTTACATATATTTCTGAAACTGAAGTCAAAACCATATCTTATTTAATCAATTTACCATTTTACAAGAATGTTGAAAAACCAGTGACGTTCACAGAGCTCGGTGTACACGCGAGTGTAAGGACCTCTGCAATTGTAACTCTGTATAGAGATTGTAACTGGATCAAAAAATGTAGACGAAAAAAAAATCATATGTAAAAATAAATATATTCACACCATAGCGAATTGAAATACAAAAAAAGAACAAGAGGCCCTCAAGTCATATCGCTCGCATGAATCACCTTGGCCCATATCAAAAGTTTTTTCCTATATACTTTGATCTCCTATTGTGGGTCCACTTAACCCCTGGGGTTCATTTTACAAACTTGAATCTGCACTATTTCTGGCCCAGTGATTCTTGAGATGACTTTTAAATGATCCCAATTTATGCGGGAGTATAAAAATCACGTAAATAAATGACCAAAACTCATAAAAAACGAACATAAACGTGGTAGGAATGTATACACGTCCTTCATGGAAATAACCAAAATGATTATGCAGTAGAAAAAAATTGAAAAAGAAAAAAATTGAAAAAGAAAAAAAATGAAAAAGAAAAAAATTGAAAAAGAAAAAAAAATGAAAAAGAAAAAAATCCTTATGGTGGCTCACTACACCTTGAAAGAATTTCTCAAATCACTACGAGATGATTGGATTATGAAAGATATAATGATATACAATAAGTATGTAAGTTAAAAAGGTGAAAAATATAAAATTTTGGAGAAAAACCATTTTCAGAAATATCAGTAAATATGAACAAAAGTCTGGCGGATTTAAACTCGGGGTATGCAGTTCACCAGTCCGATGCATTAACCACTATGCTATGATGATAAATACTCCTGTTCTATGATACCGCGGGTCCTACAGTAGCGAGGTAATTCTTTTACATACATCACGAATGAACGGAGTCATCTATCGTCGACTAATGTACCCAATACTTGTCTCAACTGAAAAAGAAAAAATGTTCAACATTTTGGAAAATACGGTCTTTGAATTTAAAACGAGTGAAGATTCAGCATTTTTAAAGTCACGTTTCTTAATTTTTGTTCTACGCTTTATTTCACTGTATTAAAATTGCTGAATTTTATTTATTCTTTTTTTTTTTAACTTTATCCCGACTTAACATTTCACAAAATAACATCCTTTTAAACAAAAGTAGCACTATTAGACCTCCATTCGCTACATTTTTGTAAATATCGCGGTATCGTAGTACCCTCGTTTTCAAATGTATACAGATATGACCTCACAATCGACCATTTGTAAACAAACTACATTTATATTTATTTCTTTATTTATATGAATAAAACAACAGTATATAAGGTATTTACGAAACGTTAACAATTGAGTGAAATCAGGCCGACAAATATTAAAATGAATTGAAATTTTTAAGTATCGCGGTATCATAAGACTCCGGCATACAACTAAATCGATTGATACATACAATTTCACAAAACAATTAAATCGCCATCTTGTGACGTTGTGTTATAAAGAGTATAAGTCTTGGTGTAGTGAGCTACCTTAACTTTCATTGGTATCAAAGGTAGAAAGAAAAAGGTTAAATAAATAATAAAATGTATGCAATTATAAATAGCACAGAATGAGATGCTAAGTAAAGTATACACACACACAAACATTCGCGTGCATGTGCTAAAAGATTCTATTCAAATACATGGGAAACACTTAGTCAATAGCATGATATCAAATCTTAATGTATGGTTGTTTTCATATTCAGTATATCTGCACACAGTGTTCTGCAAACTGTTCCTCTGTGTGCCATGGATGCAACCTTTGTTACTTTCAAATCCTCAAGGTCGCTGAAGGTGAATATTATGACCTTTTATCCCGTAACAGTTCTGAATGAACACCATTGGTCCACACGCTGTCAACAGCACGCCCTTTAACAAGTTTCCCGGTTGCACAGATTATACCTGACAGTGTCCGAGTTTCAGTGATGGAGATTTAGTATCGGTTGCCTTCATTGTCATTTTATGTTTTTAAAGTTAGTTTTCCTAGAAAAGACGTTTGT
This sequence comes from Ostrea denselamellosa, assembly GCA_024699665.1. Taxonomy (NCBI): domain Eukaryota; kingdom Metazoa; phylum Mollusca; class Bivalvia; order Ostreida; family Ostreidae; genus Ostrea; species Ostrea denselamellosa. The sequence continues at coordinate 960,591 of JAMZEH010000050.1, read as the reverse complement.
TCTGTTCCTATACGAAATAAATTGTACGTAAAGTGTGTTTACGTATTGGCGATCTTCGAACTCCTAGGCCAAACGAAAACCTGGTACTATAAGTTGTTTAACACAAGTAACACAGTTCTTGCTATATACACAGTTAATGATATATAGAAACACTCCACGGAAATATGGCCAAGCAGCTCAAACCGGGATAACTTCACAACTGCAGAATCGCTGAACTAGCACCTGATCCACTTGGTCATTGAACATGAACTGCAACAAAGAAATAATAAATATACATGAATATTAACTTCAGATTTCTGGGCAGTTGCACTACATGCATCATTTTCGTAACAATAAAACTGTATTAACACTCACAACAACTGTCAAGTGGAGATGTCTGGTTGATGAACAATGGTTGCTTCTATTGCTTGGCTACACTCCCAATGATTCTGCTTTAAGATCAATTCTGTTCAATGCTTGGTTGTCTGGGTTGCTTTCAGTTCAAAAGTTGGCTTGAAGTATATGAAGCTGTTCCTTCAAAAAAGAAGATTAAATCGTTTAGTTTTTTGTTGGCAGGTCACCGGAAAATGTCAATTATTTATCTTTAATATTGTATTACACAGGTTATGAATCTAGCTGTTGTATATATAACCATGTCACCCCATTCAGTCGCCTCTTACGACAAGCAAGGGGTATTGAGGATCTACTCTAACAACCCGGATCCCCAAGGGGAAGTGTGGCTTTGAAAGAATGAAAACTATGATTATTAATTTCTTAATGTAATCATTTTAACTTTGATAGACATTTTAATGAAACTAAATAAACTTAATAAATTTTCTTCGTCGGTCTGTCTGTCAGTTATTATTAATCAGTTTTCCGGACTTTTCTTCGCATTGGATTAAGATATTCAAATGGAATTTGATATATGGCTTTGTCTTGGATAGTTACAGGTAAAATTTGAGTTTCGTTATGCTTGACCTACTTTGAACTGAATAATCCTTTCGGTAGGGACTTTGTATTGCCTGCAATACTCTAATAATCCTTGTATATTTGATGAATTTCAGAAGGGTTGCAAATCTGTAGTTTGGTAGGGGGTTTCGGGAGTTTTATGATTTAATTAATGTGTTTCTTCATTTACCAGCATTAGTTATGCAATAAAAATATAATATGAAACCAAAACTAGTCCATATGTGAATTTTTCCACACCAGAATATAGACTGAATTTTATGATTATGGATTTTGTTCATCACAGGCTCATTAAACCACCGGGGGTTTTGGATGATTACTTTCAAATCAAACCGCCAGTTCCTTAAACTCAAATTTACTTACAAAAGAATTGATGCCGTCAACATAAGCAACATTCTTCATCATTAAAAATATGTCTTGTATTCCAAAATATTTTAAGTTCAAGTCTACACCTTGTATTTCCTGCAAATATACTTCCACTATCGCATCCAAACTTTCTAACCACAAACAAACTTTGTAGTGCCTAGATATAGACCATCTTATACTCACTTCACCTACATTTTCTTGTTCTTCCGTCTTCTTTTAATTATAGTCCAGCTGGACATGTCATTAAAGGTAATGTTGATATAGTTAAAAATGAGGACCACATATTCTAAAAGTTCCTAAATTCAGTGAACAGTGGTCTTTCAACTGGCGACAGAATTCAAGCAACTGTGTATAATTTCAGTTTTACTAGGTTGTATTTAAATAATGATTTTATTAGGTGGTATTTAAATAATGGTTTTATTAGGTGGTATTTAAATAATGGTTTTATTAGGTGGTATTTGAATATTGTTTTATTAGGTGGCATTTAAATATTGTTTTATTAGGTGGCATTTAAATATTGTTTTATTAGGTGGTATTTAAATATTGTTTTATTAGGTGGCATTTAAATATTGTTTTATTAGGTGGTATTTAAATACTATGACTTGTTTGCAGTGACCTTTATTGATATCATTTGGTTGCTTGTATATTGTTTTAAAAGAATTATTTCACTTATATGGTGACATCACCATTGCCGGTGAAGGGCTGCAAAATTTAGGCCTATGCTCAGTGCTTATGGCCTTTGAGCAGAGAGGGATCTTTATCGTGCCACACCTGCTGTGACACACGGCCTTGGTTTTTACGGTTTCATCAGAGGGACAGCTCCATATAGTCGCCTCTTATGACAAGCAAGGGGTACTGTGGACCTATTCTAACGTTTAACTGAAATCATTCGCAATGTTTTATAGTAGGGGTGTAAAATCGTGTTTAAGGAATACGACAAAAATATATAAAACCTGACATTTTGTGGCAACTCCATACACATAATTTTGAACATCTCTTTACTTAACTCCTTTGCAAATCTAACATTAATTGCAGGAAATGGAATCGGCATTATCATACCCGAAACACACTAAATGGGGGGGGGGGGGTGGGTTAACTCCTTTGCAAATCTAACATTAATTGCAGGAAATGGAATCGGCATTATCATACCCGAAACACACTAAATGGGGGGGGGGGGGGGCTACTCTATAGAAGATTTTCCCCCAAGCTGATTTCATCCTACCTTGGGAGAGCTAGTGAGGAAAATACTACTGCTTGGAGGCACCATATAGCCAGTCGTCCAGGAGCAAAAGGGCCACAGCTAACACTACCGGTTCTATAAATCCGTAACTGACACGTAACTTCCAGACCAAGATTTTCCTCATGTATCTATCAACTGTTCGTAACATAGCTTTGATGAACTATAGTATGATTACTTTTTAGAGGTAATTAAGTAGTCACAATGTAGATAAAATATATGGATAATGTGTCTCATTGTAACTAAGGATCCTAGGGTGGGGTGCTGTTCCCCTTTTTTTAATGAAAATGTTTTTAAGTACAAAATTCTTACCTTTCCCTGTGTCAAACTCCAGATGAGATATTTAATGTACGTATTCCCCAGTCAATGCGAATTCTGTTGAAAGGCATTGCACGCAAAAACAGGTAACTCTGCTCTCAGCACCCAGTCTAATTTTCATAACATCTAATTGTGTTTGCATCACTTCGTTCCAAATTCACTGCAGATGAAAAACAAGCGGTCCATCTGAGTCACCTTAATTCGTATTTAAATATTTCCCCTATATATCTGCATGTAAAGTAAAACCTTGATTCTCTATTGTGACCCTAGACTTCCCACATGGGTCATGATTCTTTACAAAAGTTAATCTGCACTATGTCGGGAAGCTATCATGTAAATTTGAAGATTTCTGGCCCAGTGGTTCTTGAGAAGATTTTGAAAGATTATCCCTGTATATTAGTATGCAAACAATTTTAATCCCCATTTGGCCACATCCTACCCCCATGGACATGATTTTAATAAACTTGAATCCACACCATGGCAAAAAGTTTCCATGTAAATTTGAAATTGTCTGCCTCAATAGTTCTTGAGAAGATGCAAAGGTTATTCCCCTATATATTCACATGTAATACTTTGATTCCCTATTGTGGCCCAACCCTGCCCCTGGGGTCCATGACTTTCACAAACTTGAATCTCCACTACATAAAAGGAACTTCCATGTAAATTTGACTTTGTCTGGCCCAGTGGTCCTCAAGTAGAATTTAAATTACCCCACCCAGATTTTTGCATTTTTTGTGATTATCTTACATTTCAAGGGGACACAGCCCTTCATTTGAACAAACCTGAATCACATTTACCAAAGGACTATACCAAATTTGATTGAAATAGGCCAGTTGGTTTTGAAGAAGATTTTTAAAATTTGCTATAGTACTTTCGCTATTATCTCCCTTTGTTACCCTTCATTTGAACAAACTTGAATCCCCTTAATGCAAAGATTACTTTTGCCAAGTTTGGTTGAAATTGGCCCAGTGCTTCTGGAGAAAATAAAAATATGAAGTTTACAATGACAACAACGATGGGCAACCGAAAGTTTTGATCAGAAGAGCTCACTTGACCCTTTGGTTCAGGTGAGCTAAAAAGGGGAAATAAAATTGAATAGAGAAATATTCTGAATACTTTTACGGTTCCAACTAGCAAGTTGAATAACCTCTGCTTCGGTGTTATATATTTTCCCCTCATTTGGAAGTCACGTACCCCAGATACATTGTCTTCCTACAATCCTCCACCAAGTAATGCCAGTTCTCCTGTTGAATCCATTGTCTTCCCACAATCCTCCACCAAGTAATGCCATGTCTCCTGTTGAATCCATTGTCTTCCTGCAATCCTCCACCAAGTAATGCCACGTCTCCTCTTGAATCCATTGTCTTCCCACAATCCTCCACCAAATGATGCCATGTCTCATGGTGAACTCGTATCTAGGAAAACCTCAATCACAGGTGGCAGAGCCACCAGTGTTTGAATTTAAAAAGCCCACAATTAATCACAGCTCATCTTACTCAGATTCAATAATATGTGCAGAGGCTTCATTGGACCCATACAGGATGCTAATTCCTTTCATTCCTATCAAAGGTGTGTAAAAATTCATACACATTTTACCTAGTAAACTACATGTTTCTATCTAGGATTATTTCCTGATAACCCTCACAAATCTGACAATCACTCTACAAATCAACCATATTCCATCTTAACAAAATTGACATTTTTCCAAATAAATATTTTTATCTATTTCTTCCTCTAGATGTTCAGTTGCGTACATGGTAGATATAAATGGCAGATTCTTAGTCTGCTGTACACTAGTTTTAACAAAGTCATTCACTGAAATTTGAGTTTCAATTCAATTCATATTTTATGAGGAAGCATTACATTGTCAATCCATACAGATCAAAATACTAATTACAATACCAAGTGTGCTTTTTCATTTAGTAGAAAACCATGTACAATAAACTTCAACTTTTGGTAAAATATACTAACCGCCTCAGCAGCATATACAAATTCCGTATCAAATAAAGACGAAGAGAAGGGGGGGAGGCATTGGTGCCTCATAAATCTTTTTAATCATCCTCTTTTGGTCATTGGAGTGGTTTACACAGCTCAGGTATGTCAAAAATGTATGGTTGATCAATATTCATGTTTTTATTGACTGCAGACAAAATAAGGGAGTGATACTATAGTAAAATGTTTGTCATTAGAAAATTTAACATACCTAAAAGCAAGTTGAATAGCCTCTGCTTCGGTGTTATATATTTTCCCCTCATTTGGAAGTTATGTACCCCAGATACATTGTCTTCCTACAATCCTCTACCAAGTAATGCCATGTCTCCTGTTGAATCCATTGTCTTCCCACAATCCTCCACCAAGTAATGCCAGGTCTCCTGTTGAATCCATTGTCTTCCCACAATCCTCCACCAAGTAATGCCAGTTCTCCTGTTGAATCCATTGTCTTCCCACAATCCTCCACCAAGTAATGCCATGTCTCCTGTTGAATCCATTGTCTTCCTGCAATCCTCCACCAAGTAATGCCACGTCTCCTCTTGAATCCATTGTCTTCCCACAATCCTCCACCAAATGATGCCATGTCTCATGGTGGACTCGTATCTAGGAAAACCTCAATCACAGGTGGCAGAGCCACCAGTGTTTGAATTTAAAAAGCCCACAATTAATCACAGCTCATCTTACTCAGATTCAATAATATGTGCAGAGGCTTCATTGGACCCATACAGGATGCTAATTCCTTTCATTCCTATCAAAGGTGTGTAAAAATTCATACACATTTTACCTAATAAACTACATGTTTCTATCTAGGATTATTTCCTGATAACCCTCACAAATCTGACAATCACTCTACAAATCAACCATATTCCATCTTAACAAAATTGACATTTTTCCAAATAAATATTTTTATCTATTTCTTCCTCTAGATGTTCAGTTGCGTACATGGTAGATGTAAATGGCAGATTCTTAGTCTGCTGTACACTAGTTTTAACAAAGTCATTCACTGAAATTTGAGTTTCAATTCAATTCATATTTTATGAGGAAGCATTACATTGTCAATCCATACAGATCAAAATACTAATTACAATACCAAGTGTGCTTTTTCATTTAGTAGAAAACCATGTACAATAAACTTCAACTTTTGGTAAAATATACTAACCGCCTCAGCAGCATATACAAATTCCGTATCAAATAAAGACGAAGAGAAGGGGGGGAGGCATTGGTGCCTCATAAATCTTTTTAATCATCCTCTTTTGGTCATTGGAGTGGTTTACACAGCTCAGGTATGTCAAAAATGTATGGTTGATCAATATTCATGTTTTTATTGACTGCAGACAAAATAAGGGAGTGATACTATAGTAAAATGTTTGTCATTAGAAAATTTAACATACCTAAAAGCAAGTTGAATAGCCTCTGCTTCGGTGTTATATATTTTCCCCTCATTTGGAAGTCACGTACCCCAGATACATTGTCTTCCTACAATCCTCCACCAAGTAATGCCAGGTCTCCTGTTGAATCCATTGTCTTCCCACAATCCTCCACCAAGTAATGCCAGGTCTCCTGTTGAATCCATTGTCTTCCCACAATCCTCCACCAAGTAATGCCATGTCTCCTGTTGAATCCATTGTCTTCCTGCAATCCTCCACCAAGTAATGCCACGTCTCCTCTTGAATCCATTGTCTTCCCACAATCCTCCACCAAATGATGCCATGTCTCATGGTGGACTCGTATCTAGGAAAACCTCAATCACAGGTGGCAGAGCCACCAGTGTTTGAATTTAAAAAGCCCACAATTAATCACAGCTCATCTTACTCAGATTCAATAATATGTGCAGAGGCTTCATTGGACCCATACAGGATGCTAATTCCTTTCATTCCTATCAAAGGTGTGTAAAAATTCATACACATTTTACCTAATAAACTACATGTTTCTATCTAGGATTATTTCCTGATAACCCTCACAAATCTGACAATCACTCTACAAATCAACCATATTCCATCTTAACAAAATTGACATTTTTCCAAATAAATATTTTTATCTATTTCTTCCTCTAGATGTTCAGTTGCGTACATGGTAGATATAAATGGCAGATTCTTAGTCTGCTGTACACTAGTTTTAACAAAGTCATTCACTGAAATTTGAGTTTCAATTCAATTCATATTTTATGAGGAAGCATTACATTGTCAATCCATACAGATCAAATACTAATTACAATACCAAGTGTGCTTTTTCATTTAGTAGAAAACCATGTACAATAAGCTTCAACTAAAATATACTAACCGCCTCAACAGCACATACAAATTCTGTATCAAATAAAGATGAAGAGAAGGGGGGCATTGGTGCCTCATAAATCTTTTTGATCATCCTCTTTTGGTCACTGGACTGGTTTACACAGCTCTGGTATGTCAACATAGCTTATCAGGTATATATCTCACTTCAACCATGCTTAAGGTTGTAAGAGATGGTTGGAAGAAAAGTGTTCTTTTTTGATTATTTGTATCTAATATATGTAAATAAGTAATTGGAAAAACAGTTCGCAAGGTAACAGACGCTGCAGATCTTAAAATGTTAGTGCAGTATGCAGAATCAAAATAGACTGTTCGATGTGCAACATTTACTGTTTTGGGGTTGCCATGGATACCAGTACAATGTGACATAGAATCCAGAAGAACTCGTTTATTTTAATTTCTTTAGTTAGAAGATAGTGCTTATTTACGATATAGAAAATGTATAGTTGATCAATATTCATGTTTTTATTGACTGCAGACAAAATAAGTGAGTGATACTATAGTAAAATGTTTGTCATTAGAAAATTTAACAGATCAAAAAGCAAGTTGAATAGCCTCTGCTTCGGTGTTATATATTTCCCCCTCATTTGGAAGTTACGTACCCCAGATACATTGTCTTCCCACAATCCTCCACCAAGTAATGCCAGGTCTCCTGTTGAATCCAATGTCTTCCCACAATCCTCCACCAAGCAAATCCATATCTCCTGATGAACTTGTTGCCTTCCCACAATCTTCCACTAAATGATGCCATGTCTCCTGATGAACTCGTCTTCCCACAATCCTCCAACAAATGATGCCATGTCTCCTGATGAACTCGTCTTCCCACAATCCTCCACCAAATGATGCCATGTCTCCTTGTGGACTCATATCTCTAGAAAAACCTCAATCACAGGTGGCAGGGCCACCAGGGTTTGAACTCTAAAAGCCCACAATTAATCAATGCTCATCTTACTCAGATTAACAATAATATGTGCAGACACTTCATTGGACCCATACAGAATGCTAATCCCTTTCATTCCTATCAAAGATGTGTCAAAATTCATAGATGGTTTACCTGCACTGTTCCGTCGATAATAGTTTTGAAATATCAAATAGGGAGGAGGAGTAGAGTTGGCAAGACATGCATGGTTTGAATTCTAAAAAACACTGAGACTTATAATCTGGAACTCAAAACAAATGGTATCACAAACTTTTCTTAACAGCATCCAAAAAACTTTTCACAGTACAAAGATCACTCTTGGGTTATGGTACTAACTATATCTCCCCTATGCACTTTATCATTCATATTGATGAAATACTAAGTTTTGAAATTATCAAGAAAAAAAAGATATGCAATATTTTAGATTAATTAGTGCATTATTCTTTAAAGATTTTCTCATTTCATTTCCCTTAATGTACTATTTCATTTGTCACATTACACTTTAGTTAGTATGGTAGTATTTTATTTTATCAAACATGTTTACTTCCTGACCTAATTTACTGTACTATTCTATTTGCTACAGAAGTGTATCAATTTCATTTACTATGTTATTGAATGTACTATCGTGAAATAGGGAGGAGAGGATCTAATTAGAAATGTGAAATAGAGACTCAAATTAACGACAAAAAGGCAACACATTCTTAGTTTGAAAATTCTCATTCCAAAAAAAAATCTAAATCTCAATAAATTGATATGCAAACTGTGATCATAAACTATTTATAAGTCTAATTATCTCAGAAAAACTCCCTCCTTACTTGTGTTCGTCCTCTGCACCTAGTTATGAAATTTGAAACATTTCAAATTTTTCACCAATTTCAGGAGGATCTTCTGAGATTGTAAAAATATCTGAAGGAAATATGGTCACGCATAAGCAACTGATTCGCTGCAATTCCCATCTCTATACACACACACACACACACACAAAAAGAACAACCAGAGTCTCAGATGGCAAGAAAACACAATAAAAAACAGTAGCAAATTGAGTTAATGTAAATCATATGATATATAATACATTCTTAAAATTATAGAACTCCAAGACCACTTGCCCGACACTACTATTAAGCTAACTACAGTATGATAATCCCTTTTTTCTAAAATTTTTATAACATATGAAACTTCAAAAGTACATAAATTCATACAAATATTTTGATAAAACATAAGAGAAAAATTTACACTTCAACAGAAAAATAATAAACTATCTGGAAATATCGCCCATGTTTAAAGTAAAGCAAATAACTAAAGGCTATGAAGATGAGGTTGAAGGAGGGTGAGGGTGAAGGAGAGAGTGAGAGAGACTGAAGGAGTGAGAGAAGGTAAAGGAGGGTGAGGGTGAGGGAGAGTGAAGGAGAGGGTGAATGAAAGAGTGAGGTAGAGAGTGAAGGAGTGAGGAAGAGGGTGATGGAGAGTGAGGGTTAGGATGAAGGAGAGTGAGGGTTAGGATGAAAGAGAGTGAAGGTGATGGCGAGTGAAGGAGTGAGGTAGAGGGTGAAGGAGTGAGGAAGAGAGTGAAGGAGAGTGAGGGTTAGGATGAAAGAGAGTGAGGGTTAGGATGAAAGAGAGTGAGGGTTAGGATGAAAGAGAGTGAGGGTTAGGATGAAGGAGAGTGAGGGTTAGGATGAAGGTGATGGTGAGTGAAGGAGTGAGGTAGAGGGTGAAGGAGTGAGGAAGAGAGTGAAGGAGAGTGAGGGTTAGGATGAAAGAGAGTGAGGGTTAGGATGAAAGAGAGTGAGGGTTAGGATGAAAGAGAGTGAGGGTTAGGATGAAAGAGAGTGAGGGTTAGGATGAAGGAGAGTGAGGGTTAGGATGAAGGTGATGGTGAGTGAAGGAGTGAGGTAGAGGGTGAAGGAATGAGGAAGAGGGTAATGGAGAGTGAGGTTTAGGATGGAGAGTGAAGGTGATGGTGACTGAAGGAATGTAGAGGGTGAAGGAGTGGGGAAGAGAGTGATGAAGTGTGAGGGTTAGGATGAAGGAGAGTGGAGGTGATGGTGAGTGAAGGAGTGAGGTACAGGGTAAAGGAGTGAGGAAGAGAGTGAAGGGGAGTGAGGAAGAGAGTGAAGGAGAGTGAGGGTTAGGATGAAAGAGAGTGAAGGTGATGGCGAGTGAAGGAGTGAAGTAGAGGGTGAAGGAGCATGAGGGTTAGGATGAAGGAGTGAGGAAGAGGGTAAAGGAGAGTGAGGGTTAGGATGAAAGAGAGTGAGGGTTAGGATGAAAGAGTGAGGGTTAGGATGAAAGAGAGTGAGGGTTAGGATGAAGGAGAGTGAGGGTTAGGATGAACATGATGGTGAGTGAAGGATTGAGGTAGAGGGTGAAGGAGTGAGGAAGAGGGTAATGGAGAGTGAGGTTTAGGATGAAGGAGAGTGAAGGTGATGGTGACTGAAGGAATGAGGTAGAGGGTGAAGGAGTGGGGAAGAGAGTGATGAAGTGTGAGGGTTAGGATGAAAGAGAGTGAGGGTTAGGATGATGGAGAGTGAAGGTGATGGTGAGTGAAGGAGTGAGGTAGAGGGTGAAGGAGTGAGGAAGAGGGTAATGGAGAGTGAGGGTTAGGATGAAGGAGAGTGATGGTGACTGAAGGAGTGAGGTAGAGGGTGAAGGAGTGAGGAAGAGAGTGATGAAGTGTGAGGGTTAGGATGAAGGAGAGTGAGGGTTAGGATGGAGAGGGTGAGGGGGAGTGAAGGAGTGAGGGAGAGGGTGAATGAGAAGTTGGGGGTTAATATAAGGGGTATACTGATGAGAGGATTAAAGTTTTTCATGTGTGAAGAGATCAAAAAATAAATTTTCCATATTAAAAGCAAACACCGTGTGAATATTTGCAACTCAATAAATAGATGAATGAATTCTTATCTTCTCCAAAATTAAATCAACAGATGAATATCAATAAACAAAAGATGCAGAAACATGTGTGACCCCCGTGGTGTAAAATTGAAAAGGGATAAGCACACAGATGTATCATTTATTTGACAGTACACTGTAGTACCCAAGAATTCAAAATAATGAATGGACAAAATCTTCCTTTGTCCAGAGTGGATTTACCATTGACCTTTGCCGATGTGACCTTAAATTCATTAGGGGTCATCTACTTCTTAGGATGTACCAAAGTTTGGTGTCAAGCAAAGTTTGATGTCTGTCAGCTAGGGAAAGGGTTCTCAAGATATTAAAAGGATAATATCTTCTAACGTCCAGGGTAGATTAAACTTTGACCTTTAACTAAGTGACCTCAAAATCAATAGTTGTCATCTACTCCTTACAATGAATAAGTGTACCAAGTTTAAGATATTGACAGGACAATATCTTCCTACATTCAGAATGGATTGACTTGACAATGCAACCTCAAAAGCAATACGAGTCATCTATTCCTCACAATGTAAAAGTGTACCAAGTCTTATGTACCTCAAACAAAGGGCTCTTAATTACGATATTAAGCAGACAAGACCAGGTCTGCAGACCGACCCACAGGTGCAAAGCAGTATGTCCCATCTAATTCAAATGAGGGCAAAGTAAACAAGTTACCCTTTCCTTCGAATTCAGTCATTTAACCGAGTCAATAAATCCCCAGCATTTACATTTACTGTATTCGTTTTGCACGCCCAGTTATTCATATTGTCAGGTGGCTTTTACATGCTATGTCTTGAATTGATCAAGAAAAGAAAACCGTTTTTGAGATCATCAATGCATCAACGGTTTTACTGGTTCACGTACAACAATGTAATATTTTTCCTATCACTTTAGTCATTACTGTATAGTTTTGTATAAATCTGATCAATGAATTATTTTATCTACTGTTCATTTTCCTGTGTTTAAAGGACAGATGCATTTCAGACATTTTTTTCTAAAATTATTTTCCCATCTCGAAATGAAGAGTTCATAAATAGGTTTAAATTTTGCATTATATCAATATTACCATTCATTGAATATGGGCCTGGATAGCTCAGTGATTAGATTGCTTAACTAGAATGCAAAAGTCCTGGGTTCAATATTAGATTATTCCTAAAAAATTTCTTTCCTTCTTTGGCTTAGTAATGTCCTTTTATCTAACTCTCTGTTATACATAAGGACTGACTTTATATTGTTACTTGCAACAACCAACAACCAGGAACTATCAAACTATGTTCATTTCAAAATCCCATGGGGATCCAGGATACAATAGGTCCCCAGTACCTCTTTGCTTGTTGTAAGATGCGACTAAATAGGAAAAGTGTCTTAAATACTGTATACAGGGTTATTTTCGCCCCATGTTTTTTCACCTTACTCTACACTTGCAAACAGTTTCGCTCAGTTTTAAATTCGCTCAGACAGAGTAATAGGAGAAAAAACAGTTATAGCAATGCAGTCCTAATTCGCTCACTGACACTAAGGGGCATGAAAATAAAAGAAAAATACAGGGGCAAATAATTCCCAATATACAGTATCTCATTTACTTTACCTTGCCATATATTACATTTACTTTTTTATTTTACTGGTTGCGGTAGGTCAGTAGTTAGAGCGTTTGCTTCGTAATCGGGAGATCGGGAGTTTGAACACGCTTGTGTCATGGCCACGTCAAACATAAGATATTAACATAGGCAGAGATTACTCCTTTAACAAATGCTCAGCATCTGAATTGAAAATCACGGGTCTTTCGGAAATGACCTTAAAAACAGAGGTTCCATGTTGCAGTAAGTTTTAACACGTAAAAGAACCCTCGTTGCTAATAGCCATGAGGACTAAGAATAGGTCTAAATTCATGATACTTCACATACAACTGCTGATGTCACAATATGAAATGAAAATTCTCAACATGATGCAAAACAACCAATCATATTATCTTACTTCCTGTGCTATTGTTTTATCTACAGAATTTATATACTGTTTTATCGGGGTTTTTCTCTCCAGCTCCCTAAATTAAAAGTGCTCCAAAATAAACATCCTCCCCTTAATGTACTGCATGTGGTGTAGGAGAAGGCATGAGCATGAACATAGACATTATGAATCTGATAAGCCATATAGAAGTGTTTACAAGGTGTTTAACAGCCTCCACCCCTCTTAGATCCACTGTACTTTAAGGATATCAATTGAATCCTCCTGTCCCTACAATATGCACATCTGCAAACTGCACTGAAGTTTCAAGTCTACCCGATATGCCATACAGAGGTAGAAGCATTCACAAGTATTATAATATTCTCTACCCATCTTAGATCCATTTAAAGTAAAGGAAAATAATTGGATCCTCCCATCTTGACAATATGCACATCTACAAATGGCAATGAAGCATTGTACAAAGCTAAGCTGTAAAGGAGTAGAAGCATTCACAAGATTTTTGTGAAAGACAGACTAATGGATGGACAGAAAGTACAAAAACAATACATCTCCTCCTGGAAGAGGGGAAACAATTTCCCTTGTGCACCTAGTTATTTATATATATATGAAAGTTCAAATATAAATGACTGGAAATTATTTTAGACTTTCTTAACATTTTTAAACTTAGTATCCAAGAAGTCATTGTATAAAATATATCACTGTAAAGGCTAAGATAACTAACAGTATTCAATATTACCCTTTCCTTATCAACAGAGTCCTCTTATACACCTAGTTATATATATGAAATTAACTTTGATAAATTGATGTAATAATCTGAATGCTCATAACATTCCTACAATTACACAAACTTGTCCAATCCTTGTCATAGAAACACGAGAGAAAATTACGATTTACACTTGAGCAGATATCAAATAAGAGGCCCATGGCCCACATCATTCACCCGAGATACCTTGGTCCATATTTAAAGATTTTATTTCTACATTTTCGCATGTCAAACTATTATGACCCCACCCTACCCATCTTCCATCTACATTTGAACTATTCCAGCCCATTGATTCTTGAAGGGAAGATTTCTAAATGACCCCACCCTAGATTTGTGTTTTTGTGATGGTTCTACAGAGATTTTTAAATGCTTCCTATATTTTCGCATGTAAAATTTTGACTCTATTGTGGCCCTCCCTACCCTCGGGGGCCAAGATTTAAAAAAAAAACCCAAAACTTGAATCTGCACTATGTCGAGAAGCTTCCACGTAAATTCGAATTTTACTACTCAGTGGTTCTCGAGAAGATTTTGATACTCCATTATCACCTGCATATGGTGTTTATATCTCCCAACTGATTCGATATGCAAGAGATTGTTCTGTGTATGATCAGTTTATAAATCGAATCAGGCTCCTGACAAATAAGTTGATGTTATAGGGGATTTAACAGTAGGTTTGGCACGACAAATAGCCGATAATACTGTATATTGGGTTATATATTGGTGATAATACTGTATATTGGGCTATTATTGGTGTTAATACTGTATACTGGGTTATATATTGGTGTTAATACTGTATATTGGGTTATATATTGGTGTTAATACTGTATATTAGGTTATATATTATTGGTGTTAATACTGTATATTGGGTTATTTATTATTGGTGTTGTTAATACTATATACAGGTTATTGTCGCCCCATGTTTTTTCACCTTACTCTACACTTGCAAACAGTTTCGCTCAGTTTTAAATTTGCTCAGACAGAGTAAAAGGAGAAAAAACAGTTGTAGCAATGCAGTCCTAATTTGCTCACTGACACTAAGGGGCATGAAAATAAAATTAAAATACAGGGGCAAATAATTCCCAATATACAGTATCTCATTTACTTTACCTTGCAATATATTGCATTTACTTTATTAGTTTACTGGTCGCGTTTGATTTGTAACCCAGAGGTCGTGAGTTCGAGCCCCGCTTGTCCCACATCCGTGCCAAACCTAAGACGTTAATACAGGTAGAGAATTCTCCTTTGACAAATGCTCAGCATTTGAAATGAAAATCACGAACCTTCCGGACATGATGTTAAAAGCAGAGGTCCCATATGTCGCGGCAGGTGTTGACACGTAAAAGAACCCCCACTGCTAGAAGTCGTAAACACTAAGAATAGTCTAAATTTGTGGTACCACACCTAGAATTGTTGAGTGCTCCAAATTAAACATCCCCCCCTTCACGTACTGCACGATATGGAGGAGAAACCATGAACGAACTGCGATAAGCTATATAGGAGTGGAAGTGTTCAAAAGCTGTTTTACACCCTTTAGATCCACAGTAACTTTATGGATAACAATTGGATCCTCCTGTCTCTACAATATGCACATCTAGTCTACCCGATAAGCCATACAGGAGGAGATATTTTCACAAGCTATTTTTAACATCCTCCACCCCTCTTAGATCCACTATAACTTTCACAAAAATAAATGGATCCTTTCGTCCCAACAATACACACATCTACAAATCGCAATGAATCATTGTACAAAGTTTAAAGTCATACAGGAGGAGAAGCGCTGACAATATTTTGTGACAGACTGTCAGACTGACGATGGACAGACAGAAAGTACATATCTCCCCTCGAAAAGAGGGAGACAATTTCCCCGTGCACCAAGTTATTTATGTATATGAAATTTCAAATATAATTGACTGGGAATTATTTTACATAGGAAGCCTTTAACTTTCTTTAATATCCTAGAAAATGGTCATTGTATCAATATACAGCTCTATTCTTAGTAACATACACCCTATTTACACCTAGTTATCCATAGACATGGACTTTGATAAATTAATGCAATAATCTAAAAACCCATGGCATTCCTAAAAATTACACAAACTTATCCAATCCTGTTCATAACAAGACCGATTACATGTCTAGACCTGCGTCACCGCAAACCTGTCAGATAAAGGCACAAGTATATGAGCGCTCTAGATTTCACATCTCATGAAAAGCTGAATATACCAAATAAACAATTTAACAGCATATATTGCAAAAAATGGCTAAGTTGAACATGATTAAAATTAAAGATTCGTCAAATTTCACCACAATAGGAGGTGCACATCTTTAATATGTATATAAGTAAACACTGTGCAGAGTTTGAATAGTGTTGGTAGGATACTTTTTGAGTTACAGATTACATAAAGTATGCGTTGTCAATAGCAACAACTGTAAAGAGAAGGCAAAGTCCAACATGGTAAAAATTGCAACGAAAATTCATCAAATCTGATCATGATAGGAGGTGCACATCTTCAACATGTATACAAACACTGGGCACAGTTTGAATAATACTGATTATGCAATGCATGCACATTGAGCATGATGGACAGAAGAACGAATGGATGGATGGAGTGGAGAGTGGAACGGTTACTAGACCCACTGTCACCGTTAGTGACGCTGGTAAAAACATGAGAAAATTAAAATTTACACTTGAACAGATATCAAACATGAGGTCCATGGGTCACATCATTCAACCGAGTCACCTTGGCTGATATTTAAAAAGTTTCTCCTATTTTCCCCTATTGTGGATTTTAGTGCACTTGAATCTTCACTGTCAGGAAGCTTCTTTGTAAATTTGCACTTTTCTGACTCAGTGGTTCTTGAAGATTTTTTCAATGACCCCATCCTATTTTTGAATTTTTGTGATTGTCTCCCCTTTGAAGGGGACACAAACATAGTCGAAACCCCTCTCCCCAAGGATGATTTGTACCAAGTTTGACTGAAATTGGCCCAGTGATTCTGGAGAAGAAGTCAAAATTGTGAAATGTTTACAGACAGCGGGTGGTCAGATAAGCTAACTTGAGATTTCAGCTAATGTCAGCTAAAATGTACTTAGAAATACCACAGGTGTTTCTGGTAAGGCAAATAGATAAATGATAAATTACCATATTAATACAAAATAAATATATGCAATTTGTTGAATAAATGAAATTACACATGAAGGAGATGGTAAAGGAGATGGTGAGTAGAAAGAAATATTAATGGGAGAATTAAGGTTATTAACATCTAAAGAGATAAAAAAAAAATATAAATATAATCTAACATTAGGAAACCTCATATAAATATATGTAACTCAATAAAAAAATGAATGAAACCCTGGTGCAAAATTGAAAAGGGATATACAAATGTATCATATTAATAGTAGTGTACGGACAAAACCTTCCCATGATTAGATTTGAACTTTGACATTTGACTACAAAGCAATAACAATCATTTACTCATCAGGGTGGACCAGTGTACAAAGTCTGTCGGGGAAATGGATATAAAGATATTGAAAAGACTATCATTCTATGTCCAGAGTGTACTGACCCTTGTCCATGTGACAATAAAAAGGGGTCATGTACTTCTTAAGAGGTACCAATGTACCAAGTTTGGTGTTAAGCAAATGATCCTTAATACATAGACGACATAATATCTTACTATTCCTAGTTTGACCCATGACCTCACATCAAAAATGGACATCAAGTGGCAAAAACTTAATTTTAGAATCATTTATCGACATAATAATCCATCAATGCACTCAAAACAATGAAAAACAAAAGATCTCCATACCAGAACCTGTCATGTGAAGAATACCAAGCCCTATCCACCCTCACAATCAACCCAGACATCATTATACCCTCCGACAAAGGTGGGGCAATTGTAATTATGAACCTGAAAGACTATTACAGAAGCCTACGGAAAATTGAATAATAATATCAATTATATCAAATTTTCAACAGACAACACACCAGTTACCAAATATGGACATTAGTGTTTTACATGCTTCCAAAAATACATAAACATGGCAATCCAGACCATGCACTTCAAACATAAAACACAGTTGAAAGGATACATTATATGCCTGCATACGTAACTGACCCAAAAAATCTACATTCAAGGGCCATAACTCCTTAAAAAAGTATGGGACAGCATACAAACATGTGCAATATGCACATACACTCATAACACAAATGCACTGAAGTAGTCACCGAAAACAATCACAAAATACCTTTAGTGACCAAGATTTCTAATCAACCATCAACAAATTCAGGACAATCTTGGGGGGGGACCCAAAAATTGAATAATACCACTCCACACCCTGGAAGCTAACTGTGAATGAGAATTGCCAAATAGAACCATTTGTCAGGAATATTAAAAACATCCAAATTTCTTCCACAAAAAATTCTAAATAACACAAATCTTGGACTGCAACAGTACTTCAGTAATTGATGGAATTAAATGCAAAAATGTTCAATACATCGGAAAAACTGGCAATTCACTTACAGACCACCTGTACTGACACTTCACTGACGTCAGAGCTGTCAATCAACACAAACTTGTGTCTCAACTTTTTATGTCACAAAGTAATACACAACTGAATACGTCACAATCACACACATTACAGGATATTTCCATCTAGCAGCACGTGAAAACCAACAACATAAACCAATGTCTCAGAACTGAGGAAGTATTGACATATAACGATTTTCCGGATAATTTCCACTAAGAAACTTTACATGTAGAAACCTCAACAATCAAAATTAAAACAATCTGTTAATATGAACTCCTGCCGGAATTTCAAAATAAAACTTTAGCAATTTATGGACTGTTTCACTCGTGAGAATCTACTGTAAATTAAACCCCAAGGCATTGGTCTCCTGCTTTGACTCTGGTTTTAAGAATGTGGAAACGCCTTAACAGAATTGCTACATGAACACATTAACCATCTGACTGGGAAAAATATCAAAAATTGAGAAACATGTGCAAATCAAAAACATATTAATCACAATACATTGAAAAAAATTACGAACACCAAACTAACTTAAATTTAAGAGTATATATCCTCCACTGATAGTTGCTAATAAATCAGTGTGCCTCCTATTGACCAACGAAACAGATAAACCTATTTAATCAGTCAGTAAATACTTTTGTTTTCAATCAGTTGTTGATAACTTGAATACTGACTTCCTCTCTTCTGAACACAACAGTAATTCCGACACAATTTCTACAATACGAATTTCTTCCCAAGACCAAAAGGATGTTTTACAAATCATCAATACCGATAAAGCAGCTGGTCCCTACAATATTAACCCAACACTTAATTCAAGCTTCTCATGTATTTGCAGATCTTCATTTAGTAGACTTTTCAATTCGTCACTTCAACAATCAATGGAAAGTATCTAATGCAATACCAGTACACTAAAAGGGTCGACGGAAGTTGCTAGTAATTACAGAACTCTATCTCTATCTTAAAAAGGTAAAAGTGAGAAAATAATTTCACCCATGCAGTCCTGAATTCACTCATTGACACCGAGAGCAAAAAAGGCTCAAATAATAATGAAAAAAAAAAAATACCTGGAGTACATTTGCTACTGTACAGTATTTCATTTACTCAATATTTCACCAAAGGGGCACAAATAATAATGAAAAAAAAATAACTGGAGTACATTTGCTACTGTACAGTATTTCATTTACTCAATATTTCACCAAAGGGGCACAAATAATAATGAAAAAAAATAACTGGACTACATTTCCTACTGTACAGTATTTCATTTACTCAATATTTCACCAAAGGGGCACAAATAATAATGAAAAAAAATAACTGGAGTATATTTCCTACTGTACAGTATTTCATTTACTCAATATTTCACCAAATGGACACAAATAATAATGAAAAAAAAATAACTGGAGTACATTTCCTACTGTACAGGATTTCATTTACTCAATATGTCACCAAAGGGGCACAAATAATGAAAAAAAAAATAACTGGAGTACATTTCCTACTGTACAGGATTTCATTTACTCAATATGTCACCAAAGGGGCACAAATAATAATGAAACAAAAAATAACTGGAGTATATTTGCTACTGTACAGTATTTCATTTACTCAATATTTCACCAAAGGGGCACAAATAATGAAACAAAAAATAACTGGAGTACATTTCCTACTGTACAGTATTTCATTTACTCAATATTTCACCAAAGGGGCACAAATAATAATGAAAAAAAATAACTGGAGTACATTTGCTACTGTACAGTATTTCATTTACTCAATATTTCACCAAAGGGGCACAAATAATGAAACAAAAAATAACTGGAGTACATTTGCTACTGTACAGTATTTCATTTACTCACTATTTCACCCAATGCATTAACTCTACTATTCACCACTATTCTTAATGCATCATTTTATTTACTAGAACTCTATTTTAAATAACTACTATTCTATTTCAAGTGCTACATGTAATTGTGGAAAAGGGAGGAAGGGATATAGTTGGAAATATGAGCAATTAGCAACAAAATTATTATCATTATTATATATATTACAGCACATTATCTAACATTACAACTATTACTCCAAGCGCTTTACAGCTGGCATAAAACAATATATCACATCTAACAAAGCAAAGTTACACATAAAATGCTAAATAGAGTATTTTAAACAAACATTAGATTTAATATCCCAATGATAAATAAGAAGACTGACATGGTTCATTTAAACATTCTTTAAATTTCACATCACATATACATCACACCTTACAATTTACAATTAAAACGGGGGGCATTTTTTTTCTTTCTTTTTTTTCTTCTTTTTTTTCCTTTTTTTTTTTCATTTTTCTTCATTTTTTCCCCATTTTTTCCATTTTTTTCTTTTTTGTTTTCTCATTTTTCTTTTCTCATACTTTTATATATAAAAAAAAATGTCCAATACATATAAAACATACTCATAACTTAAAAATCACAATCATGAAGATGAGTTTTAATAGCAATTCATACACAGTAAAAGACAGTTAAGAATCTTGATATACCAGTCTAAAAAGATGTGTTTTGAGAGATTTCTTAAACGTACAAAAAGATTGTTCATTTCTCAAATGACTGGGCAAGTTGTTCCATTGGCAGAGTTGTTCCAGAGTGTGGCAGCTGATTTGTCAAAATGCCTCTCGCCATACATCTTGTTGCGAATGTAAGGTTGCACTAGTAATGCACAGTTCTCTGATCGCAGCGAACGTGTTGGTTGGTTTGGTTGGTACGCATGAATTATGTCTTGTAAGTGATGAGTAACAAGCGTGGGAGTGATCTAATCAGGTTTCTTAGTTCTCGATATAACACGAGCTGCTGCATTCTGAACACGTAATTTGTTGTGTTGACTGGCTTTCTTCGTTATATATGAGCATATGTGTCCAATATTTCGAATGTGGAAGAAGCACGATTTAGCGGTGGTACTTAATTGCCTCTCCATAGTGAATGTCTTATCAAAAGTAACACCAAGGTTTCTGACACAGGAAACATCGCCGACAACAGCACCAATGAAATAAAGATGACAATTCGAAAAGTCTCTCCACTGATGTTTAGGGTCTTATCCTGATTCAGTTTTAGAAGATTTGATCGCAACCAGTCAATGATATCTTCCAAACTTGTTTCGATGCAACTTGATATGTCAGTCCAACTATCTAGGGGTTCAGTCACAAGATATACTTGAGTATCGTCTGTGTAGCAGTGATATTCCATACCGTGTTGTCAACAAATTTCAGCAATCAATTTCGAAAATAGAAAATAAAGTCTTGAGCCCAACACAGATCCTTGCGGCACTCCGTATTTGAGATGCATTTCATTTGAACAGATGGATCCAACTGGTGCATGTTGTGAAAGATTTGTCAAATATGATCTTATCTACATTAAAGCAGACCCACTTAAGCCATAGGAATATTCTAAACAGTGGAAGAGTATCTTGTGATCTGTAACATCACATGCTGCTGATAGATCCAACGTAACTAAAACGGCACAAAAAGCTAACATTCTAGGAAACACACACTTAAAATCTGGAACTCAAAACAACTGTAAGCACACACTGTTTTTAAGTCTAGTATCCAAGAAAATTTTCATTGTATATATATATCACTGTCTTGTTACTAATTGTATCCCTTTGTGCACCTAGTAATATATATCATGAACTTGAAATCCTTTTACATAGGAACCTTTTTTTAAGATGTCTTAAATTTAGTATATAAAAATGGTTATTGTATAGACATATTACACTTTCCTCATTTACAGTATCCCCTTGTACACCACTTATTCATATTCATAAATGAACTTCATTAAGATTACACAATAATCCAAAAACTCAGAACATTCTTAAACTTATCCTGCCATTCAGCAACCTCAAAAAAAACCCAACACAATCCTTTTTATAAATACACAAAGGAATTTGTTTTACCCTTGACTAGATAGGTCTGAAAATGTGCCTGGAAATATAGCTGATGTTTCTAGTAGAGCAAATGTATGAAAATATAAAAAATTTACCCTACCATTATGAAATACAAATATATGTAACTTGTTAAGTGAAATGACACATGAGGGAGAGGAAAAGGAGATGGCAAGTAAACAGAGAATATTTAAGGAAGGCATGAGATTATCAAGGTTGCTCATGTCTACAGAAATCAAAAAACTAAATTTACCCATCATTACGAAACCCAATATAGATATATAAAACTCGATATATAGATGAATAAATGAATGCAACTTGATTTTGATTCTTAACTGTTACAAACAATGCCCACAGATGAATATGAATAAACAAGAAATGTATCAGAAACGTGTATGATCCCCGTGGTGTACAATGGAAAAGGATTTACACAAACGTGTTATATTGATGTGTTGTTTGTACTTTGTATTACAGAATCTACAACTTTATTGTACTATTTTCTTTAGCATTCTATTATATTTACTGAATCACCGTGGAATAGAGGGGAGGGGTTACAGTTGGAAATGCGAGATGGGGCCTTCAATTAGCAAAAAGGTAACACATTCATAGTTTGAAAATTCTCGGAAACACACAGACTTAAAATCTGGAACTCAAAACAACTGTATGCACACACCGTTTTTAAGTCTGGTATCCAAGAAAATTTCATTGAGTAAATGTATCACTCTCTCGTTACTAACTGTATCCCCTTGTGTACTTAGTTATTGATATATATCAAATTCCAAATATCATGGACTGGAAATCATTTTACATCAGAAGACATATCTTTCTTATATTTAGTACCCAAGAAAATAGTCACTGTATAAATATATTACTCTCTCCTAATTAACAGTATCCCATGTACACCTATAAATGAATTTCAATACGCTTATGCAATAACCCGAAAACCCATAACATTCCTAAATTCATCCTGTCATTCTTAGAAATATCAGAATATAGTTGATGTTACTAGTTAAGCAAATGAATAAAAATATTAAAAAAAGTTAAGACTATCATTATGAAATACAAAATAGATAAATATATGTAACTTGTTGTATAAATGAAGTTACACATGAGGGAGATGGTGATGGAGAGGTTGAGGAGAAAAGAGAATATTAATGGGAGGATCAAGGCTATTAACAGGTGGGGATCCTGGAATTTTTGAAAGGGAGGTTCTGCAATTACTTTTAGTTCTCAAGGGATGGTGGTTGTGGTCAACCCTTAAACGCATTACTTTTATCTTTTAAAGCAAAATTTTCTGATCAACTGGGGGGGGGGGGGGGGGGGGGTTGCCCATAGATGAATATGAAAGCAAACAAAATGTTTCAGAAAAATGTTTGACCTCCATGGTCTAAAATTGAAAAGGAATTAATATATGTACTGTAAAATAGGGAGGAGGGAATATAATTGGAAATGTGAAATGGGGCCTTCAATTAGCAACAAAAAGGCAACACATTCATAGTTTGAAAATTCTCAGAAACACACAGACTTAAAATCTGGAACTCAATAACAACTGTTAGCACACACCGTTTTTAAGTCTAGTATCCAAGAAAATTTTCGTTGTATAAATATATCACTCTCTTGTTCCTGCTTGTATCCCCTTGTACACCTAGTTACGTACATATTTCAAATTCCAAATATCATAGACCGGAAATTACATGCATGTTACATAGGAACCTTTTCTAGCCGTCTTAAATTAGTCTCCAAGAAAATGGTTATATTACTCTCTCCTCATTTACAGAATACCCTTGTACACCTACTTATTCATATTTATAGATAAACTTCGGTAAGATTGTACAATAACTCAAAAACATATAAAATTCCTCAACTTATCCTGTCATTCGGCAACCTCAAAATTACACAATCATTATAAATACATACGGGAAAATTTTTCACTTGAACAGAAATATCAGAAAATGTGTTTGGAAACTTAGCTGATGTTTCTAGCAAAGCAAAAGGATAAAAATATAAGAAAACATCCTATCATTATGAAATACAAAATATATGTGACTTGTTGAGTATAGGAAATTACACATGCGAGTAGAAAGAGAATATTAGAGGAAGGATTGAGGTTATTAAGGTCGTTCATGTCTATAGAGATCAAAAAATAAATTTACTGTATCATTAGGAAACCCAATATAGATGTATGTAAATAGATGAATGAAATTAGATTTTGATTCTAAATTATGACAAAAAAGAAGTCCATAGATGAATATGAATGAACAAGAAATATTTCAGCAAGCATGTATTATCTCTGTGGTGTACAACTAATAATAATAATAATAATGCACTTATATAGCGCCTTATCTAAATAAACTCTAAAGCGCTTTACACTACACTAAAATGCAAATCAAAAAATTATACAGAATACATAAAATACTTAATAATCCCTTAATAATCTTCCTGATTTTAGATGGAAGACTGAAAAAGACTTGTATAAATGTGTCATATAAATATACTATAAACACTGTGCTATATGTTTTACTTCATCATATAACTGAATGTAATATTTCACTGAATGTACTATTTTCTATTATATTTACTGTACAGACAAATGGATGGACAGAACCTTAACATAATACATCCCATCATTAATGAAGGGAGTATAAAAATGTGCAAAACTAAGCAACTAAATCTTGTTGGTGGAAACAATGAATGAAAAACTCAATTTGCTTTCTTTATGATAAAACACAAAATTTCTACCACAAAGGGCTTAGGAGCAAATCAACAATCAAATTGCAATTGTTATTATTGACACATGAGCCAGTGTTAACATCTTAGATGGCGATGCTTTCCAAAAATTATTCTTGGGAAAGAACTCAAAAACAACAACATATCCCCATGTCATTCCCGGAAAATGTAGCAGCAAAAATACCGTCCAATGGTTGAAAATGATTAGAATTGACCTGCAACTTGTTCAATCAACTAATCAGGCAACATGCAAAATAATTCAGAAATACGAAGATATATTTCTTGGGATTGGAAAGCGAAAAAAAATTCATTACCAGTTGAAGCTACGTATAGACGAAACCGTTAATCCAGCGGCACAACCAATGCAACACCTACCCTACCCTACCCTACCACATGTTTGAAGCTGTAGAAAGGAAAATAAATGACTTACAAACGCTTGATGTAAATGAAAATGCTTAGGGACCAACACCTTGGGTTTCTCCATTGGTGCACATTTAGAAAGCCAACCAAAAATACGTGAATTTGCGTTGACAATGCAAAAATGTGAGAGATTCCTGATTTCAAATGTTAAGGAAACACTACAAGAGATGCACAGAGCCACTTGCATTTCAAAGCTGGATTTTTGGGACGAGAATTCAAGACACATTACGACGTTTGTCTGCCATAAAGGTTTACACAAATACAAGTGTCTTGTATTTACAGTTTCTTCCACCACTGCGATATACCAACGAATATTTCAGCAAGTCCTATGGACAACATAATTGTGTTTGATAAAACAAAGTCAAATCATGACAATGCACTGTACGCTGTATTTGAAAACTTGTGTGAGAGTAATCTGACTCTGAACATTGAAAAATTCGGGTTCTACAGATTGGAGCTAAAATACACACACTGTCAAAAGATGGTATCAAAGTCAATTCCCCCCTAAAAAAATTACAGCTTTTTAAGAAGCTCAAGTGAGCTTAAAAAGCCCTTACAAGTAACGTAAGTACTGAAAACTCAACCACCGAGGAACATGTTAGTTTTCTGATAGGACATTCAGTACTCAGGGGCAATCTCTGGATCAAAGAATACAATAAATATCAGATACTGCAGCAAGTCCGGAAAAATACAATCTCCGGAACATGGAACAAATCAGATCAAATTCAACCATATTACAATATCTGCGGAGAAGTGTCAGTATGAGGGTCGATAGTTTTGAAACCGAACTGAATTATATTACCCCGAGTCTTCAAAAAAAAGAACACCTAGATATTGCGCATAAAACACTCCAAAGAGTCATTAAATCAAATGCATTACTACATGAAAAAGTATGGTGGCCAAAAATGGATGCAGAGGTGGAAATAAACTTTTTCATTTCATTCTTGCCAGTTACTGTGCAAAATAAATCAACAACCATCGATAACAATGACAAAACTGCCAGAGGTACCACGGAAAAAATTGGTACGAATTTATGCAGACCATTTCCAACAGGGAAACAAATACTAATATCGGTATATTACTATTCCAGATACCCAGAGGTAGCGATAATGAAATCGGTAACGTCAAAAATCATTATTATCCGATGTCTTAATCTATAGTAGTACCAAGCAAATTCAAGATTTCCTGACCTTATTCATTCACTGAGTCATATAATTTACTATATACTTGACTGTATTACTGAGTCATATAATTTACTATTTACTTGACTGTATTACTGAGTCATATAATTTACTATTTACTTGACTGTATTACTGAGTCATATAATTTACTATATACTTGACTGTATAACTTGACTGTATAACTGAGTCATATAATTTACTATTTAGTTTACTTAGCTAATGTACTGTGCTGTTTTATTCACTGTTCTACTTCATTCCATGCAATGCCATCATTTCTCCTATCCTCTTCCTCCTCCTCCTCCTCCTCCTCCATGTGTTTGGATATTGCCTCTAATGTGCAAATCTCTCTAGAAAAAACACTCAAAAACGGTGAATAAATGAAGAGAGGACACAATGCTTATCTTGCTTTGAGCTATTAAAGAAATGTCTTCAAGTTTTTGAAAGTAAACGAAATAGTATACCTAGAGCGTCTCCACACTGGCATATTGAATGGATATTTCAAAAGTTGAAAATTTATAAGAAATCAATCCTCTTTTACGCTGGTAAGAATATTTAGGGGGAAATATATCAATCGTGTTGCAATATGACAGAACTACAGCTAAATAATGTGAAATAATTCAAAAACCCAAATCAATCCTAATATTGTCCTACCATTATGAAACCTCAAAATTAAAAGTGCGGGAGTTCGTGAAAAGAGCAAAACCAACAGAGAAACCAAAAACCTACACAAAGCATGGGGAGCTATAGAGGGAATAAGGGAGAGAGAGATGACTGCACCTCCACACGCATGGTGGTACCTACCAGCGAGGGTCCCAGAGAGGTGGTGGCTCCTCAACTGCAGAGAAGTGATGAGGGGAAGCAGGGTCCGTTTTGTCACAACAGCGGAAGGGGATAATTCTTGGTGTCACCTGTAGGAATCATAATTCAAACCGAGGTTCGTTAGTACCATAAATCCAGTGAAAAGCACTTCTCTAGATACCGCTGGAACCGAATGAATTCCATCAGACTCGTGATACTACTACAGATACAGCGAGTCGGACAAATAGCCAAGATGTTGAAGAAGAAAAACCTCTAGAAAACAAGCCATAGTGAACCAGACCAATTTACAGATTTTACAAACGAGAGCTCTCTTAGAAATCGGATACTATGAAACCTCAGCTGATGGATTTGAATCATCTGAGGGAAATGAAATCCCATATACCGACAGACCACAGATTCGAAACGTTAGAGGTGAAGTTCATTTATGAAGTGGCACACTACAACCATTCATCACTGGAGAAGCAGAACCACCTACCATGAGAAGATCAAGTCCAGTACCACAAGTTGGAAGGAGAAGTCTGTTCAACCTAGATTCAACAGAACCCGCAACTTCAACTAGACATCCTACCAATGATGCGGAAGACAAATCACCTAGTATCTACAGTGGAGTCAAAGGAGCATTAATGGAAGTAACAAGCCAGACAGTATCGGCTATCCAGACAGCAATTGAAGGACTGGCTAGTCGTCAACAACCTGATTATTCCAAATTCAAGAACAGTGCTACGAGTGGGAGAACCTCTGACTGCCTTGCAACAAGCAGATGCAACAGGTGTCAATTTCACCCAGAAATCAACGGAAGCGTCCGTCATCTTCAGAAAAAGAAAAACCGAATCATTACCTCACAGAACATCATCCAGCAACCAAAGGTCAGTCAGCAACACTAGCATACAAACCAACGAGGTCTGGCAACCAACCCACCAAAGTCAAAAGTCCAGCCTGAAGCTACCAACATTCACAGCTACAGCTGAGAAATGAGAAGTCTGGTACAACAGATCTGAGGCAGAAACCAACGTTGAGCAGTAGACACATGAGGAAAAGATGCGTAAAGTCTTTTCAAGGTTACAGGGAGTAGCTGGTGAGTTTGCATACAGGAAGCTACTTGCATCTGTCCTGAATATCTACAAATTCCTGCTTAAGGAACTACACAGCGAGTCTAGCAAAATTGAAACTTCCTTGATGTACATTATCCAATTCACTCAAGGAAACTAACAACTAGGGGAACCATCAGAGGAAATTGCTGCTGAGCTGAAACAGTTAGATGACAAGACCTACAAGAGCAGAAGTGCTTCAATTAAACGGGCTGACCTGCTACGAAGGTTCTTTCTTGGACTTGGCGACCACAAGGCAAGAGGCCAAGCAAAATTGAACAAGGAACCACAGACCACAGAAGATGCTATGCATTACGTAGTGCATTACCTAGAGACCACGAGATATCCTCACACTCGGGAAGGTGTCAATAGACAGGACCAGAAACCACAGGACAAGAAAAGGACCCAGATAAACAGAATCCTGACAAGAAGTTGACTAAACCAGCAGAAAGGCAACACACAAGAGGGAACTCTGTTCAGCACAACGCTGGAGTAGCTGCTTCCAACACCACCTATTATAATTCTCACAGCAAAAATTGGTGAACCAATTACTTGCTCTTGTCCAACAGACTCAATTCAATGAGAAATCAACTTCTCCCAATCAATGGCTTTCTCAGGAGAGAAATAACCTTATGCAGAATACCAGAACCATACCTGAAAATAAAGGAAACTCACAAGCACCTGGGAAACATCCAAAATATCAACCAAGCGAAGCAAATGATGGAATGTGCTTTGCTTGCAACCAATACTTGCCCTTTGCCAGAAACTGTCCAAACAAAAACTCACAGGAAGCTCGACAGAGTGAGGGAAGATTCCGAGAGGATTCTCCAACATTTTCCTACTGCCACCAACAACGACCAATGAACATTCCATGAACTGGTGATGAGACAGATCTCAATCGAAACTCACCTCCAGTTCTGACCCACTCATCGTCAAACTAGAGTGGGTCACTCTCGTTGACCGGGGAGTGACCCACAACAGGGAACTGGTACAGATCAGGAGCAATCCAATGCTACAAACCATCCAACAAATGGAAATGCCCTCTGTGACCAAGAGATGTACGACCACACTTGCAGTTAACCAGTGTAAATGACCAACCTCTAAGAGAAGGTTTCAGATTCAATCTCAGGACACATGTTCGTGTTTCTGTGTGAGTGTATGTGTGTGTGAATCTCACACTGAACTGTGGAGATTCCTTTCATTATTGATATTATCATTATATTTCATTTCAGAACCTTACTTGTACATTATAGTAAGATATTTTAATGATACCATCATTGTGTTAACATGTATGCATTGACTGATGTACATTGTAACATGGCCATTCTGACCTTATCATAACTATGGCAGAGTTTGCGACACTTGCCAGGTTTGTTGGATTTGCTGGCAAAAATTGTAAATGTCTGATAAAAGTTCAGTAATAATCAGTAACACATCAATTTTTTCCTAGAATGTTTAGCTTTGTTTATCACTTACAAAATAACGTGTATCCTTACGTGTAAAGAAAAGCTTATTTTGTAGATGGCCTGCAAATCTGTGACATCTGTAGACCAAACTGATTAACAGAATATTTAAAGTTTTGCAAACAAATGTTGTGAGAGAGAGAGGGTTGATTGATTATATATTGTTTGATACCCCACTTGAGAATATATAACTCATATGGAGACATCACCATTGCCGGTGAAGGGCTGCAAAATTTAGGCCTATGCTTGGCACATATGGCCTTTAAGCAGGGAGGTATCTTTATCATGCCACACCTGCTGTGACATGGAGCTTCGATTTTTGCAGTCTCGTCTGAAGGCCCACCCCATTTAGTCGCCTCTTACGACAAGCAAGGGGTACTGAGGATCTATTCTAACATCCCGGATCCACACGGGAAGGGGTTGAAAGAGCTGACAAGTGTCCACTGACATAATCGAGCTTTCATTGTTATTAGTATTTGATGTCTATGAATTACATTATTACAAGGTAAATCTGAGAATTTAACTTATTAAGGAATCTAGGAATATATAGATATCTTCCCACAAAAAGTGTGGTAAATTCAGTTGAGAACATTTATGGAGAGACACACGATTTTGATGATTTCTTTGGAATCTTGGTTATAGTAAGCATTGCTTTAGAGTAAACAACTTAACTGATTATGAGAGAATCTGCACAGTAGGAGAACACAGAAGGGTGAAAGAGCTTCACTTCATTTGATATTAAAACTGCATTTTGTATTTACTGATTAAACATAGTACAATTTCAACACATAAAAGAAAAAAAAGATTCTCGTAACTGCAATGTCTAAATAACGGTGTGTGCTTGAGTTCCAGATATCCAGACACCGCATTCACAAGAAATTAGCTTACTCTAAGATTTTATATATCTTATCACACTATATTACTTACTGATATATTTCATTCACCATTTGATCGCGTTCCATTTTGTACTTTCTATACTAATTTAATCATCTTACAATTGAACACAGATTCTCATAATTGCAATGTCTAAATAACGGTGTGTGCTTGAGTTCCAGATATCTAGACACCGCATTCATAAGAAATTCACTTACACTAAGATTTTATTCCTTATACCATTTCACTTGCTGTTATTTTTCATTTACCATCTGATCCAGCTTGCTTGTCAGCTCTTTCAATTTGTTGTAGTGTTGGGAATTGGATGAAAAATGATAATCTATTAGAAGCAAATGAATTAACCTTCTAATTCTAAGTCTGAAATTTATCAAAATCATCAATAATTTCCAAGATTTAACTGCAAGACTTTCAGCTTCCAACAATGTTTACTTCTGTAGTAAACAAATTTGTACAAAATTTCCAAAAACCACCTCTTTTTAAGAATTAAACTAAAAAAAGGTTCATTGCAAGTCAAACTACAAAACGCTCAAATCATCACTGCAAAGTTGGCCCAAAGTTGTATCATCAGGTCTGTATTGTGATGCGTATTGTATTGTAATGCATATTGTATTGTGATGTGTATCGTATTGTGAGGCAAGCATATCGTTGCACCCCCATTGACACGATTTCTTGACTTCTGTCACCATACTAAATGCCTATTAAATTCTCTTAATAAAATCTCAACACCAAATATATCTTTCGATATTATCATATCAACTATTAACACGAAAATACATGGGAAAATGCAACTGACTCCAAAAAATATCCAAACTGTCAAAACTTTTCTAATCCATCTCGACATCCTTAATAAACGACCAAAATTACAAATCAGAGAATCCAATTGGAAATATGTTAAACTGCGAGTAAGCAAGACTACCAATATGAAACTAGAGTCTATCTGTATTAGAATACTGCTGGAAGATCTCAAATATGATCAGTAAACTCAAAAATATACTGAAACTTATCAGCTACGTTCAGATGATCTCAACACACACATAAAACAGGTGCACAAAATGTCGCACATCACTAACGGATATCAGAGCATCTTTAAACCACATAAATTGATGAAACAAATCACTGAAAAATCAAGTGTCAATAACACCTAATTACATACAAACTTAATAATAGATATGCACTATCAAGTTCAACAACTCTGCATAAAATAACACTATCTTATAACGTCTTTGGTAAGATACACTACCCTCCCTCTCTTCACGACAATTGTTTATAATATATAATAATTGCCACAAGGTCAATGTAGTGATTTTGTTTATGTAGTCTTATTGTATGAATTACTGCCTACATCGTATTGTTGTGCTTCTATAAAAAGGACACCTGTGATGTTTTAGTTTTTACTGACATATAACGATCTTTGTTTTATATATTTGTACATATATAATGAAAATATGACATGGTGTCAGAAGTATTGTGACTATGACATGCATCAGGGAATTTTAATGTTTCATTTCTTATTTGGAGTAGAAAAGTGAAAAATGGCTGAGGGTCATTTTAAGCAACCCCAAGAAATGGATTTCTAACATGATGAAAATCTCTCTGAAAAATGAATGAGATGGAAACAACAATGAACTTGTACTTTGGTGTGTTGCTTACAAAACCAAAAAGGAAAACTGCAAAGCGTTACTCTCATCGCTCACAAAACCAAACAGGAAAACTGCAAAGCGTTACTCTCATCACTCACAAAACCAAATAGGAAAACGGCAAAGCGTTACTCTCATCCCTCACAAAACCAAATAGTAAAACTGCAAAGCGTTACTCTCATCACTCACAAAACCACAAAGGAAAACTGCAAAGCGTTACTCTCATCACTGACAAAACCAAACAGGAAAACTGCAAAGCGTTACTCTCATCACTCACAAAACCAAACAGGAAAACTGCAAAGCGTTACTCTCATCGCTCACAAAACCAAACAGGAAAACTGCAAAGCGTTAACTCTCATCGCTCACAAAACCAAACAGGAAAACTGCAAAGCGTTACTCTCATCACTCACAAAACCAAATAGGAAAACGGCAAAGCGTTACTCTCATTACTCATAAAACCAAAATGGAAAACTGCAAAGCGTTACTCTCATCACTCACAAAACCAAACAGGAAAACTGCAAAGCGTTACTCTCATCGCTCACAAAACCAAACAGGAAAACGGCAAAGCGTTACTCTCATCGCTCACAAAACCAAACAGGAAAACGGCAAAGCGTTACTCTCATCACTCACAAAACCAAATAGGAAAACTGCAAAGCGTTACTCTCATTGCTCACAAAACCAAAAAGGAAAACTGCAAATCATTACCCTCATCACTGACAAAACCAAACAGGAAAACTGCAAAGCGTTACTCTCATCACTCACAAAACCAAACAGGAAAACTGCAAAGCGTTACTCTCATCACTCACAAAACCAAACAGGAAAACTGCAAAGCGTTACTCTCATCATAGGCAGCACTTGTCGAAAGTGAAAAAACTGCTCTTAGGAGAATGCCAATGACAAAGAAAAGCTTCATGCTTGAAAGAAAAATAAAATACTCAGAACAACACATTTCTTGGTTATATATTGTTTAACGTCTCACTCAAAAATCTTTCCCTCAAATGGAGACATGAAAACATCTGATTTGAAAACTAACTGTTGCATCAAGAAAATTTCATCAAGAAACATCCTTTGACTGCAGGAAAAGTGGGAAAAACCTTTTTAAAAACCTAACTGCCCATCATTCTGAAAAATCTGTCACAAATGGAATCTCTCAACAAGGGTATCAAACGAGAATGTAAACTACCAATGACTGAGGACAGCACAACTCGTCTGTGAATTCCGAATAACCAAAATAATGTACATTTAAATGCACTAATTGCAGAAGGAGTCAAACCAGATAAAAAGGCTATTTGAGGAAGAACTGCCTTCTCCTCACTTCGTAGGACACTACTGGATAGTTGATGATGACAACCGAAAAAATGCCAAAGAGTCCTGGTGTAACCCCCCCCCCCCCACTTCAAAGAACTTCTTGCGAGATTCTCTCCGGAGAGTCCCTGGCGAAGTGCGCATACTGCCAGTAGGCAAAGCAAACCCCACCATCTACCCCTCATGACCAACATCTCAAATGCCTACCAGAAGCCTGAGAGCCTTCCTCACCTTCAGTCATGGCTCCAACAATCAGCACAGGGTCATCTTTCTTCTGGGTCGGCCACCGACCAAGACAAATCAACTTCCTACCAAACTGTGTCTGCTGAACAAGAGCTGACAACCGGCTCATCCAATCCCCACCACTTGAATCACAATTGACAGTGCAGGAAGCATCCACCCCAATTTCATGCTGAACAGAACCTCCTCCTGCGTGCCACTTCTCCGCTGATCCAGTCTCCCTCCCATCTGGACCCCATCTATCAGGACCCCTCACCCGTCCTCCGCCGCCCCTCCCCATCGATACCCTTCTAAATGCAAGGAAATCATATGGTATCCAAATAACACACCACACAACACACAGCATTCTCCATGACCCATGGACCCCTGGCCAACCCCAGACTCTTGCCCCGTAATTGGGAAGTCCAAGAAGGAACTACACCAGCAGGCCCTCACGTCTAACCGAAGCACCTCTGTTCCCACAGACCACCCCAAGTAACTGAAACTGCTCAGCAGATTCCTCCGCTGGTTCCCCAGCTGCTGGCCTCCTCGAGTGAACTGCATGATGTTCATCTTGGCAGCCCCAACCTAGCCAAATCCACCATGTAGTTCCCCAAACAGGCGTTTGCAGTTACTCAGGACAAAGGCAGATAGCAACCCACACACAACTCCCCAGCTACTTCCTGCAGCCCCGGAAGGATTTCACTCAGCCCCCCTCCCGCGTCCACTGCCAAATGTGAGCCACTGCCCCAAGCCCGCTGCATCAGACCTCCCCTCCCCCAGCCACGGCCGCAAATGCCAACAGCCTCGGGCTGGACCCCCAACCTCAGAGTGCCGGCCGACAGAACCCACTGGCCCACATGCTAACACTGCTGAATGACCCTCAATCACTGGATGACCTTCGTGAAGCAACGTTCTGGCTCCTCCTCCTCTGAAAATGAAGGAAGATTGCACCGATTCCAGGATAAAACCAACATCCACCGCACCATGCTCCCTGCAAGGCAATCAAATGCTTTCCCACTAACAGAACCATCCCTGAACTCAGAGCGTTCAGACTGCTGGCAACCAACCAATCCCTCAAAAGCCGTCCAGATATCCAACACTATATGGCCAGTCACTTCCATCAACACTCCCTCAACCACACCACAAATGCCAGGTAAATCACCGCCTGCATCGTTTGAAGGATGTCCAGCTAGAGCCGAGGGCTCTCCCAGACCTGGACCTTACGGACTTCTCCCTCCAAAGCATGGCACCTTACCCTCTCCTCCCACAATTGGTTGCTCTGCTCCTTCTATGATGAATGGTGGCAATGGGCAACTCCCTAAACAAATTTCAGCCTTAACACCTTGAGTCCACAGTTCGTCAGCGCCAGGGATCCCATCTCACTCAGACGATCCAAATCAATCAGCTGTGGGTTCACGATGTCTGAATTCCATGAGATATCTCAATCTGTAAAACCTACAAATCAGCCTGTGTCACCATGACTACACTGCCCTCTAGAGGCCCGCTTCCTCTCCATCTTGGTAATTTGTCTGACTCACGGGACCCACAGCACCAACACTCGGCTGCTGAAATTCACACAGCTCCAACAGACACCAGGGAAGTTTTTTCCCCAGACCAGTGGCACCAACTCACCTCAATCTGAATTACAAATCCAATTGACGATACCTAGAAACAACCCCGATGCTGTCGTGGTGGAACAGACACTTCCTCCCCTGGTCACCACCCCGCAATCAAAGGGCCATTGCCCCCCACCCGGGAATTCTGCAGCCGTCCCTCTCTCCTACTCTCTAACACTACCCCACACTCTCTATGGGTCCTACTCTCTCTAAGGGCCCCACTCCCTCCACTCCCTCACCCCCCTTCAACATGCAGGGAGGCTCTCCCAACCAGAAACTTGTCCATCCCAAAACAATGCTCACCACAATCATGACACCAAGGAACATCAAAGCCAAATACGCCCACAATCCAAAGGTCAAATGAATAACATGGGAATATATATAAAAACTCAGATTCCCAACCATAACATAGACTCACATCTCAAGCTTACCATTTAGTAAGCTTGTAATCTCAAAAAACAGCAAATATTAACAACTATGAAGTCTCAGTTTAGTCTAAGTCAGTAATCACTAGCTAGCTCCATCAAAAACTTTGGAAAGTAAAAACTGGACTAAATCCTACTTAGAAAACCTTCCCCCATTCCTTCTGGAGGAAAGTTAAAATATCACTACTAAAACTGATGCACCTCTACTAAATTCCTGGCTATATTCCATGAGAATTCCAACTCAAGAAATTCATCAAAATGATCTGCCTACAAGTTCAAAAACTTTCATAACTAAGGAACTTATTGAAAAGCACATGGACACAATCTCTAATCAAATTTCAATAAATCCTAACTTTAACACTGAACTTCAAGACGTTAAAGCCTACTTCCTCCAAACAAGTGCAGAACAAGTTTTCGTTTCACCCTTTGTGACATCATGGGGACCATCTTGGAATGGCAATATCACTCCGACTCCCAAGACGAAATCTCAGTTCCAGCATTGATCTGCTCAACTAAAAAATAAAAATAAATGAATTCAAAAAAGGGGACACAATTCATTTAGTTCTCGATACTACTGTAATATTTTCCCACCAATTGTTATGATTTTTGAGACATGTAATTTTTTGATGCAGACGAAAACAAATTGTGAATTTTAACATATCGGTGAAGGCAAAACTTTCACAGATGTAGTAAAATATTTTAGATTTGTTGCTATTCCTGAACACCTGGCAGACAGACTGAAGCATAGCTGTAACGAGGAAAGAGATGGGCCCCAACAATTCTTTCTTACACATTAATTACCATAATATATCTGATTTTTTCATAACGAATATCTTTATTTTTAATTAAAGAGGAGGTACGTAAACACCGAAATGAAGCGTAGAATTAAATTTCTACACATCATGAAGACCCTTGGAATGGGACGAGGAGTTAACGAAAAACCTCACAATCCTCTTGCTCTGTGTGTGAAACACAATAAAGAGGCATTGGCCTGAACTTCTTTAAATTTTATTCCCCCATTTTGAACATTTACAATGTTTAACTAAGATATTTTTGATGGTCATCAAAAATTTGAATGTCAATCAAGTACGACAGCACTCCCAATTCTTTGTTTTGTAATAATTAAGGCTCATGTCATGTTTTTGTTTACAGATTGAAGACTTAATAAAAAATATATTATGTTGAAAACAAACTGAGATTGACAAACACTAAAAAATGTTTAACAGTGTTCAGAATGAACTTACGAATTCAAAAAATTGCTTTAAACAATAGTTAACCTATGTAAACAAAAACATGACACGAACCAGAAAAATTCAGGAGGCTAAATAACATACTTCTGTTAAAGTAAGAAAGAGAGAGATACTATGTAGGAATCTAATCAATTTAATGGTTCCTAATACTGTGCTGACGTAGGCAAGATTACTTAAACACACCCACCCTTATACAAGAGCATTACAGTGGCGGATCCAGGTGAGGGGGGGGGGGGTGGTGGTCCAAAGTTTGGACCCCCCCCTCTTTTCTGTCAGATTATTTTGTTAAAAAAGTAAATTAATGCATTTTGAGGGTGGAATTCCCACTCTTTGATAACCAAATTTAATGGTAAAACCCCCTCTTTCAAAAAATTCCTGGATCCGCCTTGCACTACTGAATACAATATATCAAAGCATGAAAAGACATGTAATACCCAGGGATTTCTACCTCATAATAAGGGAGTGCAGATAAAAAAATGTACCTGCTCCATATAAACGACTGCCTCTCAAGAGGGATCAGGTAGCGAGGGACCCTCTTCTTCTGCTGCGAGAGACAGGGAATGTCCCTGTGATCAGGTCGCCTGTTGAGGGCTTGTAATTTTCTAAGCGTTCTGAAAGTTTCCAGTCTTGATCTCTGCAGGCTCTGTAAAGTTCAAATAAATTCTGTTAGTTCCTCGTTTGTTTGGTCAAAGGCTCATAGATTTTGTAAGCATCCATTTTGGTTGCTGATCTTACAGGAAATTTTGTTTTTGATTTCTATGTAACAATTGAAAATCTACATTTGGAAATTTTCTCTACTGACAGCAAGAAGTACGTTCCCAAAATGTCGACATGTGCTTTATTACGTTTAATACAATGCCGATGAATTTTGTCCAGCGTTTAAAAAATCAACAAGGATAAAACTGGACCTTTTCCAGGCATTTCTGTTCTGTAGAAACATACACATTACAACGCAACCCAATGAAAATAATGGTTTTACAATAGTATAATAAGTGTTTATAATCAAGGGATGGGTTTGAATTCATTAATAAATAACTTATCAAATACCTAAATTCAAGTATTGTTCTGTGTAGTATTTATTTGTGTGTTTATTACTGTGTGTAGTGTTTACTTGTGTGTATTGTTATGTGTAGTATTTATATGTGTGTTTCTTACTGTGTGTAGTGTTTACTTGTGTGTATTGTTATGTGTAGTATTTATTTATGTGTTTATTACTGTGTGTAGTGTTTACTTGTGTGTATTGTTATGTGTAGTATTTATTTGTGTGTTTATTACTGTGTGTAGTGTTCCCTTGTGTGTATTGTTATGTGTAGTATTTATTTGTGTGTTTATTACTGTGTGTAGTGTTTACTTGTGTGGATTGTTATGTGTAGTATTTATTTGTGTGTTTATTATTTTGTGTAGTGTTCCCTTGTGTGTATTGTTATGTGTAGTATTTATTTGTGTGTTTATTACTGTGTGTAGTGTTTACTTGTGTGGATTGTTATGTGTAGTATTTATTTGTGTGTTTATTATTTTGTGTAGTGTTCCCTTGTGTGTATTGTTATGTGTAGTATTTATTTGTGTGTTTATTACTGTGTGTAGTGTTTACTTGTGTGTATTGTTATGTGTAGTATTTATTTGTGTGTTTATTACTGTGTGTAGTGTTCCCTTGTGTGTATTGTTATGTGTAGTATTTATTTGTGTGTTTATTATTTTGTGTTGTGTACACCTGTGTGGATTGTTATGTGTAGTATTTATTTGTGTGTTTATTACTGTGTGTAGTGTTTACTTGTGTGTATTGTTATGTGTAGTATTTATTTGTGTGTTTATTACTGTGTGTAGTGTTTACTTGTGTGGATTGTTATGTGTAGTATTTATCTGTGTGTTTATTACTTTGTGTAGTGTTTACTTGTGTGTATTGTTATGTGTAGTATTTACTTGTGTGTTTATTAGTGTGTGTAGTGTTTACTTGTGTGTATTGTTATGTGTAGTATTTATATGTGTGTTTATTACTGTGTGTAGTGTTTACTTGTGTATATTGTTATGTGTAGTATTTATCTGTGTGTTTATTACTGTGTAGTGTTTACTTGTGTGTATTGTTATGTGTAGTATTTATATGTGTGTTTATTACTGTGTGTAGTGTTTACTTGTGTGGATTGTTATGTGTAGTATTTATTTGTGTGCATATTTTGTGCATATTTTGTGTTGTGTACACTTGTGTGTATTGTTATGTGTAGTATTGATTGATTGATTATATATTGTTTAACATCCTGTTCGAAAATTTTTCACTCATATGGAGATGTCACAATTGCCGGTGAAGGGCTACAAAATCTAGGCCTATACTCTGAACTTGTCATCTTTGAGCAGGGAAGGATCATTAACGTCCCATGTCTGCTGTGACACAGGGCCTCGGATTTTGCGGTCTCATCCAAAGGAACGCCCAATTTAGTTCCCACTTACGACAAGCGAGGGGAACTGAGGATCTATTCTCGGATCCCCACAGGGCTATTTATTTCCATGTTTAGTACTGTGTGTAGTGTTTACTTGTGTGTATTGTTATGTGTAGTATTTATTTATGTGTATTTATGTGTATTGTTATGTGTAGTATTTATTTGTGTGTTTATTACTGTATGTAGTGTTTACTTGTGTGTATTGTTATGTGTAGTATTTATTTACGTGTATTGTTATGTGTAGTATTTATTTGTGTGTTTATTACTGTGTGTAGTGTTTACTTGTGTGTATTGTTATGTGTAGTATTTATTTATGTGTTTATTACTGTGTGTAGTGTTTACTTGTGTGTATTGTTATGTGTAGTATTTATCTGTGTGTTTATTACTGTGTGTAGTGTTTACTTCTGTGTATTGTTATGTGTAGTATTTATTTGTGTGTTTATTACTGTGTGTAGTGTTTACTTGTGTGTATTGTTATGTGTAGTATTTATTTATGTGTATTGTTATGTGTAGTATTTATTTATGTGTATTGTTATGTGTAGTATTTATTTGTGTGTTTATTACTGTATGTAGTGTTTACTTGTGTGTATTGTTATGTGTAGTATTTATTTATGTGTATTGTTATGTGTAGTATTTATCTGTGTGTTTATTACTGTGTGTAGTGTTTACTTGTGTGGATTGTTATGTGTAGTATTTATTTGTGTGTTTATTACTGTGTGTAGTGTTTACTTGTGTGTATTGTTATGTGTAGTATTTATTTGTGTGTTTATTGCTGTGTGTAGTGTTTACTTGTGTGTATTGTTATGTGTAGTATTTATTTATGTGTTTATTACTGTGTGTAGTGTTTACTTGTGTGTATTGTTATGTGTAGTATTTATCTGTGTGTTTATTACTGTGTGTAGTGTTTACTTCTGTGTATTGTTATGTGTAGTATTTATTTGTGTGTTTATTACTGTGTGTAGTGTTTACTTGTGTGGATTGTTATGTGTAGTATTTATCTGTGTGTTTATTACTGTGTGTAGTGTTTACTTGTGTGTATTGTTATGTGTAGTATTTATCTGTGTGTTTATTACTGTGTGTAGTGTTTACTTGTGCGGATTGTTATGTGTAGTATTTATTTGTGTGTTTATTACTGTGTGTAATGTTTACTTGTGTGTATTGTTATGTGTAGTATTTATTTGTGTGTTTATTGCTGTGTGTAGTGTTTACTTGTGTGTATTGTTATGTGTAGTATTTATTTATGTGTTTATTACTGTGTGTAGTGTTTACTTGTGTGTATTGTTATGTGTAGTATTTATCTGTGTGTTTATTACTGTGTGTAGTGTTTACTTCTGTGTATTGTTATGTGTAGTATTTATTTGTGTGTTTATTACTGTGTGTAGTGTTTACTTGTGTGTATTGTTATGTGTAGTATTTATTTATGTGTATTGTTATGTGTAGTATTTATTTATGTGTATTGGTATGTGTAGTATTTATTTGTGTGTTTATTACTGTATGTAGTGTTTACTTGTGTGTATTGTTATGTGTAGTATTTATTTATGTGTATTGTTATGTGTAGTATTTATCTGTGTGTTTATTACTGTGTGTAGTGTTTACTTGTGTGGATTGTTATGTGTAGTATTTATTTGTGTGTTTATTACTGTGTGTAGTGTTTACTTGTGTGTATTGTTATGTGTAGTATTTATTTGTGTGTTTATTACTGTGTGTAAAGTTTACTTGTGTGTATTGTTATGTGTAGTATTTATTTGTGTGTTTATTGCTGTGTGTAGTGTTTACTTGTGTGTATTGTCCTGTATAGTATTCATTTGTGTTTATTACTGTGTGTAGTGTTTACTTGTGTGTATTGTTATGTGTAGTATTTATATGTGTGTTTATTACTGTGTGTAGTGTTTACTTGTGTGTATTGTTATGTGTAGTATTTATCTGTGTTTTTATTACTGTGTGTAGTGTTTACTTGTGTGTATTGTTATGTGTAGTATTTATTTGTGTGTTTATTACTGTGTGTAGTGTTTACTTGTGTGTATTGTTATGTGTAGTATTTATTTGTGTGTTTATTACTGTGTGCAGTGTTTACTTGTGTGTATTGTTATGTGTAGTATTTATTTGTGTGTTTATTACTGTGTGTAGTGTTTACTTGTGTGTATTGTTATGTGTAGTATTTATTTGTGTGTTTATTACTGTGTGTAGTGTTTACTTGTGTGTATTGCTATGTGTAGTATTTATATATTTATGTGTTTATTACTGTGTGTAGTGTTTACTTGTGTGTACTGTTATGTGTTGTGTTTGTTTGCTAAATCATGTTAAGACACATTCCTGCATTAACATTAAATAAATTTTATTCAATGTAATTTCTTACTCATCTGACAAAGACATAAAGTTTGGACAAAAATGCCTATTCATTGCATAACAGTCCTGCAAAAATGTATCGGGTTGTTTGGGGCTTGCTATTCTAAGAAAGATAACACTTCCAATTTCTAAACCAAGACTTAAAAAAATACATATATGGCTCAAATTCATTTTTTTTTTTTAATTTGACTTACGCATATCAATAATGTACATGTACATATTTTATTTATACACATTGGTACAGATTTTGCCAACGGTTGTCAAGAAATTCAAGTTTTATGTCATAAACCCATTTTTTTTTCAGATATGATTAAAATGGATGATGACTTAAATTATTGTTTTATTATACTTTAAATCAGATATGGTCTACAAACAAAAACATCTCAGACAAAAATAGAATACAACTGAAAAATGACGAAATCTTATTTTCTTAAAAAAAAATTGTTACAAATGAAAGACGAGAGCAATTAGAGAATTTATGATATCTTAAATAATCAATGATATCTTTAATTATGATCTGAGGTCATTACAGATGGTTCTATAAATACTTGAGGAATTGGTACCAAAAAAAAAAATCACTAGGTGTATCATTCCACCTTACACAAACATTAATTTTCAAAAGATTCAATCACATGCGTATGTTAGACAAAAACAATCTTAACAGAAACAATTACCTTAGACATACGGATTGAATTTAATAACATTTTCTGTTCACTGTTCACATCAATCAATTATTGCTCTTATCGACTGAATTGATGAGCACATCGATTGAATCAATGAGAGTAATCACTGAATTGAAGTAGATTAGATTTAATTGAAGGGAGTAATAATTGATTTGATGCACACAATATTTCAAATGACAAGAGAAATAACTGAATTTATGATACTTTCAAACAATTATATCTATAATTATTTAAGGTGCTGGTAATTTGGAGCTCCAAATATGACCCCACCCTATTTCAAACACTGCTCAACTTTGGTGGTCAATGGTTCTTGATAAAAAG
Organism: Ostrea denselamellosa; assembly: GCA_024699665.1. Classification (NCBI taxonomy): domain Eukaryota; kingdom Metazoa; phylum Mollusca; class Bivalvia; order Ostreida; family Ostreidae; genus Ostrea; species Ostrea denselamellosa. The sequence goes on along the minus strand of JAMZEH010000050.1, from coordinate 917,637 downwards.
ATTTTTAAATCACCCCACCTTATATTTTGCCTTTTGTGATCATTTCCTTATTTGCAGCGGGTAATACCTTTTATCTGTACAAAATTGAAATCTCTTCACACAGGGGTGATTTGTGGTAAATTTGATTAAATTTGACCCAGTGATTAAATTTTGAACAGTTAACAGACAGACAAAACAAAAGCTTCCTTGATCTTTCAGCTCAGGTGAGTTTAAAAAAGCAAATAACATCAATAAAGTAAATAAGGTTTACCTTAGATGCCATCTACATCTTGAATTCGCTAGTCGTCTTCTATTAATGCTGTGTCGGAAGTTCCCGTGTTCCTCTTAACGTGTACAGATACCGTGACGATTCTCAATACAAACGCAGAACTCTTCAGTTGCTGTAAAAATTAGCAGAAGATACAAACAATGCAATTCTCACTGTCAATGTCGCTTGACATTGTCGTGGGTTTAGAAATCACGTGATTACTGACTAGTTTTCACCACGTTTATACATAATATTACGCCCGTCGGTAGATTGGGTTTTAACAGATTATGTTTGTATGGGAAAACCCCGCAACATCCATACAACGTACTGAACATTCACACCTTACACGTATTCACAAACTTCTGGTACACCAAATTACCTTAATGTTTGATTTATTTGTTTTGCGTTACATCGAGAATTTATCACTAATATTGAGATGTCACCGGCTGTAGGTGAAGTATCACATATTTAGACATATGCTTAGCATCAAGGCCGTAGTAGTAAGGGTTCTTTAACGTGTCAACGCCTACCGCGACACGGGACCTCTGTTTTTAAGGTCACATCCGAAAGACCCGTGATTCTCACTTCTAAATGCCGAGCGTTTTAGGTTTGATGCGGCCATGCCACGAGCGTGGCTGGCACTCACGTCCTCCCGGCTATGAAACAAACGCTCTACAACCGAACTTAATTCTTAAAATGATTATTTTAATTAAATGTAGAGGATTAAGGTATGAATTATTGATAGAGTGATAAACAGCTGATAAATTGATAAATTATTACCAGTCTACATCACTCTGTACATGCATCTTCATAATATTGCGTGTTTCCACCTTGACGATGTGTGCAGGTATGGGCCCCGATATGAATACAACTCACTCTTTGGCGCCTTTATACCCAGTCACGTGATATTCAAACACGACGAATCCAACAATATAAACCTGAGTCACAAGTAGGTGGATCCAAGTACAGGTATCCGAATTTAAATTAATGAATAGCTATAAATAGAAAAAAGAGGTAAAAAAACTCTCTATATATAAATGCATACATAGACACCCCCCCCCCCCCCCCTTAATCTATAAATTGATTAAAATTGAGATACCTCTGATCAAAGACCCAACACCTAGCTATCTATATTCTTCGGTGGTGGATCTAAAGAGTTCAAGGGTTCCCCCCCCCCCCCCCTTTCGAATGAAAATTTTGTTAAAAAGGGTATAAACAAAGGGGTATATTTTGTTTTAATTTAGTTAGATCTTGCCGCTTGTGTTTGCCCGGCAACTGTGAACATTCGAGAACAATGGTGGTATAACATTGTGAGTCTTTTTGACATTCGATTGTCTGCAGAGCTGTGTGCTCTTACAGACGATGATCTTTTTCTCATACTACTATGTGACACACTACAATATTGCAAGTATCATGGATAATTCCTGACACATAGAACAGATACATCTTATAATACGATACTGTAAGTATCCTTGACAATTTCTGTCACACAGAACAGATACATGTTATACTACAATACTGTAAGTATCATAAATAAATTCCATCACATGGAACAGTTACAATTTGTACTATGATACTGTAAGTATCCTGGATAATTTCTGTCACATAGGACAGATACATGTTACATTACAATATTGTACGTATCGTGGACAATTTCTGTCACATGGAACAGATACATATTATAATATAATACTGTAATTATCCTGCATAATTTCTGTCACACAGAACAGATACACATTACATTACAATACTGTAAATATTGTGGACAATTTCTGTCACATATAACAAATAGATGTTATACTACAATACTGTAAGTATTGTGGATAATTTTTGTCACATAGAACAGATACATGTTATAATACAATACTGTTCCAATGATGGACAATTTCTGTCTCATAGAACAGATACATGTTATAATACAATACTGTTAGCTATCTGGACAATTTCTTCACATAGAACAGACACGTTATACTGCTATGCTGTCAGTATTCTGGACAATTTCTGTCACATAGAACAGATACATGCTACACAACAATACTTTAAGTATCCTGGATAATTTCTGTCTCGTAGAACAGATATATGTTATACTGCAATGCTGTAAGTCTTGTGGACAATTTCTGTCACATAGAACAGATACATGTTACATTACAATATTGTAAGTGTCGTGGACAATTTCTATCACATAGAACAGATACATGTTACACTACAATGTTGCAATTAGCCTGGACAATTTCTATCACATAGAACAGATACATGTTACACTACAATGTTGCAATTAGCCTGGACAATTTCTATCACATAGAACAGATACATGTTACACTACAATGTTGCAATTAGCCTGGACAATTTCTGTCACATAGAACAGATACATGCTACACAACAATACTTTAAGTATCCTGGATAATTTCTGTCTCGTAGAACAGATATATGTTATACTGCAATGCTGTAAGTCTTGTGGACAATTTCTGTCACATAGAACAGATACATGTTACATTACAATATTGTAAGTGTCGTGGACAATTTCTATCACATAGAACAGATACATGCTACACAACAATACTTTAAGTATCCTGGATAATTTCTGTCTCATAGAACAGATATATGTTATACTGCAATGCTGTAAGTCTTGTGGACAATTTCTGTCACATAGAACAGATACATGTTACATTACAATATTGTAAGTGTCGTGGACAATTTCTATCACATAGAACAGATACATGTTACACTACAATGTTGCAATTAGCCTGGACAATTTCTATCACATAGAACAGATACATGTTACACTACAATGTTGCAATTAGCCTGGACAATTTCTATCACATAGAACAGATACATGTTACACTACAATGTTGCAATTAGCCTGGACAATTTCTATCACATAGAACAGATACATGTTACACTACAATGTTGCAATTAGCCTGGACAATTTCTATCACATAGAACAGATACATGTTACACTACAATGTTGCAATTAGCCTGGACAATTTCTATCACATAGAACAGATACATGTTACACTACAATGTTGCAATTAGCCTGGACAATTTCTGTCACATAGAACAGATACATGTTACACTACAATGTTGCAATTAGCCTGGACAATTTCTGTCACATAGAACAGATACATGTTACACTACAATGTTGCAATTAGCCTGGACAATTTCTGTCACATAGAACAGATACATGTTACACTACAATGTTGCAATTAGCCTGGACAATTTCTGTCACATGGAACAGATACATGTTATAATACAATACTGTTAGTATCCCATGGGAATCCAGGTTAGAATAGATCCTCAGTACCCCTTGCTTGTCGTAAGAGGCGACTAAATGGGGCGGTCCTTTGGATGAGACCGCAAAAACCAAGGTCCCATGTCACAGCAGGTGTGGCACAATAAAGATCCCTCCCTCCAAATGAGTGAAAAATCCTCGAACGGGACATTCAACAGTATATAACCATTCCTTGACAATTTCTGTCACATAGAACAGATATATGTTATAATACAATACTGTTAGCTTCCTGGACAATTTCTGGCACATAGAACAGATACATGTTACACTACAATACTGTAAGTATCCTTGACAATTTCTGTCACATAGAAGAGATGCATGAAACAGAACAATTCTGATCAACTGCACATGTGTAGGAAAAGCTGAATGCATAATAATGTAAAGCAGGATGGCCTCTACCAAAAGTGTAAATTTTATGATCCCTGTGGTAAAGTTCTGACTCCAGAGCAGGACCAAACTTTGTATATAATATTTGTGTAAATCATTTTGCAAAGATCTTCTGTAGCATTACTGATATTGAATTGAAATTGAATAGATATATGTTATGAGCAGGTAGCCCTTTAGAAAAATTATAAATTTCACGATCACAGGGGGGGGGGGGGGGGGGGGGGGTCTATGGTATCAGTGTGGGGCCAAAATGGTCTTTGATTAAATACATATGTTAATGAGTTAACATTTTCAACTTCTTGATAACTTTCATTCCTTCTTTCAAATTGAGCATGAAGGTATCTTTGGGACAACGGGGACATAAATTAGAAATTTCCAAACTCCTGCACCCTCTGCGCCTTAGGGACAGAACAAAAATTGACCAACTTTCAGAAATAGTATTGTCTACAACTGGATATCTCAAAGAAAAAATAAATGAATATTGATGTAGAGCAAGAAGGCCTCTAACAAACTTGTGAATTTCATGATACCCTGGATAGAGGGTCTGACTCCAGGGGAGGTCCAAACTTGGTGGGGGGGGAGAGAGAGAGAGAGAGAGAGAGAGAGAGTAAAACATTTAATGCCATGGATACTAAATTGAAACTAAATAGATATTTAAAAGGAGTAAGTAGTCCTTTTCCAAATAAATTTGTTAATTTCATGATCTTACGGGGTAAGGATGTAGCCAAAATTATCATTATAGTGATTATTGTCTTTATCATTTGAAAGACTTTATGTTTGCTGATACCATCTCAAAACTAAATGAATATTAGGAAAAGGATGTACCAAAATTGTGAATTTTGCAACCCCAGGATTTTGACTCTAGGATGTGTCCAAATTAACCATGTCATTTTTATGATACATATGTAAAGTCTTCCATTGGTATAGACACTTTCAAGAGCATTTTAAGGTTTAAGTACACACCTTCTTTTATACTGTTGATGAATATTACTATTTAGCATAAATATTCAGATCAGGAATATTTTCTAGATTTCATAGCCCTTGGGACTATTGATACTTTTAACTAATACTCAGGTGAATGATAATGCCCGTGGGCTTCTTGTTCTCATTCCTATTTAGGGATGAATGCTTTAATCATCATTTGTTTTAAATTCTTCTAAATTTGAACTGATTTTTCTTCATAGTTGACATTGATTCAGAATGTGTTCAGAGAGTAGAGGAAAATATGGAGGAAGACTTGGTGGTTACAGGGGATGTGGAGGTTGATATAGCAGAAGAGGAAAGTATAGCAGAACAGGAGGGTCTAACACACATCAATTGAATTGATGAGAGCAATAATTGATTTGATGCATGCATCAATTCAGTTGTTGCTGTCACAATTCAATTGATGAGAGCATCATTGTGGTGGAAATATTGTTTGCAAAAATTGATTTAGAGCTTGGTATAAATGATTTGTTGATCTCTTTAATTCAATTGAAGTCATCTTTAATTAATTTGCAATGCTTTTGTGTAAGGAATTAATGCACACATCAAGTCTTTTAAAGAGAGCAACAATTCAATTAAAGTTATCATTAATTCAATTGTGGATATGGTAATTGAAGATATCTCTAATTATATAGTTGCTCTCTCTAAAAGAATTATTGCGTGCATCAAATGAATTAATGATATCATTAGTTCAATTGAAGAGAGCACTAATTCAATTATTGCTCACATTAATTGAATTGATGCACACATTAATTGAATTATTGCTCTCTTCAGTTGAATTGTATCATGCATCAATTCAATTGTTGATATCATCAATTCATTTGAAGAGAGCAACAATTCAATTATAGTGCCCATCAATTCAGCAGAATAATTAATGCTATCATCAAATAAATCCAATTATTGTGCGCATCAAATGAATTAATGATATTTTCAAATAATTAAAGATGTCTTCAGTTATTTGAGTTTATGTTAATTTGGTGCTCCATAGAACAGGAAGGTGTAGATATTCTTGAGATCTAGAGAGTAATTATTTTTGTTTGAAAAGTCATGCCAAAAGTTTGGGGGCTTTTTGCACATTGCATTGAAGCATGGTTAAGTTTGATAAACCATTACTCCACATTAAACTAACACATTTAATTTCCATATAATGTTGATATATATCTGATATTTTATATGTGCAATACTAAAGAACACCAAAGTAACATAAAGTCAAATTACTGGGTAAGTAACTAATGTCCTGAAGTAAATCAGAGGTAAAGAAATTTATCTGTTTAGTTCTGAACTTCTTTGATTTAGAAGTGATCCCAGATCAAGAGAAACCTGTTAAGTATGACTAATGTCCTAAAGTAAATCAATGGTAAAGAAGTTTACTTATTTGAATATCAAAATGACAGAACAGAACATAATAAACAGTGATATAAGCAGGGGATTCCAGTAAGCAATGGCTACTGTATTCAATGTGCATCTTTGGGGAAAATATAAGGTTATTACTCAGTACAAAATATTAAACAAATACAATATTTCAATCTCCGTGTCTGCCCTACAATAAGTGCATTGTTTAGGCATGTTATTATTTTGTTAAAGATTATTCATGAGTATTTGGTTGGGTTTTTTTTTGTGTGTGTGTCTTTCTTTTTTGGGGGGGGTCCTCATTATCAGTCATTTGGATCAGTATTTGGATATCAATGATTTTGATTAATCTTTAGTGTGGATTCATAATTTTATTTCAGGTGAATGAGTAGTTATGCATTTCCTATGTTTCCATGCATGGGAAGAACTGCTCAAAAACATGGTATTTTGTTATTATTTAGGTCAGAAAAATTTTTTTTGGATGCAAGTCCAATGGGAAGATGTACCAATAAACTGAATGGGCATTTAACCACCTTAAATTGTGATTCCACAGCATTTTCTTTCATAATTTGAATTTTCTGTTACAGTAATACATTTGATGATGTCCACATGCAATGCTTTGTAGTGTCAGTGTAAGGTGAAATATAAACTTTATTAAAACACAGTACCTGCTATTGTTCATGAAAGGAAATTAGATTATGTATAAATACATGTCTATCATACATGTAATACCATTTTTTGTGGAAAAGTTTTGCAGCAAAACTTTTAACTTAATCATTCATATGGCTGAAAAATGTAAGTAAAAATATGGCTGGGAGTTTCTGTCATTTAATATGTTCTTACATATACTTTTATGTTATTTAGAGCTGAAAATCCTGCTCCTGAAAATGTCAGCTGTTTTCTTTGGTGCAAGTATCTCTTTATCTCAACTCTATGAATATTCGGGTGGGTGTTATGTTGATATGGGGTTGTCAAAATTGTCATACAGAATATAGGTTGCTTATAACATATTTTCAAGTACACTGACGTAATAGCATGTTTACAATCAACTGCAGTTTGTTTAAATACTGGTAATTTGCACCGTAAAGTGTGGTTCCAAATATCAATACTCGCACATAAGTACTTTCCTTCATAGAATATAAATATTACACAACCTGATTTGCATGGCATTTTGTAGACAAATACTTGATTTTATGTATTTTAATAAATTTATGCATAACTTGTCAAAGAAAGACAGTAGGACTATGAAATTTTCAGGAATTCTTGCCAGGTTCCTTCCCTTTAATTTACATACAAATATGGTAGAAAAAATTCTAAATTTTGGTTTCCATGGCAACAGATTTCTGAAACTTTACCTAAAAAACCCTGTTTTCCAGAAATATCATGTCTTATAGACTTGCAATGTGTCTGAATAAATTATCATGCAAAACTGATTCATTTTGAGGCATTATTCTTTATATAAAATATTTCTGATATCTATTTTTTTTCATAAATTAAAGGGATACATCTATAAATCTTGTACTTTGCTTCAAAGTGTTCTGTCTTTTCCACCATTCTAAATGTTGCTAAAAATATCATAATCAATCATTTAAAGTATTTAAAGAATACATTGTCATTATAAAATGTTAAATTTGATCTGTAAAATAATTAAATATTTACTTACATAGTCTGATATACATGCTATACTTATTTTTAGTAAGATCCAGTATGTCCAAAATAAACATTGCATATAATTGTCTACTTACTAGTATCATCAACTGTTGGTTAACTATGAAACTTGAATTACATCAGTAGTTCACAACAAATATAAACTTCAAAAAATTAATGAAAAATAATGTAACTGAAAATTTTTTTAAAAAATCGAATACATGTACAATTGCAAATATGTAATACACTGATCTTTGTACAACAAAACGTCAACTATCTCTGTACAAATGACAAAGAATTGTGTCTGTGGAAACTTTCAAAGCATCCATCTCGACACAGATGAATGTCACAGCTACCACAACCATACACAGTCTCCCTCCTTCTATGATGATGTTTGGTACACCAGCGACATCTGCCCTTGGTCCTGTTTAATCTCATGATTCTGTGAGAATTGTCTGGCTGAGGAACATTGAAGTGTCTTGTTCTCCTGGTGAACTGTCCAATCAACTCCTTGGCCAGATCTATTCTGAAATCGAGGAGAGTGTACCTCTTCTTCCTCGGTCTTACTGGGGACTCTTTGAAAAGGATGAATGCATTTGTAATGCAGAGATTTATAACAAAGAAAAGGATGTACTTCCACCACTTTTTGGCTGGTCTTCCTACTGGTGTTTTAGCCCTCAGCTGGTTGTTGTGGTCAACTCCACCCATGAAGCGATGATAATTCTCCACTGGTGGAGGACGGGAGATCTCAATTCGCTGGCCATCTCTTGTTCTCCTGTGTGTCATTCCATCACCAGTAGGATTAGAGTTGGTGGAAAGCAGGTGAACCTGAAAGGACATAATTATTAGAGCTCCAATTATTTTTGTGTGTGAATTCAAACTTTTAACAATTGTTGAGTGTAAAGAAAATGGTAAACAGGTCTACTGAGTGATGATATAGGTGCGTAATTCTAACAACCAAATAAAATTCCATAATTTTTATTCAATTTACATACTTGTTTTTTATCTTGCCATACAGTTGCCACCAGATTATCATGTTGTAGGGACAAAGATTCTCCTCTGGCAAGTCTGGGTGGGGATTTTATCTGTTCTGGGAGTCCTGGAGATGTCACTTTTATTGTTCCACAGCTATATATACCATTGTTCTCTAGAGTTCTCACCAGAGGAATAGAAGTAAAAAATCTAACAAGGGAAAAATATCTATCTTTATACCAGTTGATAAAAGGATATGGATTCAGAATTTAAATACTTAACATGATAACTCAGTGACTGTACCTGTCCATATAAACATGGTGACCCTTCCACTTTAGGTCCTTGCATAGAAGTTTTACAACCTTCTGACCAAGTTGAGGTCCTTTGTGTGGATCATCTTTGCCCATGTAAATATCAAACTGGTGGCAGTAACCAGAGGAAGAGTCACATCTCATCCACACCTTCATTCCCCTTTTGATAGGTTTTCCTAAAACCAGCCATTTATGATATACATACATGTATGTTATGAAATTTGAACTAGTGATAGTATGTAACATTAACACATTCTTTAGGAAATGAATGTTATTTTTATTTTACATTTTCTTACTTACCAGGCATATATTGTTTGATGGAGAAGCGACCCTTGTATTTTACCATTGCCTCATCAATCGTCTGGTTCATTTTTGGTCTGTATCTTGACTTAAAGGTGTTGGATGTCATATCAAGGAGAGGTCGTACTTTGTGCAACTTGTCATGATTTTCATCTCCCCTTGGTACTGCTGTCTGGTTGTCATTCAAGTGCAAAAATTGATACAGCCTGGAAAATCTGTTTTCAGTCATCACACTACGTATCCCAGCATTGCCAAGAAATGGATCCATGCTCCAGTAAAGTCTGTAGCATGCCAGTTGCATGACTCCCATCAGTATGTTGATGCCAATAAATGCCTTCATTTCATCAGCAGTAGTCTAATTCAGAAATTTAAAAATGTTTCTGATCTAAATTATATTAGAGGTATAAAGTTCTACATGTACCTAATGTATTGTGAAGTACATATGTGAAATTTTGTCAAAACATATATAGATACAGTGAGACAGTAGAATTTACCACAGCGAGATTACTTACTGGTTCCCAGTATCTTGGATTAGCTCCAGACTGTTGTGCATAAAGATTTGTCTGATCAACAATATGATCGATAAAGGAGTTTTCAAAAAATAAATTGAAAAACTGGATAGGAGTGGCATCTAAAGGGAGCATGTGCACTGGCCCACTTCGTTCATCAAATCCTGATATATCAATGTTTTCAAGATCTTCACTCCAAAAGGTATCTTCTGATGTCGAACTCATTGCACTTTGCTGACTGTCTGTAATTTCACTGACTTGACTGTCAAATTCATCATCACTTTCTGGTAAAGGAACAAAGTCCGAATCATCATCAATATCAGAATTTGGGTCTCTCTCTTCAGGGCTGCTAATATCTGACTCACTGTTAAAATCTGATGTTCCTACTGAACTGGGAGAGCTAAAATCCAAACTTTCAACACTTAAAACATCGTTATCCTGCGTGGAAAACCCGGAAAAAGACGAAATCTGGGAAGTGTCAGTGTTAAAATCCATGGTTGGAGCGGCGTCCATAACTACGAAGCTTCCAAGTGCAGTAAAGTTATCAAGTGTATTGTGTGTAAAAATGAGCCTTATAACAAATTTCAACGTATGCACGGAACAATTTTGAAGTAGAAAATTGCGTATTTTCCTCTATTTGTTTTCTAATTGTAAGTGAATTACACAATTACGCAAAAATATTTCGGTACTATTTTGCTGAAAGGAGTGGGCGTGGCTTTCATCAATATATAGTATATTTTCTTTAATTTCACTATAGAAAAGCCATACTAGTATAGAAATGATTGAAAACAACAAATGATTTATGTTTATTGGGAAACATACTTTATTTCAAAGAAAATATTCAGATATCGTTTCAAAACCGATAGGTCATTTTAGTTTTCTTGCGATCCGCGCCTTTTTGAAGACATGCGCACTGTGAATACGGCGGATGTAAATAAGATATTGTCAATATGGCGATCTCTACGACGAAATCGCGTTTTACACAAATTAGCCGCGGTACAGATGTTCATTTGAGGTATATTTTAATAAATAGTAACAGTATATACTATTTAGAAGTCGATGTTCGATTCGCAATTAAATACTTCACGAAATCATCAACCTTTTGGGGAATACACAACATGAAGATGAAACACGACTACTTTCAGTTTTCCCTATTCATCTTTAACAGATTGAATATTTGTAACTCAACAAATCTTCTTCATAATTTCCATTGACAGTATATTTTCAATTATATGTCTTTGTATTTCTTACATGCATTTGCTAATGTGAAGTGAAATTCGATGGCAGTTTTGAAAATGCCGGCAACGAAATAAAAATGGCTATTTCCATTTCGTGGTGATTTTTCCCTTCAATGTGTATTGGTAATTATAAAATAAGTAATGTCTTAAACTTTTTGTAACTCGATATATAGAAAGGAAACGATATTTTGAATTATGGGTTTACTTTGAATCTTGTTGACAGTTGTTAATTTTTTTGTAGTAAGTGATCAAAATAGAAAAGTCTTTAAGGCGTCCAAAGGCGTCTCCATGCAAATCACGGTAGGCGTCGAAAGGCGTCATTATGAAGGAAAGGGATAGGAATATGCCTCAGTATATATATCTATAATTTTTATATTTTATGTATTTCCAGACCTAAAAAGTTTGTGAAAGAAATGAGTCCTCACCTCCAAGGAAAATGTTTTAATGACACCGTGTGTGGGTGCTTAAATTCTTAGGCTTTTTCGTCATTAAAAGACAGAGCTTCAGACGAGGTATGACTAGTGTTCCAACAAATCTGGGATTATGCTGAATGTATTAAAGTATCACTATGGGAAATATATGTACAATCCGTCAATGCTATTGTTATAAGCCCATCTTCAGAAGGGATGTATTATGGTACAGCCATGTCTGTATGTCTGTCTGTCCATTTGGGGTTTTCTGTTTCTATTTTCCTTTTTTTTTTTACATATCAAGCTGGAACTTGCTATGTAGCTTCTTTATGGGTCACTCCAAATCATATTGCAATTTTGATCCAATTTGACTTCTCTTGCCAGAGTTTTGCCCCTTTTTTGGAAATTAATGCTATATGGAGGGTACATGATTTGTTTTCATGTAAGGACCTTCATATTTTACTGAGTCTTTATATGGGTATTGATTGATTGATTGATTGTTTATTGTTTTCTGCCACATTCAACAATTTTTCGGTTATCAGTTATCAGTTTTTATTGGTGGAGAAGAAAACCCAGATACAATATACCCATGAAGAGACCGCCGACCTTCCAAAAGTAAACTGGCAAACTTTCTCACATATATCGGCACGAGCGAGAATCGAACCCGTGCTGACTGGAGGTGAGAGGCCTTCTGATTATGAGCACTATGCTCTCACCACTCAGCCACGGAGGCCCCTATGGGTGTTGAAGATGTGTATATGCAAAGGATTTTGATGTTCTTTAATTTTTTGAGAAAATTACACAATGTTGAATTTGGTCAGTTTTGAGGAAATATTTCATACAGAGCATATGATTTGTTTAACTCCTACATAGTTTTCAAGTGAGAATCTTCTTATTTTACAGGGTACTGTATTTGTATTGAAGGTGTGCATGTGGCAAGGATTTTGATTTCATTCAATCTTTGAGAAAATTATAGGTTGTTGAACTTAGTCCATTTTGAGGAAATATTTTACATAAAGGACTTTGTCCTTTTAATCCTCTCACACTTTTAAAACTAGGGCCTTTGTAAATGACTTGAAAGTGTGCATAGTGCAAGGATTTTTATTTTTCAATAATTTTTAATTTTCTTTGATCTTTAAAATATGTACAGGTTGTTGAACTCAGTCAAATTTGGGGAAATATTTTGCACACAAAACTCTTGGTTTGTTTAGCTACCTCTTGTCACAGTTTCTAAGCAAGGACCTTATATTCATGTGATGCAAAAGAAATTATGTCACAGCCTGAAGGTGGCTGATACTACCTGAAACAAAAGTTCTACAAATCATGACATAGGAAAACGCCATATAGAAACGTCTTGTGGGCATATTATGTACCATTTTTAGTACTCTTGTTTTAGGAAACAGTAAGCACTACTAATATTGATATTTTCTAATCTGATGTTCAGTTACTTAATACATATATGCACTCTCTTTTGAGAACAAAGAAGGTAAGAAAGAAAGTTGATTTAATTTAATTATTGGATCTTTTATGCTTTTAAAACATGTATTAACTGATGTATATGCTGTCAACTATAGTGTACCTCTAGTAATGATTAAAATCAACTACTATTTTATCAGACAGTGGACTTATATTTGACATTACAGTATATATTATGAAATGAAACACTTGTAATATGCAGTGTTGTTGTTTTGTTTTTTTTATCCAAATATTACAAATTATTACTGAATGATATTTACGACAAAATTCTATGAACAATTATTTTCAGTAACTTGTACTTACATATTTTACACTATATGTTATGGTATGTATGTGTGTACTTGCGTAATGAAGCTTTTATAGATTTTATATGTGAATTTTATTTTTTATTTAGTTGGAATATGATTATATAAATGGTACAGTCCTTGGTATGTTACTGCATAAAGGAAATCAGGATAATATTGCTGATGTAAGTCTGTCAAGTCTATCAAATTCATTTGATAATACAAAAGTTCAGTAGCACAAAAATAACAATATCACAATTATTGGTATTCAATATGATTGAAAGTTTTTAAAATATCCCATGCAAAAACAACATCCCCAAAGCTCTCCAAATTCTGTTTCAAATACATATATATTGCATATAATGGTATTTTGATATTTTTATAACAGAAGTAAGTGTATTTATAGAATGTTTCAAAATTAAAATTTTTTGTGAAATTATTAAATTATTGAAACATATGATTACTAGTAATCAATAAAATGCACTATATGGAATGTTTTCAGTATGAAATTTCATCACCACTCTTGATGGTATTTTACAACATAGGCAGAAGGCATTAAATTTTTATTATGAGTATGAATATTCATTTGATAGTTTATTTTTCCACTTGTGTAAGCAATGTCATGTATGCAATTTTATTTCTTCACTGAAATAATCATTTAAAGTATTGTAGAGGTTGTTTAAATCTTAATGAATACTGTAAATTCCTAATTATAATTCATCATCCAACTAATAAAATTATTTGCTTCTGTGTTTAAATTGCTAAAATACATGTAAAAACTGTTGATCAATAGAGCTCTCATTAATTTTATGTTCTCCAGATTTGATGCATAAAAGTCGTTTCACTATATTAAGTACTTTCGTAAAGCAAGGAATTTACAGTAACATATTCATTGTGGACTCTTTATTAACTAATTATGTTTATGATTTTCAGAAAATTTCTTTTGGAGGTTTTTTTTTCATCTGGCAGATTTGAGTCTACAAGGTATACCATTAATTTTCATGGATAAATTTTTGGTGAATTATACCATGTATACATATACTGATGTGCTTGAATTTAGCAATTTTTATTTTGAAGCATCTTTGAAAACCACCAAAATTATATACCTGGTACCCACCCAGAAAGACTGTTTATTTTGAAGTATTGAATATATACTGTAAGGTGCTTTAATTCTACAGTGCTGAAATTTCACAATTTTTTACAAGGAGATAATTACAGTGATTTTAGTTTTACATTATAAATTTTGATTATGATATATTTTCGATATATCTTTTACTATAGGTTTATCTTGGCAGGAAAATGATAAATTGTGAACATAGTGAAATTAAAACTATTGTGTTAATTTCCCAATCTACAGTAATAATTGTCCTGTCACAAGAAATTTGGAGACCTCAGATTTTTGGAGCATAGTTACAGCTGTTTTTGTTGTGAATGGTTTGTTAGTTTCCCAGTGATTCTCACACTAGCTGCAGCATTTTAAACTAAATTTTTACACAAGTCTTTCCTTAAAGATTGTGAGTAAATGAATTCATTAAAGATGTAGGTGATTAAAATAATCTCATGGAAATGTAATTATAAATATATTGACTAGCTCAAAAGTAGAGCAATCAAATATTACATTTATTTGATGGTTCCAGGTGCAAATCCTGGGTCAATAACTCGCATTTTCATTGGATTGAAACAAAAATTACATAAATAAGCCTACCACACTGTGACATATATTGCACCGAAATGTCTATGAGTGAAAATGGTGTGAATTCTTTATGAAAAAAAAATCCAGAGATATGTATTGAAGGGAAAAGAATATATGTTTATTAATGTAATGAAAAGGTTATTCATAGCATCCAAAATCATTGCAATTCAGGGTATTTATTATTTGGAAATATTTCATGCTTCATAGGCAAAGATGAATACCAATAGATCAACGTGTTTGTATGTGTGCATGTGTGTGTGCGTGCATCTGAAAAATTGACATCTGCATGACACTATTGCCATATAAACAGTTTGAATATTCTCTGTCTTGGAGATCGGTTAGTAACTTTGATTGTTTATATATGCATTTATTTTTTGTTTTATTGACAGGGGATGACACTTTACTTAGCCTTTGCAAAATTTGCAGACAAAATGAAAGCATGAAATGAAAAATTGGATATATTATGTGGGTACTGTTCTTCATCTGTTTTAATGTAAGATGGATTAAACAAAACACAAGTATCTAATGTGAAAAATATACGATGAATTTGAATGGTTATAAAATATGTTTGAGTATGTTTTTAAATTCTTAATCTATCATTATTCTTTCAGGTTGGTTGTGATGACTGTGGGCTTTACTGGTGCCATTTTAAGTGCATGGAAATGTCATCACCATATAAAGACTTTGTTGCAAAGAAATGGTCATGCTACACATGCGCTAGCAAATCATATATCCTTTCTTATATCTTTCTTTTTATGACAGATTTACATGAGATGTAACATGGTTTTCATATTACTACAAAGTGCCTTATTTAATAATGAAAGTAGGCTACTCAGCTCTTGAGCACTACCAAGCAGGATGCTGTAATTGTGTAATAATACTGGTTCATTACTTATTGCATTGGTTCATATATATTATACGTTTATTGCTTAAACCTATTCAGGTGAAAATGTTTATATCAGTTCAAAGTTTGAAAGGGTTTGGAAAAGATTACATTTGTGTTTGAAGGATTGTTAAATTAAAAAGACGTAAATCTACATAATTTGACCACTTCTATCATTGTTATTGGTACTCCTTGAGGTATATTTCAATTTCGTAATTTTAGAAATGAGAAGTAGAGACTTGGAAGGAATTCAAATATTGTAATTCATGAATTTGGTTGATTTTACCTTGAAAAGTACGTTGATTCTTGAAAACCTTCATATTATTAATTTGCCCAAATGTAGGAAAATTTAGTAGATTGCCTAATAATTCACAACTATTGCTCCTACTTTTTAAAGTTCTGTTTTGAATTTCAAGGCAAGACATTATAACTTATGTAGAGATTTAACTAACAATACTCTTAATGTATCATTTTTATCTCAAACTCTATATATATGTTTATACAAGTACTGATCATTGTATCCAGTTCTCATGTAAATTGGATTTGATGTAAATGTCAGGTCTTTGTTTTTACAAGTTGTGTTGCATATGTATGTGTTGACAATGTATTGCACAATTTTATTGGAAATGAAATTCCAAATAACAAATAAAGTAAGTAAACAAATGGTTTTAATGTTTCTTGTGAGGATGGTCAATGTACTTTCACATATGTAGGAATTGATCCAAAGTATTGATTTGAAAGATGTAGTAAGTTCAGAGCCAGGACAAGTGAATTAAAGAAAAGAAATGAAACTTAGATGAGTGTTGTGACTCATAATGTATTACTACTATTGAATTAGGATCCAATTGTTGTGAGTGATTGAAACCTTTAAGCACTGATAATTTGACAAGGGGGAACAGTAAAAATTGGAACATATAAACAATCATAAACGCTTAACACCGTGGATGTAGGTAGAAACACCAGCAAGCTATTTTCATCAATGGCAATGTAACAAGCACCAAATTAACTGAAATATAAATAAATGAGTCATTGATTATGTAAAGATATCATTTATTCAATTATTGTGCTCAGTAATTTAACTGTTGCACTCGTCTATGGAGATAGCCAGATTAACGTAAATGCAAATAATGAACTTCAGGCATATTATGCTATGCTGCTGTTGTCTTAACTTTGTCTTTGCAACTCCTGAACCCTTTGGGGGATTTTAACAAAACTTGGTACAATGAATGAACACAATGTGTAGATGTACATATTACAAGGGGAACCCTGTCTAATTTTTATAGTTATGGCACTTTTGACTTAGTGGGTTTTTTTCTATGCAAAATGCTTTGTCTTTGCAACTCCTCCTAAACCTGAGGGAGGATTTTAATAAAACTTGGTACAAAGAAAGGTCACAGTGTGTAGATGTGCATATTTTTGAAGGGGTTATGGCCCTTGGACTTAGATTTATGAGGTCAAAGACATATTTGGGCACATCATGTACTGGTTTAGTAGTGCTCTATTTTTTAAAGATATCATCAATTCAATTATTGATTGCAGTAATTCAATTCACACATCAATTAAATTATTGATGAAAGCAATAATTGATTTGGAGCTTGCATTGGGTTAGTTGATGCAAGCAATGATTGATAAGATGCATGGATTAATTCAATTGATGATAGCAATAATTGATTTGATGAATGTATCAATTCTATTATTACTCTCATTTTTTCAATGCAGTAGAATTATTGCCCACAAAACTTAAATTTGGAGCTCGGTGTAAATGATCTGATGATCTCTTTAATCCAGTTGAAGATATCTTTAATTATCTACAACAACTCAATTAAAAGTCATTAATCATATGGTTGCTCTCTCTAGAAGGACTTTTGCGCACATCAATTGAATTAATGATGTCATTACTTCAATTGAAGAGAGCATTGAAACGGTAAATGCGCGCATTAACTGGATTATTGCTCTCTTCAATTGCATTGTACCACGCATCAACTCGGTTGATGACATTACCAATTCAATTTAAGTAAGCGGTAATTCAATTATATCACTCATTAAATCAGCAGAATATATTATTGCTATGAACAGTTCAATTACTGCCCGCAATGATTCAGAATTGAAGATCATTGATTATTCGCAGAGATCTTTAAACGAATTGTTGCGCGCATCAAATGAACTGATGATATCTTCAAACAATTAAAGACATCTTTAATAATTTAAGTTTATGTTAATTTGCTTCTCCATACACATCAAATAAAACATTGCGATCTTCAGTTGAATTGATATGTGCATCAATTGAATGATTCAGTTGATGAGAGCAATACTTAATTTGACGCGCGCGTCAATTGAATTATTGCGCACAATATTTTGGATTGGTGAGCGCATATCTCCTACTTTTTCCTCCTAGTAAAATTATTGCGCGCATCAATTAATTTAATGATGTCATTAATTCAATTACTTCTTTTAAAAAGATCTTTAACTGAATTGTTGCGTACATCAAATGAATTGATAAATAATTAAAGATTTCAGTTTGTGATAATTTGGTGGTTTATAGCTATGTGTCCGTACATGTCCGGTTTTATGACATAAAATCATTGTCGCTGTTAACAATATGCCATGAGAGATACCAGATGCACACAATAGCTTGTTGTTATCTGTTGCGGTAGGGGAGGGCTAGGTTTCGAATGTTTAATCCCTCTGGGGTAGGGGTGGGCGGTAGTGCACAGGAACCTTTAGTTTCAATATCTGTAATAATATAATAATAGTTAGGACCATGGCCCCCTGTATTTTGTGACAAAAACATAGTATGTATGAGGGTGGATGGGAGTGTGGTTAACTTTTTAGCTTTAACTTTTGGAAAATATACACATGATTAATAATTCTTATGATAAAACAAATTTTACCAGTACATTCTCTAGTATTGGTACATTAAGCATAGATGCAACAGTAGAAAAGGGTGATCATTAATAGACTGAAAAACGTTTATTTCTGAAACACGGCAGGTATAGGGAGTTTGAACGATACTGGCAAGAGATTAGTGATAAAATAAAGTTTTATACTTTTTTTTAAACCTATAATTGTATGTTTTATTAAATTTGAACATAAAAACAGCGAAAATTTAATTACCTTTTTACCTTCACATTAATATGTGTGTATTCTTTTCTAGACAGTGTGATGATGTCTTCACTTTACAGAGAGAGAGAGAGAGAGAGAGAGAGAGAGAGAGAGAGAGAGGGGGTATCGGTTTTAGTCAGATAAAAGACAATGATATCAATAAAAGTCTCGACGACCCCTCCCCCTCTAACAAACACTCTTGGGTTGCACCCGATCTTATATTGCTAGGCAAATAATCTGATTTACAAAATACTGGCATCTGAAAGCTAGGACCCTGCTCATTAGAAAAACGTTATAATGTACCACAAGACGTTGATGGAAAACTTATGTTGTATGTTAATAGTGAACGCAAAGAAGTTTACTCGCCGAAACTTCAATGTTTCTGAAGACAGTACAATAAAAAAGTAAGAATGCGCGTATTAACAAGCAGATGCACGTACTTGTAACTGTGTTCTTTTTACTGATTATATACGCAGCGTAAACTGATTAATCATAACTATTATAACGTTTATGGTGATTTCTTATATAACTGTGAAATAATTAATGCGATACTTGTGTATGTTTATAAGCTGTACATTCCACGGAGCGCCAAAGTAACATAATTCAATAATTGCAATAATTTGATGTGCGCATTCATCCTCCTTGTGAGCCAGTAATTGATTTGATGCGCGAATCAGTTCATTTCCTGCTCTGTCCAATGCAGTTAACGCGCGCATCTATGCTGCAGAATTATCGCCAGCTAAATTTAATTGGAGCTCGGTATAAGTGACTTGACAGTCTCTCCAATTCAAATGAATTTATCTTTGATACTATAATATAAATTTCAAAGAATTTATCTTTGATAATATAAATTAGATAGCAACTCTCTTTGAAAGAATTCATTTGGAAGAGAGCAATAATTCAGTTACTGCGCGCATTTGTTGATTTGATGCGCGCATTAGCTGAAATATTGCCCCCTTCATTGAATTGCAGCGCGGATCAATTCAATTGTTGATATCAATTCATTTGAAAACAGCACCCATTTAATTATTGCGGGCATCAATGCAGCAGAATAATGAATGCTATCAACAATTCAACTAATGTGCGCAATAATTCAGAATTGAAGATATCACTAATTATTTGAAGATACCTTTGGTTGAATTGTTGCGTGTATCAAATGAACTGATTTCTTTAAAAGACATCTTTAATTATTTGAGCTTATGTTAATTTGGTGCTCCATAATACTCCTCGTTTCATTTTAAATTTGAGTGGAACATAAGTAAACGTGAGAGTGTTTTGAAATACCAGTAATATAAAACTGGTGGAAAGACAGATTAAATTTTACAAATTGCGCTGTCTCGTCTCAGGTTTTCTTGACCAACAACGTAATGCATTGAAATCTTTCAGGTTAAGTATTGGAAATGAAGTCTCTGGTTTTACGGGCTAAAAAAAGAAAAAAGAAATATAAACTTATAAACTTTATGATTTTTTTTTTTTAAAAATCTCATTGAGTCAGTCTCGAAACATTTCGATCATACCTATTGGAAAATAATATCCGGATTTTTGACATAATGATAAGTTTTCACTATGAGGCACTACAAACGGATACGACAGGTTAAAATACTTAACGATAATAATGAACCAGCTTTTATGCCATATATGCAGTTCACTCTATACCAGAGAGAGAGAGAGAGAGAGAGAGAGAGAGAGAGAGAGAGAGAGCATATATATGGGTAACTATTACTGTGCATCCTATTAGTGAAACAAATGCAATATGTTTTTCAAAAACAAGTCCTGTTTGTGAAACATCGTGCCCGCATATGTAGCATTTCAATATATTGGTCTTAGGGGTATTACTCCTTGAAATTTGCTTGCGTTGGAGGGAATACTGTTGTTTGCCTATCTAGAACTCCACCCATGACAAAGTCTTGGACAATTTTCAACAGCCCAGAGAGGGCAGAGGCAAGAATGGCCATTTAAAACCTCTAATGTATGTTCGCCACAAGTTTCTTGTGTATCCATCCACTTGCTTCTTTACCATTGTGACTATCACAGTCAACACTTCCAGAAAAACACCATGAATGAAACTACAGGTGCCCATGCTTCATATCACTTAATAACATCTTTCATCAAGAAAACTGTGCTTTGCAATGTTTCAGAATAAAGTACTGAATAAGAAAAAATATCTAGATGATGTTTTTGTCAAGTATTATCTGTATGTTACAGTTGTTAACTATCAATAAAACTTCAAAATTCAGCATTGATATTTATTTACTAATTCATTGTAGTAGTGATAATACATTTGTAACAATAATATCAATTTTGATCACTGACAGATGACATTTACAGAAACGGGCAAGGTCATTACACTCAAATAATCATATACCTTTAAACATACCTCTCTCTCTCTCTCTCTCTCCACACATGGTAATTTTGCATTCAATAGTTTATCATGTATACAACAACAATAAACAAAATACATAAATAAATAACCTTTGATGATGAAATGCTACATCTATACTACAAAAATGACTGTCATGTTTTACCCCTAATGCACATATTGATGTATTAAACTGTTTCTTTTTTTAAAATTCTATCTTTTTTAAGAATTCAATCTTCATTCTCCTGTTCCATTAACAGAATTTTCTTATTCTTTAATTCTTGTAAAAATTAATGGATATTGGCTCTCCTTAAATCAAAATTTTACTGTAATTTCAATTTAAAACTATATAAAATGAAAGTAAAAAACACAGACAATACAAAATATGACATAAAAACAATATATAATAAGATACATGTCATTGTTAATATGGTTTATAAAAATATTTCAAAGATCCCTGTTTCTTGTTAGTTGCAAAATTATCAGCAGTCATGCTTAAAAAGTAGAGCAATATTTTTTTTCTTCGCAACATCGACAAAGTACAGAAAAAAAATTTCCAGTACATATTTTATATCAAGTTATTTAAAACAGCAATAACAAAATGAATATTTTATAACAATTGACCATTTTGGAGAAATACGAGCTTCTTACAGACAGAGAAATGTCCCATGCAAAGCAGAGCAACTCTTTAGTTAAGGAGGGAGCCTATATAAGTAATGCTTACTGTCAATTGTTTTGATAGAGAAAAACAACAAAAATTCAAATAACCAATAGCAACATTCATGAATATCACAAAACAGGTTGCTTGAATTCACTTGATAACAACCTGTAATCTACATTTGATCATTTTGTAAAGAAGTGAACCTTGCAATCTTGGTACATCACCCTTGGGTGGACCTGGATAACTAATAATCTTGCAGTGTTCAATTATCACCATAAAGAACTAACATGTGGTATTCATTTTGTCAACTCATACAATAAGAATGTCAGTAAAACCGATGGATGCCCCTGACACTGCAACTAACCAACGGCCTATTTCATATGATGAAAGACTCGCACAATGATCAATAACTGTCGAAATATTGTTGAAACAAAGTTTCCTTGACCTTTATAAAATGACCTTCAGTCACATTTGTTTGAAAGACATTTGCATATTACTTATTTGTGCAATATTTGATAAACACCTGTTCAAAAACTGCTGAAATCGGAACTTTTTCCTTATATAAGGTATATGTTCTGAGTGACCTCGACCTTTCCAAAATAACCTTCAGATACCTTGGTCCAATATATCAGTAACTGATGAAATGTTGCTGAATTCAGGGTTTTCTTTTATATAAAATGTTTATGTTCTGTACGACTTTGACCTTTTACAAAATGACCTTGAGTGACCTTTGTCTGAAAGCCATTTGCCTGTTACTTACTTGTGTAATACATGATCAATAAAGTTGAGTTTTATAGTACATGTAGCCCAATTCTTATATTGATGACATCCTTAAAATTTTTTTAGTGTTCCATAAGTAAAATGTACAATGCATCATAAAATTATGATCTTTTATCCTTTTCAATCCTGCATTGGTTTGTTCATTGTACTGGCTGTTTATAGCACAAAACTGTGGATACAAAGACAGGTCATATGCAAGGGTACTTAGTCTAGCTGAAATGAAAGAAACACCAACATTACAATAATGAATCATCAAATAATGAAGATTTTCATAACAACAGTGAATGCATATTTTGAAGGTATATTTTGGGGAGAATCATATTTCTAATTAGGGCTCATAAATAAGAACATGTGTATGCATAAACACTCACAGTAAGTGTACTGGGTCAGAAATAAATTGTTAAATAATCTAAAATTGATATCGAATTTGCCAATAATGATGTATATTTTGTATATCTAGGAAAAAAAAAACTTTGGTACATACCATTAAGATTATCTCAGTGCAGTCTGTCAAAAAATTCTGATTCCTTGAAAAACAAAGGGTCTCAGCTGATACAGTACTGCTGTAATATAAAAGCATTATCATATATATGATGTACTTGGGTGCTGAAAAAAGTATAGAGTGTGTATACATAGAATTATATCAAGGTCTTATTATCATTGATATTTTCCTAAATTTGCAGCCCTTCACCGGCAATGATGATATCTCCATATGAGTGAAAGATTCTCGAGCGGGACGTTAAACAATATTTAATCCATCAATCAATTATTGATATTTCTGCAATATGCACATAAATTTAAAGACTGTTACTTTATCTAACATATCCCCTGTAAATATTAATACCAATATCAACATTTTATAACATACCTTTTCTAAATATCATTCTTAAAATTGTAAATGGCACATTTGGTGACCCATGGGACTCCATGACTTGGAAGCCAAAGCAAACACCTAAAAATGAAACACAACAAAAATTAAAATGTACTGATGGCATCCATTAAAAGAGAATAGTAGGATGTTTTAAAATGAATTTTAGTTTGAATAAAATAACATTCAATCTTTACATACCATGTGGACAAAATGTAGTGACAAATCCTGGCAGTAAAACTAGGGTATCTTGTAAATTTCTTACAACTGTTATCTTTTTTCCCCTTTACACAATTTGTTGTATTTTTGTTCCATTGAAAAAACCCACCCCTGTTTGTACAAATGTATATTTCTGAAGGGAAACAAGATCACCATAAACAGTATATAACATATACGGAGGTTATATATGGGTCAACTTTTAATCCAAGAATCATAGGTTTGAATATTATAGAATTAGAATTGTTTAATATAACAATATAATGTACTTTTGCAAGAGTTTATGTAAATTCTATTACAACAGTACAATATATTATGAATGTAACACCGAATGGAACCAAACACAGATATCCCTATATTTTATTACATCCTGTAAAAAGACAGATGTATAAGGGTAGAAATGAATTAATTCTTGCATTCTAGATCATTAAATAATCTGTAATAAACACATAATCTAACAATAAATGTAGTTAGACAGACAAATCCTGTACTATCTTCGAAATATTTCCTCAAATCTGACTAAGTTTAATAACATGTAATTTTCTCGCAAATTAAAGAAAATCAAAATCCTTGGCACATGGCACATACACATCTTCAATACCCAAACAAACACTCATTATAATAAGAAGGTCCTAACTTGAAAACTATGGAAAAGGAGTTTGCTGGATGAATTATGAACCCTCCGTATAGCATTACTTTCTAAAAAGGGGCAAAACTCTGGCAAGAGAATTCAAAATGGATATAAATTGCAACATGATCTACAGTGACCCATAAAGAAGCTACATACCAAGTTTCAGCTTGACATGTGAAGAGAAAGGAAAACAAGAAAAAAAAAACCCTGAATGAACATTTGACGGATGTACAGACATCGCTGTATCACATCATGTCCCATCTCAAGACGTGCATATAAAAAACGAAATTATTCAACCACCTAGGTCTCTTCACTGGAAAGATCTTTTGCATCCTCAGATGGATCTATGGTAATCTCCCATAGTTCTGCTATCTTAAGCAAAATTGAATGGAGTGGAAGAGATATCTTTTGGATCCCATTCAGCAGACATTTCTTGTCTTTATCAATCGGGCTGGTGTTTCACTCCTCCAAGAACTACTCCATCTGCTGAACACCTCTTTGAAAGCTTTTGAAAATCCACAATGGGTATGAATGTTCTACTGAAATGCCTGTAAAAAGTAATAAATGAAGGTTGAAGATCCCCTAAAGTAAAGGGAAAGATTTACATGCACGTAAACTTTGTACTAATGTACAAAATTATGAAATAAGACAGACCCACTTACTTTGACGAATACAAGTGTTGAACATTCTTAACAGTATCCTTTTCTTCCCAATCCCACATGTGTCTTTGAAAAGAAAGTGTTGTACCATCACAAATGATGGTTTCAGGTGAGTCATCACTTCCACGACACGGACTCGAAAATTTATTGTTAAAATCAATCTTTCGCAATAACAGAAAGCTGTGACATTCATTGTAGTCTCTGGTAAGAGAAATCTTTAATGTCAACATTCCCATAATTCAGATGAACATTGCATCAGGTTTGGTAAAATGTGTACAACAGTCTCCTACAATTATCAACAGAAACAACATAAAGTACAGTGTTGGTAAGAATGTATATTCATCAGAGTAGTTTATACAACAATAGGTCCATGGCATATAATAATTATATCATATATGATTTTAATCACATAATCTGGTTTGGTATTGAACTCATTTAAGATAATTCATATCTCAATCATTTGTATAAAAACTGAAAGATTTAAATAAATAAGAGCTCTGCAAGGCAGGGCATATCCCCATGCAATGAGTGAAATCCTGTTGTGACTTTAACCTTTGAACTCTCACTCCACAATGAATAGGGTTCATCCTCTTTACATGTGAAGTATCAAATTAATCAAGGAAACAAAATGTGACCTTTAGATATCCAAGTGTTACACATTTGAGCTGAGAATCTTCAAATTTTATTTTTAAATTTTTAATGTTTAATATGCTTAACTAAGGTATTTCTAATGGTCAGCAAAAATATGAATGTCAGTTGTTGGGTTACAAATGAGATACAGAGCTCACAATTCTTTGTTATGTACACAAGACTGATGCCATGCTTTTGCTTATATAGATTAAATAAACCAGTGAAGGTTTCATTGAAAGCAGATTTTTAAATTTACAAGTTAATTCTGAACACAATTAAATAGTTTTTAGTGTTTGTCACATCTCATTTTGTTTTAAACATAGTATTTTATGTTAAGCAATCTATATGTGAACAAAAACATGACATGAGCCTTGTTTACATAACAAAGAATTGCGAGTGCACTATCTCACTTGTATCTCAACAACTGATCACTAGAAAATTAGAAATACTTTAGTTAAGCATTGTAAACATTTGAAAAAAAAAATAGAATAATAAATTTTCAGCTCAAATCGTGTCCTTGTCCCTTTAACTTTTCCTGTTAATTCATTTGATCTGATGAAAGGATATTTTTTTTTTTTAACAAAATCAGTTTCTGTCTGTAAACAGTTCTGGTCATTCACATGCTTTCACTTTTTTCAGTTTCTGTCAATGTGAATTTTTCTATAAGGTTGAAGGAGATGCTGTCTTCCATATTGTCAATAATACTTCTGATGGTGGATACATTTGAACAATGTCTAGTTGAATAGGACAAGCAAGACAGTGTTTTTTTCAAAAGTCACAAATCCGTATTTCTTACAGCGTAATCTACAACAATATCAGTTTCAAATCTGGCAACTCATGCAGGGTATTTCCTCTCTGAAAATAAAGTCCTTGAGGAAATCAATAAAGTCAGATAGCTGAATTTTATAAGAATACTATCAAAATCCCTAAATATATAGTTTTTAGATGACCAAATTTATTCATGAACACTTTGATCACCCTGGCATAATTAATCTTAGCAATTAAAAAGAAACTTACTAAAGAATATCCACGGACGTCATCTGAAAGTAGAATGATAGATTTTTTCAATATGGCCATATATTGCATCATTATTACACATCATGAAAGACAATAAAAATTTCAGCATGTATGGTACTAATTACATAAGGAATGCCAAATTAACATAAACTCAAGTAATTGAAGACATCTTTAATTATTTGAAGATATCAATTAATTTAATGACAGGTCATGGTAGTTCAGTGGTTACAGTGTTCGCTTCATAACAAGGCGGTCATGAGTTTGAGCCCCACTCATGCAATGGACGTAACCATAGATATTGATTGCTCCTTCGCCAAACACTCAGCATTTAGAAGCAAGAGTCACAAGTCTTTCAGATATGACCTTAAAAACAGAAGTCCCATGTTGCAGTAGGCATTGGCACATCAAAAAACCCCAACTGCTATGGCCCTGAGTCCTAAGCACAGGTCTAAATTTGTGGTTCTACACCTATAGCTGGTGACATCTCAATATGAGTGAAAAATTCTCAACGAGACATAAAACAAACAAGAAATCAATCAATTTCATGTGCAAAATGATTGAATTAAAGATCTCCCCAATAATTAATGATATCCTCAATTCTGAATTACTGTGTGAATTTGAATTGTTCATAGCATTAATTATTCTGCTGAACTGATCAGCACAAATTAAATTGTTGTTCTCTTGAAATGAAATGAAGATCTAAAAAATTGAACTGATGCATCCTACAATTCAACTGAAGTGAGCAATAATTCAAGTAGTACACATATCAATTCAATTAATGAACACAGTAATTGAATTTTTTCTCTATTTCTCTCCTGAATTGATTCATAGCTTGCATCGATTCAGTTAATGATCAAATCATTTATACTAAGTTCCAAATTACATTTTGAAAGCAATAATTCTACCACATTAATGTGTGCATCAACTGAATTGATGAGAGCAATATTGAATTGATATGCACATCCAGTAATTTTTCTACCTTTTCATATGGGACCTGACCTTTATGATTGGGAAAAATCATTGACATTTTGATCAAATTGAGAAAAACCAATAACATTGTGATTAACCTTAATTGATGAGTAAAATACAATATGTAAGTAATTTCAAAATCATTTACTTGATTAATTTGCTATACAGTAACAGTCACAGTTACACATAAATTGTATCTTTCTCTTTCTTAGCTCTTTCACTTATTTTCTATAATTTTTCCTGTGATTTGTCCCTGTTTTCAGTGATAATTGCACATGATAGTACATGTCATATGTGAAAAATTCAATTTAACAAAAACAATATTTGGGTGTAGGAAAATCACTGGAAAATCAATTATTGCACTCATAAACTGAATTAATGCTTGTACTAAATCAATTATTACTCTCATCAAATGAATTAATGTGCACATCAAATCAATTATTACTCTCATCAATTGAACTGATGCACACACTAATTCAAATAATGTGCAAACTAATTGAATTGATGCACGCATCAATTCAATTGATGAGAATATTTGACTAAAAATATGACTCATTTCAAATCTGCTACAGGAATGCCAAAATGGAAGCATAATAAAAGATACTACTTCACAAATTTCATTACAGAATAATCCTTGAACTTATAAAGTGTATTTCTTTCAGAAGAAAAAAAATATTGTATATATACTTGTACTGGGAACAATTTCAGCATCACGAGCAGAGTTTTCTGCCTGAAGAAAAGATACTCTGGTGGATGTGCTAGCCAAACATTTTGCATTTGGTTCACCCACATTGGGATATGCAATATCCTGCTCTTTAATTCTTGCTGAAAAAATTGTAGATAAGATCCAATCTCTTTGTCAGACTGATTCTGTGAGTTCCTACAGTTTGGATCTTACATCTGATGGGTTTGTTTAGTATCTTCTTCCTATCTTCTTCATCCATGGCATTAAGAGCTTATCATTACTACAAAATGCACTTTACATATTTAAGGATTGTGGATAAACTACTGATAATGAATTTCTACACAATTACAGGAATATCTATCTCACTAATTGTTAACTATTTTATTCTGTATTATACAGATACAGTAAAACATGCTTATAGCAAAGTCATGGGGAGGAACAATTTAAATTCATTATCAACATATTTTATTTTATCCAATAAGTTCATGATATGTTTTTAAACAACAGGTGTGGACAATTACTTCAATGTAAGTTTGAATTCATTTTACAAGAATGTGTGTTTGCCATTATATGACTGTGGTCTCATGCTACAGTGTTGCAACATGTGTGTTTCTGGCTGTTACATAACTACGGTTTCAACTATGATGTGAACAATGTCATTGCTGTATATGATACAAAAATAAAGACTGTAATGTTAAAATACCAGTAGGAATATGGAAATATCCATTATCAGCTATAAAACAGTCCTCTTAGGTCAACAGATCTATATTGATAGAAATTGTCCAGGCTATTTGCAGTATTGTAGTATAACATGTATCTGTTCTGTGTGACAGAAATTGTCCAGGCTTAATGCAATATTGTAGTGCAACATGTAATTGTTCTATGTGACAGAAGCTGTTCAGGATACTTACAGTATTGTACTATAACATGTATCGGTTCTATCTGAAGAAAATTGTCCAGGATACTTATTGCATCATAGTAAAACATGTATCTGTTCTATGTGACAGAAATTTTCCAGGATACTTACAATATTTTCGTGTAAAATGTGTCTGTTCTATGTGACAGAAATTGTTCAGGTTTATTGCAATATTGTAGTGTAACATGTATCTATCCTATGTGACAGAAATTGTGCAGGATACTTACAGCATTGTAGTGTGACATGTAAATGTTCTATGTGACAGAAATTGTCCAGGATACTTATTGTATTATAGTATAACGTGCATCTGTTCTATGTGACAGAAATTGTCCAGGCTTATTGCAATATTGTTACGTAGTGTAACAGGTAACTGTTCTATGTGACAGAAGCTGTTCAGGATACCTACAGTATTGTAATTGAACATGTATCTGTTCTCTGTGACAGAAATTGTCCAGGATACTTACAGTATTGTAGTGTGACATGTATCTGTTTTGTGTGGCAGAAATTGTCCAAACTACTGTAGTAATATTGTACTAGAACATCTATCTGTTCTATGTGAAAGAAAGTATCCATAATACTAACAGTATTGTAGTATAACATGTATCTGTTCTCTGTGACAGAAATTGTGCAGGATACTTACAGTATTGTAGTGTGACATGTATCTGTTCCGTGTGATAGAAACTGTCAAAGCTATTTGCAATATTGTAGTATAACATGTATCTGTTCTATGCAACAGAAATTGTCCATAACACTAATATTATTGTATTATAACATATATCTGTTTGATGTGAAAGAAATTGTCCAGGATACTAACAGTATGGTATTATAACATGTATCTGTTCTATGTGACAGAAATTGTCCAAGATACTTATTGTATCATAGTATAACATATATCTGTTCTATGCGACAGAAATTGTCCAGGACATTTCCAATATTTTCATGTAACATGTATCTATTCTATGTGACATAAATTGTTGATAATACTAATAGTATTGTATTATAACATGTATCTTTTTTCTATGTGAGAGAAATTGTCCACAATAACTACAGTATCATAGTGGAATATGTATCAGTTCTGTGTGACAGAAATTTTCCAGGCTACTGTAGCAATATTGTACTATAACATGTATCTGTTCTATGTGACATATTGATTGATTGATTATATATTGTTTTATGTCCCGCTCGAGAATTTTTCACTAATATGGATACATCACCATTACCTGTGAAGGGCTGCAAAATTTAGGACTATGCTCGGCGCTTATGGCCTTTGAGCAGGGAGGGATCTTTAACATGCCACACCTGCTGCAACATGGGACCTCGGTTTTTGCAGTCTCATCTGAAGGACTGCACCATTTAGTCGCCTCTTACGACAAGCTAGGGCTGCTGAGGATCTATTCTGACAACCCGGATCCCCACAGGGTCTATGTGACAGAAATTGTCCAGGATACCTACAATATTGTAGTGTAATATGTATCTGTCGTATGTGACAAAAATTGTCCAGGATACTTTCAGTATCGTATTAGAACATGTATCTGTTCTGTGTGACAGAAATTGTCCACGATACTAACAGTATTGTAGAATAACATGTATCTGTCCTATGTGATAGAAATTGTCCTGGATACTTAAAATATTGTAGTGTAACATGTATATGTTCTGTGTGATGGAAATTGTCCTGGATACTAAGAGTATTGTAGTATAACATATATCTGTTTTACGTGATAGAAATTATCCAGGATACTTACAGTATTGTAGTTAAAATGTATCTGTTCTATATGACAGAAATTGTCCCAGATACTTACAGTATCATTTTATAATATAATTACTATATTGTAGTGTAACATGTATCTGTTCTATGTGACAGAAATTGTTCAGGGTTATGAGAGTGTTGCAGTGTTAGATAAACAGTAATTTCTATTTTAGAAAATACCAATGTACTATAGTATCATAATATCAACAGTATTTTAGTGTTTTTTTCTTAAAAACACGTATGTTCTAGGCCTATCTTTGTAGCAACTTCCAGTCATGTAAAATGAATATAACGGGAAAATATGGTCCTGGTTTGATTACCAAACCCCGGTCTGTAATCACCAAATTCATCTGCAATATATTCAATATGTATGTAACTACTATGTACATTGAAGTCATATTTTTTGGTGATAACCTCCTCGTGCCATCATGCTACTTCATATTGTCCGCTCTTTCGTATTTCCTCGACAAAAACATCGAAATGCACATGCACATCCTAAAACGTCACCGTTCTATGCATTCCGTTTTGACCAGAAATTTGTCCACTTATATACCTCGTAGTAGGACCAACGAGATCAGCGTTAGCTTGGCCAACTTTTCTGTAAATAAGCACACTACATGTATCAGATATAATAAGCCCAGGCATTATAAGCGTAGTTTTTGTTGTTGTTGTTGTTGTGGAAAGGGGATGAGCAAACGGAGATCAAAGATGCTTTTATATTTGTCTTGAAATTCTTAGTTAGCAAGATAAGTCGCAGCATCTCTATAATAGCGTTTACTTTCAAAATCTTTTGCTCCAGGCTTTGACGGACCATCGGTAACTAATTCACGTAAATAATGTGCGCAACTTCAGTTTAGTGTTACTTATTTCCAACGCACCTGTTGACGCAAAGAACATCGTCGACCTTTCGGCGTCAGACTCTGTTCCAGGTTCTGGACATTTCTTATTGCTTAACTATATCCCACTCCAACTGTTGAGAGGCTGGCTGGTTTTACGTTAGCTAGGGCTTGTCGTTTGGTACCGGCGCTACGTCAGAGCTTGGTGTGTGGTGCTAGTTCTCACGTCAGAGCGTGCTGTGTGGTGCTAGTTCCACGTCAGAGCTTGGTGTGTGGTGCTAGTTCTCACGTCAGAGCTTGGTGTGTGGTGTTAGTTCTCACGTCAGAGCTTGGTGTGTGGTGCTAGTTCTCACGTCAGAGCTTGGTGTGTGGTGCTAGTTCTCACGTCAGAGCTTGGTGTGTGGTGCTAGTTCTCACGTCAGAGCTTGGTGTGTGGTGCTAGTTCCCACGTCAGAGCTTGGTGTGTGGTGCCAATCATTGCCTTCTTGGGGGTGTGTCCAGCCTAACTCTACTGCCTCTGCATTATCTGATTGGCCGCTGCTTCCTGCCCCGCTACATCCCACTGCTCTTCGTTTCCGGATTATTTTCTTTTCCATCAAATCTTGTAAAGATTTTGAAGAATGACTGAATCCTTTGATACATCGTCTCTGTGTTATATGTCATGTGTTTCACATCTGGCGGACAGAGAAGCATAGTGATATAGACAGGATTTTGTCGGAGAAAAAAAGCTTGTTCGATCATTCATGTTCTACTTATTGCTCCTCCTGTTTGTGATAGCGTGGGGTTTCATGGATAATCTTATTCAGTGTGAAAAACATTTTATCGCAAAAATAGACTTAACAAAACAAAACAACAAATAAACAAAAACAACATTATACAAATTTGTATATAATACTCTCTATGCTTTTTGTTCATACACTGTACTAGCAAACTGCATATTGTTTCAAATTTTCAACAAAAAAAAACCGGTTAATAAAGTTCGTGGATAGTGGGGTGCAAGTGTTATTATAAAAAAGATAATGATCACGTTAAATGAAGAGGAAGTTACAACATTTAAATTCTGGCTGTACAAATTTGTTGTTTCCCACCATACTCAACAATATTTCAGTTATCTGGTGGCATTGAGTTTTTGTAGGTGGAGGAGAGATTCCAGATACAATGTACCTGGGAAGAGACCACCGACCTTCCGAAAGTAAACTGGCAAACTTTCTCACATTTATCGGCGCGAGCGAGATTCGAACCCGCGCCGATTAGAGGTGAGAGGCTTTATGATTTTGAGCGCGATGCTCTAACCACTCGGCCACGGAGGCCCCTCTGTGATGTAGAATTATCTGAATTATATAATTTTTATAAAGAATGCTGTAATAAAGAATTAAATGGGGAGAGAGATCATGTATTATCTGAAGAAGATTTAAAAATACTGTCAGATTTAGAACTTAATCAAGGTATTGATGAACCAATAACTCGTGATGAAATCATAAAATGTATAAGCAATTTGAAAAATAATTAGGCAAGTGGTCAAGACGAAATTGTTAACGAATACATGAAAGCTACTGTAAATACTGTGTCAAATTTCTATGTGATTTTGTTTAACAAAATCCTTGATTCGGGGGTTATACCTTACCAATAGACATTTGGTAATATTATCCCACTGTACAAAAATAAAGGGAACACCACTGATCCAAACAATTATAGGCCCATTACGTTAATAAGTTGTCTGGGAAAATTATTTACATCCACCTTGAATGAAAGACTAAATGTGTATGCAAACAGAGTAGGGCTTATTTTAGAAAATCGGGCTTGCTTTAGAAACATTTACAACACACTAGATCATATATGTACGTTGTATGCATTAACTGAGCTTTCTAAGTATTATAGAAAAAAGTTGTACTGTGCTTTTATTGATTTTGAAAAAGCTTTTGACTCGGTCTGGCGGCTGGGACTTTGGAACAAAATATTATTGAATAACATAGATGGTAAATGTTTTAATGCCATTACAGTTATACAAAGGTATTAAATCAAGAGTTGGCACAAACGGTTTACTTTCTGACCCATTAACTTGTACAGTCGGTGTAAGACAAGGGGAAAATTTATTCCCATTCCTGTTTGCACTGTATTTAAATAATCTTGAAGGTTTTTTGTATTCGAACAATGTAAAAGGTTTATCATACATTTCTACAAAATGGAAAAAAGAGTTTGATTTATTTCTTAGATTGTTTGTTTTATTATATGCTGATGACACGATTCTTTTGTCAGAAACGCCTGGAGATCTACAAGACCAACTTGACGTTTTTAATGAATATTGTACATGTCGTCACCTTAAAATCAATACAGATAAAACAAAAGTTGTAATTTTTGGGAAAGGTAATACAGGAGTAGTATAATCCTTTACCTTAAGTGATAAAGAACTAGAAATTGTTGATTGCTTTCTATATTTAGGTGTACTATTTTGTAAAAATGGATCATTTCATACAAATATGAAAGAACAATTTCAAAAAGCAAATAAAGCAATGTATAGTGTTATTGGAAAATGTAGAAAGCACAACCTTTCTGTGGATTGTATGTTAGATGTTTGATAAAATAGTAAAAGCTGTGTTTTTGTATGGTTGTGAAGTATGGGGCTTTAGTCAATCACCATTACTTGAAAAACTACATCTAAAATTTTGTAAACATATCCCACATTTAAAATCATCTACATCTAATTTTATGATTTATGGTGAATTTGGTAGATACCCTCTTTCAATTAATATCAAAGTAAGAATGATTAGCTCCTGGTGTAAATTAGTAAATTCACAAGGAGATAAATTATCCTCCAATCTGTTTAGTGTTTTAGGAAGATATGATAACCCTTGGTGTAATTTTATCAAATCAGTACAGAATGACGGTGGTCTTTCTTATATTTGGCAAACCATAAATCCAATGAATCCATCCAGTATAAAGAAAATAATTTTTGAGACATTGTACAATCAGTTCCAACAGTCATGGTACAGTGATATGTATAACTCATCCAAAGGCCTCAATTATAGAATATTTAAGACATCTTTTTGCCTAGAAAATTGTAAGTATTTGAAATATTTTTGTAGATTTAGAACTTGTAATGTTAAACTTCCAATAGAAGTTGGACGATGGTTCAATATTCCAAAAGAAAATAGAATTTGTTTTACATGTTAAGCGCTTTAGAGTAATTATATAATTAGATAAGGCGCTATATAAAAATAGTATAATAATGATAATAATAATAATAATAATAATTTGTAATTTATGTTTGAAAAATGAAATTGGTGATGAGTTCCACTATTTGTTTAATTGTAATGATTCATACATTTTGCAATCAAGATTACCCAATATGTCAAAGTATTTTTATTCACACTCATATGTGTATAAGTTTGCAACATTATTCAACACAAAAAATAAAATTGAATTGATAAAATTATGTAAATTTATAAAAACTATCACTGGGAGAGTTAGCTCCCCTGGTTAGTTCATTGTTGTATTGTACTGCTTGTCTCTCTTTCTATCTTCCTCACGTACTCTTTTTTCTTTTTCTCTGTCTCTCCTTCTTCATGCATGCATGTGTCCAATATATTGTTTGTAAATCATCTCTACACCGTAATTGTCAGTTTATGAGAATAAACTATCGTCATTGTCATTGTTAACGCCTCGGCTGAGACCAAGGAGATTATCCCGCAACGTACACGAAAACAAGAACTTTATTTCTGTTCTACTATAAACATAAAACCTATACAGTAACAAATTAGGTCACTATGAAGTCAAGGCAAATTGTGAAATGGGTTAAGTCGGGGGGGGGGGGGGGGGATAAATGTGAGATTAGAGGTATTTCAAGTATTCAGCTTTGATGTTCACGGATTTTATCACTTGCTTTGAATAAAACTTTTCTGAGCATCGACGTGTCGGAATGTAGAGGGTTGGTTTCTACCGATTGACAGAGGTTAATTAATTCTTTTTTTAATTATAAAAATGAATTTCAGTTATCGACTATATTGTTGTATTTTCTCATAATCGGTTATTGCGTATGTCATCTATCTATCCATCAATCTATCTATCTATCTATCTGTGTGTCTATCTATCTATCTATCTATCTATCCATCTATCTATCCATCCATCCATCTATCCATCTATCTATCTTTCTATATCTTTCTATCTATCTATCTGTGCATGATACAGTTAATTATGTATTTATCTATCTATCTGTCTATCTCTATCTATCTATCTTTCTATATCTTTCTATCTATCTATTTGTGCATGATACAGTTAATTATCTATCTGTCTATCTATCTAATACTTGATAATGTTATATATTATAAATTTGTTAATATATCTAATAAACAAATTCATAGTGGTATATTACAAACTATGTTAACTGAACACTGTTCTTTGATTTTGAACATCATTTTATTCATGAAGAGGCTACAGTTGAAATGAATGTCAATGAGGGGTGCGTCAAAAATGAGGTTTTGTTCACTAGTACCGGGTATGACCTCCATTAGCAGTGATGACGGCGCGAATGACCCTCTGGGAAATATTCTGCCATTCCTCCAGCAAGGCTCTCACACGTCTCCCCAGTTCGTTCCACAAATGCTCGACTGGATTCAAGTCTGGGGACATAGCAGGCCAATCAAGGACGTCAATGGCGTTCGCTTGAAAAAAAGATTTGTGTCAATCTTGCCGTATGTGCACGTGCATTATCTTGTTGGAAAATTAACCCACTTCCTTGCCTATGATGTTGCATTACTGGTGCTAAAACAGGCTGCAGAATTTAGTCCACATATCTCTTAGCAGTGAGGGTTCCATTTAAAACGACCAGTTGTGACCCAAAATTGTGGTTCATTTGCACCCCAGATCATGACGCCTCCCCCTCCAGCCTATCGCGCTGGAGGACAAAATTGTCTGCAAAACGTTCATGTCAACGACGGTACACTCGACATCTGCCGTCTGCGTTGCTAACGTTAAATCTGGACTCATTTGAGAAGACAACATGTGACCAATTTGACGTTGAGACACATGCTGCCTTGCCCATGGCAATCTGTACTGTCGGTGATGAGGTTTAAGCTGTAGCCCCTTATAAGGTCTTCTGCAGCGGATCCCATGGCGCTTCAAAATTCTGGAAACGGTTCTAGGATGAATAGGCCTTCCATGACGTCCAATAATTTCTCTCGCCATGGTTGCAAAGGTCTTGGGCGATCATTTAGGGATCCTGTCTGATGGAATCGTGACAACAACCGGCTAACTGTACAAGGATGGACATTAAAAGGCCTTGCAACCTCACACTGACTAACGCCTGCTTGCAGCATATCAAGTGCCTGATTGCGCATTTCATTGCTTAAGCGCGGCATATTCTTGGTTTTGAATTTTTTTTCTGTTAATGGTGTCTATGCTTTCACAAACAAAGTTGTTTTATCGCAAAAAATTCCTCTATTACCTTTCCACTTGTTTGAAAAAAAGCCCTGAAAATTTCGTGCCGTGCTACTCACAACGCGCAAACAATGAACACAGGTAAATCGAGAGATGAGTTTTAAAAATCAATACGATATATGTTGAGTAAATTTTGCAATAAAAGTTTGATATGTAATGTTTTCAATGAATAAATTTTTTAAAAAAAAGTGTGTTGCGTTTTTAAAGTCCGTCAGTATATATCGCAGAATGATGACCGCGGCATTCCTTTGATCTTTGCAATTGCCGTGGTAGAATTAATTTTAACTGACGTGTAACTAGTCATTGCAATGGCGAGACAAACATGCACAACCCCATCCTTTTTGCTTGGACGTTAAAAAGATAGTAATTTTCTTCCATTTTGGGTGTCTTTACGCTCCCCCCTTTTTTTTCTGCAAAAGTACAAATTTGGGTCTTTTTAGAACGGCCCATACATCCCCTACATTAACACTTACATAACTGATAGTAAAAGTTAACAAAGCTTTGAGTACCTGGATCCAAATATTTGTTATCATGAATATAACATTTCATGACAAGTGTATACACGGATCATTTTATGACATGTATATTTAATATCATCATATATTAGCAATATTTCATGATAGATGTGACACATGATATGGCAGGCACTAATAGATTATATTACATTTCCAATGTTTTTACCTTCGACATATTTACCAATTGAAGTAATAGTCATTTCCTCATCAATGGCGAGAATGCGCGTAAGAATCTTGATTAATATAGTTCGCCTATTTTAACGTCTGGGGATATTCCAACAGAAATATTAATGAAGGTAAAATGTAAATATCAAAAATCAATTTAAATTCTATTTTTGAAAATACATTAGGATATGAACAGTACTTAGCGCTTCACGCCAGCCTACTTTTCATGTAGCGCGTCAGTATACTGGCGTAAAGCGTCACAGTTCATGTCCTTATGTATCTTCAAAAATGAAATTTATTTCTTAAATTGTATGTATGTGGTACTTTATGCCATGTAGTATTTCATGAGATGAAAGTAATATTTCAGGAGATGTAAGTAATATTTTATGAGTTGTAAATAATATTTCATGAGAGGTAAGCAATATTTCTATGATTATGGTTAGTTAAATTGATCAACTTTTGAAGTATGATAAAATGAATTCAAAACAAAACATTCTTCCCAAAGGGTATCTGGCATTGGGCACCCCTTTTAGTATCAAAAAGGTTTTGTTTTGCATGTTATCGTAGAGATAAATATATCAGAAAAAATTGCAATTAAACAATTTAAATATTTACGTCCGTTAATGAACAATTTACCTTAATCACTCATTAAGCAATCGATACGATAGACTCTTCCAAAGAAATAAAATATTTCCATTTCTGTGAACAATTGTTGGGGTGGGAGGGGGCGGAGCATATGTTAAAGAACGTCAGCTCTATGACATAAGACTTTCTTCACGTTTCCTTGTTAATACGTAAAATTATTCAAATTGACAATGTCTCTTGGCAGTGGATCACGTGAGAACAGTTACTTTATGTGGACTGTATATATAAAGCCCGAGTTAATGACAAGGCCATATTCTATACACCAGCGAAGTAGTGACTCTCATCGTATCATGCTGCTTTTATTTGTTATTTCCTCCATTACAGGTAAGACCAATATTGTTAATTAGTTTTTAATTTTTTGTTAAAACATACTTTTGCTTGTATTGTATTGATGAATTAATCCGATTTTCTGCAAGTGGATTCTTGGATACAATTGGGTCTCTGTTTACCAGCACCCCTCTCCCCCCCCCCCCCTCTCTCTCTCTCTCTCTCTCTCTCTCTCTCTCTCTCCCTCTCTCTCTCTCTCTCAGCTATTTTTTCCTTTTCTCTCCGTCATTAAAAGTTGCGGCGGGTGGGTTTTATGTTCACTTGAAAAGTTTTTTTTATTTGATGTAAAAGACTGTATATTTCGTGGATACCTACAACTCACTGCAATATCTGCTGACTTGGGAGTATGGGCAGGGCCTGGAGGGGGGTATAAAAGAGTGGAGTTTTGATATAATAGAAACACTGCGCCTTGATGTACCGTAAAGCTATGCTCTGCTACTTGTGAAATATAATCTTTAAGAAAAAGATTTACAGATGACATCTCAACCTTTCGTCATAACATTTAGCATTTCCACTTTCTAATGGAGTCATTTACATAATATAATTCCCACTCACACATCACGTCTTAAATAAGGCGTTTCCAAGTATTCAAGTCCTCACGATGATAACAAGATATGAGGTACAAGTTTTTAAATCATTATTTTTTTTTTTTTCGTCATAAGATATATCATGCAGAATTAACCTTTTCTCTGTTTGATTAATGATGATGCCGAGCAGAGGGTTTACTTAGTTTGGGTTCCAGAGGATTGACACACTAGAGAAATCTTAAAGTGGAGGATTTACACAATGATATTTTTGAAAATCAAAAGTTTTCAAAATTAAGTCATTTAGTGGGGGGAAAAAAGCAGTAAGCAGTTTAAGTTCAAAGGGGGAAAAAAAGGTAACTCGAACGCGTGCCCTACAGTACAACAGTCGACACCTTCACGGACTGAGCTACCCTCGTAGATAATTAGATTTAAAACGAATATGCAAATATTAATGGTACTTGTATATTTTTATTGAAGTCGGCCATTAATGACAATTTGTATTTCATCCTTAAAACAATTCACAAACTGCAACGAACGCGCCAGGCGCTGCAGTCCATTGAGATCTAAAACAGAAAAAAGAAAAGAAAGAAAAGAAAAAGAAACATTTTCAGACCGGCATACAATTAAATCTGCTTCTGTTGTCAATGTCACACGATTAGGGAATAGAGAGCATTTTTGATACTTATGTTTTAAGAATCATGACAAAAACATAAGTGAATTAATGAATAAGCGCGTGTGCAGTAATTTCCTTGTCAAGATCAGTATATGGTTGACAGAAGATTAATTTCACTAGCTGGGATGTCAATCGTCCCTATCAAAACTGACAAGATTTCATTATCACTCATCAGTTAGAGAATTGTCAAATAGATTTCAGTTTTGCTTTCTAACTAAA
The DNA here is from genome assembly GCA_024699665.1 of Ostrea denselamellosa. Lineage (NCBI taxonomy): Eukaryota > Metazoa > Mollusca > Bivalvia > Ostreida > Ostreidae > Ostrea > Ostrea denselamellosa. Next base: position 877,077 of record JAMZEH010000050.1, on the reverse strand, counting down.
AAGAATTGTCAAATGGATTTGATTTTTGCTTTAATGTTAAAGAATTGTCAGATAGATTCCAGTTTTGCTTCAAAGTTAAAGAACAGTCAAAGCGATTCCAATTTTGCTGTCCATTTAGAGAATAGTTAAATGGATTTCAATTTTGTTGTCCAGTTTTAATGTTAATAGTCAAATATGGCTTTCATCTGCTGGCCAGTTAAAGTATTGTCAAATAGATTTCATTTTTGTTGTCAAGTTAAAGTATTGTCCAAGAAATTTCATCTGCTGGCCAGTTGAAATATTTTCAAATAGATTTCATTTCTGCTGGCCAGTTAAAGTATTGTCAAATAGATTTGAATTTCCTATCCATTTAAAGTATTGTCAAGTAGATTTCATTTTTGCTATCCACTTAAAGCATTGTCAAATAGATTTCATTTGTGTTGTCCAGTTAAGAAAATAGCCAAATAATGCTCAATATCAAGTGTACACGGAACAAATTCATGCCATCTATCATAGACCTCATGAAAGAAATCAAAGATCATAAATTAAGAATGCAACTCACACGAAATATCGCACAGCTGTTATCACAGACAATACACAATCATTATTAAGATCGACATAAAATACAGACAGGCATTTAATAATCATAATCTTAACAAAGCGCTGATGTATATCATACTTCTATCATGTATTTGATTAAATAGACTGAGTAGATATGCAATTTTTCATAGAGATCAACGAATCTCAGCTATTACAATAAGACACACTTTAATGGGCTCGAGATCAGGGACAACTAGATGCAATTATTATCAATTGGCCAATTACCATTAATTAGCCAATATTTAGCCATCATAACAACAGGTGCTTGTGTATTGGTATAAATTCACTTTGCCTTGTCAACAACATCATAACGAAGGAAAAACGGATAAAGTATGAAATATAAATATTTGACAACATTTGTTTGGAACCCGTAAGTCCATCCATGGGTCGTTTTAAGAAAGAATAACACACCAGTGAAATTTAAGGAAGAATAACATATCAGTGAAATTTAAGGAAGAATAACACATCAGTGAAATTTAAGAAAGAATAACACATCAGTGAAATTTAAGGAAGAATAACACATCAGTGAAAATTGATGTGGTTGAAAAGAAGAGGACGTGTACAATAACATTTTGAAATTGGAAACCTTCAAATTTACTTTAAATTAGTAAAAAAGAATAACAGTTTTAGTAGAAAGTAATCTGAATAAAAATTAAAATCGTGCTGAACTCGAACCCGCGATCTACAGATCAGCAGCAGACAGCTAACCGACTCAGCTACCTACAATAGAATGGATTGTTTGTTTGTTGTTTTTGGCCACACTCCACAATTTTTCAGTTATCTGGTAGCGTTTAGTTTTTTATTTTTCTCACATATATCGGTGCGAGCGAGAATCGAACTCGCGCCGACTAGAGGTGAGGAGAGGCCTTGTGATTTTGAGGAGCGCGATGCTCTAACCCCCCCCCCCCCCCCCCACACACACACACACTCCCAATCAAATTGAAAAAAGAATATATCAATATTTCTGATATTTATATTTTCATTCATGTTTTAAAAGGAAGCCAGCCATTATGACGATGTAGTATACCTCCTTAATTTACTTACATCTCCTTTCTAAGGATGCATAAAGATGTTTACCCAGAGATATTAAGGAAGTAGCAGATAAAGAACAAAAGAGGACAATTGTTTATGAACGTTTCCGGCAATATTCGACTTTTAAACACTGTACCTTTACGTTATATTGGTAAAGCGGTTCACCAAAGAAAATATACGTCACAATGGTATCTCTTACCTATTACATCAATGCTGGGAGTGCGTAGAGAAATATACAGACGAGATCATAATAGGTCACTTATTGGTTACTATTATGGGTTTTATAGTGTAAATCAGTCTAGTGTTGCGGTGCGGACTATAGATAACGTACATCATATTTACCACCATACAGTGACATTCCTGGCAGTTAAGAGGGGAAAATAGAGAAAAGGGGGTTTGTAGACTTCGGAAAGTTTGTGGGTTGTCAATACAATACGGGGTTTCTCATTATCATTGTGTTGTCCCGTAAGTGATTTCTCCTATTTTAAACTGCACCGTTATAGGGATCTTTGTGAGTCACTGAAGGAAGTTATATTTTTGGGGTTTTTTTGTTTCTTTTCATTTCTTTTTTTTATTTTGTTGTTGTTGTTGTTGTTGTTGTTGTTGTGTGTGTGTGTGTTTGTTTCTTGTTTGTTTTTTTCTTTGGATTTTTGATTTTTTATTTGTTTTTTTTTGTGTTTATTGTGTGTGTGTGTGTGTGTGTGTGTGTGTGTGTGTGTGTGTGTGTGTATGTGTGTGTTGTTGTTGTTGTTGTTGGTTTTTTTAATTTTTTGTTTTTGTTTTTTGTGTTTGTTTTTTTTTAAATTTTGTTTGTTTTTGTTTGATTTTTTTTTTTTTTAGAAAATTAGAACAATACGCCTGTAATTTAACTTTTGTCAGGTGTATGGTTACCCAGGAGAAGATATAAAACTTGTCCTATCTAGCATGATTTGAAATTGAATCAAGAATTAAGTAATTCACTCTTGGGTGTCTGTTTTCCACTTTTTAAAACTTAGCTGTAAAATATTCCTTCATGTTCTTATTTAAAAGTGATTTTTTAAAATAATTATATTAGGAAATAAAAGCTATTTTCGAAAATGCATTAGAATACGACCCAGGACGCTTTCAATCGACATACTTCATGAATCTATCCGCGTTAGATCTTCGTGAAAAGTATGCTGGCGTGAAGTGTGGAGGTTCATACTCTCATGCGTTTTCAAAAATGAAATTTATTTAATTTATTTTTTTAATAATCACATTCTACTTCCATTCCCAGCCGTTAAAATAGATATATTATATATATATATATATATATATATATATATATATATATATATATATATATATTTGTATTCATACTCGCATTTTCAACAGGTGTGCATAGCGCGTTCATGAGGAAATGGCTATGCATATATATCAAAGGTATAAAACATTGGAAATGTAAACACTTTTGTATGAGGTACAACGTCACGCAATTCAGAAATTAAGAATTCATCAAACGCAGATGTGAATCAAATCCTTAATTGCAGTTTACGTGGACAGAATTTCAAACTGCAGTGATTGGGCAGACCGTGGTGTACAAACCACATTAAATGGTGTAGCAATGCGTAAACACACAGATAAATTTCAGTCTAATGATTTAGAAGTGCAAAATTTATTGTGTATAATTACCATTCATAATTAACATACGCGGTAAATACATGCAATTTTTTCCTCCTTCAGTATATTAAAGTTCATATACAAATATATATGCGGGTTCCACAGAAATCCCTCTAAGAGCCCCCAAATTAATAACCAATCTTTTTTCCTATCTCGGTTAACAAAATTATAAGATAATGTCATATAGTGATTTAGATCAATATTCTTCTGAAAGTCGTACAACATATTCAATGTTCTTGTTCAAAGATTTCTATAAAGGTTAAAGGTTATCAAAAAAAGTGAGTTGATAAAATTATAGCATACCTGGGATTCTTAATCCTGGTATTTATACAAATTTCCCTTCAGTGTCTGAAACACCTGTTCATTTATAAGAAATGAATTTCATTTTTTTGACAATACACGAGGATATGAACTGCAACTCTTCACGCCCGCAGACCAGGGATGTGGACGCACTATGTTGTAAAGATTCATACGCGCATTGTTCACAACTTTATAAGGAAATGTCTATCATTGCAAATACATCAATGATAAAAACACTGGAAATGTAAAAATTACATAACATCTTAAATGTGTCAAAGATATTGGACCAGGGTAGATAAATATTATAACAGACAATCATGATCTGAGTGGACAACAAATTCGTGGTTGTGGATCGCTTCAGATTCTCTACACCTATAGGTATGCAAAAGTCCTTTTTTATTTGAACCAGCCGAGTAATAATCTAGTATTTAAAGCGTCTGTTACTGGATATGACACGAACTGACAGTGGCTTAATTAATCAAAAACACTGCTTTCGCTCCAAAAAGTAATCAAAAACACTGCTCTCACCCCAAAAAAATAAATGCACACTGATCGTTTGCGGTTTTCTCCATAAAACAATCACTGTATACAATGTGATGTCTTGACAGGGGTGACGTTTTGTTTGCATCTGCGTGCCTTGTTTTATTTGTTATAGAAGGAAATATTGGATGATAATTATAAATAAAGAGAGCGTAACTGATACGTTGTCCAATAATAAAGGCTGTTAGAGGAGCACATACCCGTAGTAAGAGATGGACCAATCAGAAACACCGTCACAGTTGTGTAGATTATCCTTATACCTTGACCAGTGATGGCCTAATTAATATTGTAACTTGCTATTGTAGACATATTGATTATCCTCAACATAAATCAGACATGTTGTGTTCGTGTATCTACCTCAATACGTTGACAGAAGTGAAATAACCATAACTAAACCAATCATTATCACAGACTCACAAAGCAATGTTGAGCTGCAGACACCCCACCCACCCCACCCCCCTCGTTGTGCGAGAAAAGACCATTATTGTGCGTTGACCAGAGTTTAATTTTGTTTCGTTTGTAGTAGTTTATTTCATTTGTTTATAATGAATTTCATTTCGTTATACTACGAAAAACGACGAAGCATTTTTTTTTGTGTCCAAAAATCAGATTTCCCATCTTTCACTCAAGGATCATATAGATACTGTCAGCTTTGTTAGGGAGGGGCAATTGAAATGACGTCACCAGCTATAGACACTCACTGCTGTGTTATGGAGTGGGCGTCGTTCTTTATTATGCCCTCTGTTACTGTGACACGTGGTTGTTTGTAGTATATTGTAACCTTGAGAACATCTCAATGGTATTTTTACAATTATATGATAATCAGCTAACTGCGTATAATTTAGCGTGTCTAATCATATGAAAGGAAGCATTTGGAGAATGGGCAAATATGTAATATGTTTACATGTTTCTGACAGGTTCAGTGCTTTAAAAAATCTTGATAAATTACATAAGGTATTTTTTTTTTTTGTATTTCATGTTGAAGAAAAAAGTTGTACAAGCTAAAACATGGATGGTTGAGTATAGTAATATCTTTTGATGTATGTTTGACGTAAATCATAGTAATAAGGGCATGACCTTAGTTTAATTAATTAGTGATTAGTGTTAGTTTAATTACTTGATATTTAAATATCTGAAGGTTCAAAAGCCTGAAGAATAGCTATTCAGTTGTTAGTCGTCAAACATCAGGTCCGGGCCAGATCAATCTGGGTCAAGGTCAACACGTACATACATGCCTAACATGGCTTTACTCTTCAACTATGAAATACTAGTATTATTAAAGGGACAACATAAATCATAGAAGCCCAGTATTCTGGCCTAAAATTTAATCAATGATCATCAACATAAAGGGGGGGGGATCACACAAACGTGTTAGTTTCGTTTGTAAATACCAGTGTTATATGCATCATTTCTGTCTTTAGAAGATATAGTTTCGTATCATTCCTGTCTCTAGAAGATATAGTTTCGTATAGAATCGAGCCCGCGCTGACTAGAAGTGAGAGGCCTTGTGATTTTGAGCGCAATGCTCTAACCACTCGGCCACGGAGGCCCCTTGTAGTGAGCCACATTACTGCGGGTTTATGATGACGTTGTAAAATATTGATAGGTATAAGTTATCACTTTATTATGAGATGGCCAAAACAAATTACGTGCGGAGTGATGTAAATCGATTTCTGGGGCTGTGCTAGTCATTTGTCTCTGGACAATTAGTGGTTCCGTTTGATTGACTTACAATAATCATGATAAAGCATTTATTAAGGACAATAAGACGATATTACTGCAATATCATTATTACTATTTCTTGCACATTCTTTCATGAACTGCAGTGACATTCATGGTAAAATATCAGGGAAATTAATCCATTTTAAAGTCACTTTATTATTTGTGGGTTCGGTCACTTAATAATTGTTACAAAGTTATCATGACTTAAAAGATTATCAATATGTTTCACAAAACACCAGGGGCGGACCCAGAAATTTTTCAACAAAGGAGGTTGGGGGTTGGGCTCAAAGTTCCACCCCCCCCCCCCCAAAAAAAAGAGGGGCGGTGGGTTGAAGTACTGAAACTAGCATAATATTTTTTTTGTTCAAAATGTTTATCCAAAGAGGGAAAGCAGTTACAAAATTCAAAATTCTGATCAACACGAATGTAACAATTATTCTGAAGTAAAAAAAAACCGCTTATCAGAAATCGCTCCACCAGAATATACCCAAGTCAAGCTTATGAAAAGCGATGCACAGAATATGTCTTGTAATGGCTATTCAGGGAGGTATCAAGTTCAACATCTGGCGTCTTGATTTCAATGGAGTTTTTTATGTTGCTGATTGTTTTGTATTTGTTTTTATTTCAGTGTTTGGGGTACAAGGACAATTAAATGGTAAGTAGAAAATTATGTAATTATTGATGAAATTTTCATACGCTAACTGTTTATGTGGCTCGTCTAATGTGTTTGAATTAGCATATGGGTATCATCTTGTTTTAATTCCGCGGTTCTGTTGATATTTACACTGGATATAATTTGCTTTATCTGATTGTTTATCATTGTTATTCACATTAAAAATCAGTCAACCGGGAGGTGGTGACCTGTCAACATGCGATGCTTACTCCTCCTAGGCACCTGATCCCACCTCTGGTATATTCAGGGATCCACGTTTACCCTATTCTTAATTTTGTATTCTTTATAGGCGTTATGAGATTGCGCTCTGTCTGTTATCTTCACTTTTTTTATATTATACACGGAAAAAAAATCTTAATCTACTAACATAGCAAACTGACTGAATTGAACGGAGGCAAGTTCAGTTAAGAGAGTTAGCTCCTTGGCCCTGCTTGGTGTTTGACTGTTTCAGGTGTTGGTTCAATACTGATCTGATTGGTCAAAACATATTATACATATATTTCTTAACCCTACCAGTTTAAAAACGAAATGTGTCAATTCAAAATTTTTAAGACAGTGTTAAAAATTGGCAATATTCGTAACACATGCAAGTTCTTTTAAACTCACAATTCTACATCATCATGAATTTTCTCGTCTATCAAGTGCCAAAAGTTGTTATCTATGCATGTATTTCCCAGGCCCTCTACTGGTATTAAACTTGCCTATGTAATTGTTAGACGACATAATTGTGTATCTATCTGATTTGTGTTCTTTATGTTGTGTTGACACCAACAAACAAATCAAGTACACGTGTTAGTTAATAAATCGTTATTACATTTTAAGTGCAAAAAGGTCAAGTTTCACACACTGTATCTCAGTAACAAGCACTATGACCCATGTTTTCTTTTTGATTTTCTAATTACCTATCAATGCAGAATTCAAAAATACACTTCCCCCCCAAAATTGACAACATTACAAAACTCAGGTGCGAAACCTCTTTAAATGTACTTTACGTGTATTTACAATCTACAGACACTCCGAGATTCAGGCTGATGTCCAACATTTTGAATCAAGGTATTCCAAAAATTTAAAAGTACAAAGATTGGCATAAGCAAATGAAGGTATTTTTTTTCAATTTTATAATTTTATTTTATTTTTATTTTTATTTTTTTTTTTTCCCTTTTCTATTTTTTTTTTTTTTTTTTTTTTTTTTGCTTCTTAAAGTGATTAAAAAAAATTCATAGTCACTAAGTTTTAAAATTGTCCATTTTCATAAGGATGAAATGATAGAAAATAAAATCGCGGCAAATTAACCCTCCATACAGTAGACTATGTATAGTTACTTTTATTATTCTCTGACGTGATTAATTGATGTTTTCCGCCACATTCAACAATTTTTCAGTTATCTGGTGGCGTCCAGTTTTTGTAGGTGGAGGAGAGATTCCAGATACCATGTACTCGGGAACAGACCACCGACCTTCCGAAAGTAAACTGGCAAACTTTCTCACACATATCGACGCGAGCGAGAATCGAACCCGCGTCGACTAAAGGTGAGAGGCCTTATGATTTTGAGCGCGATGATCTAACCACTTGGCCACGGAGACCCCCTAAATAAGATGTATCATTTCAACAAAAGTAATTATTTTCGTATTGGAAGCATATTTCCAACTTTCATAAATTATATGATTGCTTCATTCTAACGCATGCGTGTTACTCATCAAAAATAAACTCTGCGTGCTTATCTATATAAGACTGTTGAATGTCTTACATGTACTTAACTGTCGGTTATCTGTCGACAGCTTAGTATTCATTTGTAGGGCTGTTTTCTTTTACTTCTATCATAGGATATTTCTTTTAAGTATTTTTTTTTCCGTAAGGTACCCAGTATGCATACTGCAATTCCTATTCATTCGTTCCATTCACTGGAATATCAAATTTGAATATCCAGATTTGTGAGATTTTAAAAACTGAAACATGACTTTTGACGAATGTCGTCTTTGGAAAGGGTAGTTGGATTAATTATCAAATAGACGTCTCCATATGAGGGAAAGATTCTCGAGTGGGGCGTTAAACAACATACAATCAATCAATCAATTATCAAATGTGGAATTAAAGTAAATTTTGTTTATAATACAGTTGTAATGATGATGTCAGCTGGAACCAAATCTTAATACATGAATTCATGTAACTCCTCTAATTCTATCACCCCGTGGGGATCCGGGTTGATAGAATAGGTCCTCAGTACCCCTTGTTTGTCGTAAGAGGCGACTAAATGGGGCGGTCCTTCGGATGAGACCGCAAAAACCGAGGTACCGTTTCACAGCAGATGTGGCACGATAAAGATCCCTCCCTGCTCAAAAGCCATAAGCGCCGAGCATAGGCCTAAATTTGCAGTCCTTCACCGGCAATGGTGACGTCTCCATATGAGTGAAAGATTCTCGAGCGGGACGTTAAACAATATTTAATCAATCATCTAATTCTATCATTCTTTGTTTTCTTTGATAGATAAATGAATCGCCTGTTTGTTTTCACGTGACTGACACAAGATCTTAATATTCCTTTTATACTTTTTATCCATTCTGACATGCTGCACGTGTTTTTGTTCTTTTTTTAAAGTACATCTTCTGGCGTAAGTTTTCATTCCTAGTAGAAATGAAGTTCAGTCGCCAATTGAAAAATCGGGATACACACATTTTTCTTTTATCAATTTGGTTATTCTATTGGTTTATTTTATGAGTCTTTCTGCAATAAAATTATCTCATAGGAATGAGAGGTCTGTTGTAAGACTTTTTTTTTTTTTTTTTTTTTATCAATTCAAGTATTTCATAGGTTTGTTTCAATTTTTCCAATAGAAATTGTTGTGTTTATTAATCTCCTTGCGTTCAGATTTTTTTTAAAAATTGATATTCTATGTATCAAATTAATTATCTTACAGGTCTGTTATCAGGTGGTACATGTGTAATTTTGATAACTTTATAATGTGATATTTTTTAATAACTCAGCGCAGCAATAACAGTTATCCCTTATGTTTTGAATTTTAATAAACAAGCTTCTTTTATGCACACAAAGAATTAAAACATATCTATTTCGAAATGCCTATTTTTGTTACCGGCATGTTTGAAATATTTTTGAAAAATCCTAAACTATGCACTGCCTGACATTTCAAGATTAGACGTGTAATTGATACTAGATAAGCTTATAATGAGAATTTAATTATTTTTAGATAGCTGACAGTCGAAATGTCAAATGACAAGGAACCATATATAAATCACTGTCAACACAACGCTGAAAAACACACACAGTCCCAAGCTGTGATCTAAACGCGTCTCAGAACTTAACTTCAAAATCGTTCTGTCGGAGTAGGATTTTTTTTAAATAAAATTTTCCGTAATGATTAGTATTCGTGACACAGATGCAATAGTGCATACTACACTGGTACTGGAATCAGTAAAATCTAAATAATGCAATCACTGCTGTATTACGAGTGTCTTCTATTCAAGATGTACCTAAATGTCGGTAATGGGTAAATAGCGCAATCAGCCTAGTTTATGTCTTTGATAATAAGTCTTTTGTAACATAGTAATTGCCGTGCTAAATGCCACTATAAAGTTACTGAAGGATGTACAGATCAGTTGTTTTGCACTGGTTTTTGGGTGACTTTGGAGTGATCATTCAATAACATTGCACTGGACAGTAAGGAACACAACAGTGGTCATTTTCTGAATTTGTAAAGACCATTCAGTAACTTTTCAGTCACTGTAAACCTCGATGCGTTCTCCGAATCACCAATTGTTGTACAGTTTTAAATGAAATAAGCTTAAGTTTTGAAAATGCATGAGAGGATGAATCTCGACGTTTCACGCCAGCATGTTTTATGAAGAGTGTTCGGCGTCATGAAAAGTACGCCGATGTGAAGGGTAGCAGTTCATACCCTCATGTATTTTCAAAAATGAAATTTATATTTTATATTTACATTCTGCATTCTACTTAATTTCCTTTCTGTCGGAATTTTTTCAACCATCAAAATGTACGTAATGATAATTGATCAAGATTCATACGTGCATTGTCTACAACTGCAGCGCATTCATGACGAAATGACTATCATTACAATCTGTAAAAATATCAAAGGTAAAAACGCAAGAAATGTAAATATTTACACTTGTTGCATATTTACATTGGTGCACAATAAAACAGCAACTATAGTAACAAAACAATAGGTTAGATCAAAGTGACCACGTGCTATGTGGAGAATGGTCCAAGGTCAAAGTGACCACGTTCTATGTGGAGAATGGCCCAAGATCGAATTGACCACGTTCTATGTGTGGAGAATGGCCTAAGATCGAATTGACCACGTTCTATGTGGAGAATGGCCCAAGATCGAATTGACCACGTTCTATGTGTGGAGAATGGCCCAAGATCGAATTGACCACGTTCTATGTGTGGAGAATGGCCTAAGATCAAAGTGACCACGTGCTATGTGGAGAATGGCCCAAGATCACAGTGACCACGTGCTATGTGGAGAATGGCCCAAGATCACAGTGACCACGTGCTATGTGGAGAATGGCCCAAGATCACAGTGACCACGTGCTATGTGGAGAATGGACCAAGGTTTAAGTGAAGACTTACTATGTGGAAAATGGACCAAGATTAAAGAATCACACGCAGTTTTTTCTTATCTTAATGATGGAGTGAAATGAACTATATACAGATATTAGAACGGTTAAGTTTTGGATGAATCTGTTCTGTCCCATAGAAAAGGAATTCAATTTCTCTTCGTTTTCTTTTTAGCCACACAGAATGGAGGAATAACAAATGGAGTCTCAAACACTCAACCGACGATGAATAATGCAGATGCAATCAAAGTAGCAGAGACGCTTGTACAAACAGCCAATCAGCTTCTTTCGATTTTAAAACGAGGCAGTGGTGGGTATTGCACCTGTAGTGTTACAGATGTACTAGTTTTATTGACATATTTTTATTTACATATTTTTATTGACATATTTTAATGTTCGTATGCCTCTGTAATGCTTCCACATATTTATGTAGCACCTCTGCTCAATGTATGCTATTTCCTGTTCCGCTTTCATTGTCTTGCTGTGCTAAACAGCTACGTGATCTTATTCGCCGCTTTATTTTCATTGACAGAGATGTATAGATTACTTGGGTCGTTTAATATTTTATCCACCTTTTTAGCAGGCAACAGGGGTCTTGAGGAACTGCCCAGAGGTACGCAGTGATCAAGTTGTAGATATGACAATCCCTTTGTGCACGTAGAATTCATCATGAAAGCAAAATTACATTTATACACAGAAATGTTATAAATAACAATAGAAAAAAAGACAAAGAAAATATTTTTTTAAATATGAAAATAATATCTTCTTTTTCAAGATTTTAGTGGTTGGGGTTGTGGTGGTTGTATAGTTTATTTTAATGAATTTCATTATCTTTAAGGATTCATTTAACATTAACTATCACTATGATATTGTTTAAAGTCGTCTTTTATGGCTGGTACTTGTCGGTTGATAAGCATTTCGTATCATCATGCATCACGCGTCATTCATAACTTTACACCTCATTTTATAGTTACGTATCACGTGTCATCTATAGTCTTCAACACATTTTTTAGTTACGTATCACGTTTCATTTATAGTCGTACGTCACATTTAGTTACGTATCACGTGTCATTTATAATCGTACGTCACAATTAGTTACGTTTCACGTGTCATTTATAGTTGTACAACACACAACCGTACAATGCAACTTTCAATAGACACGTGTACACGTCATAGTCATGTAACGCATTCTATCCTAGATGCGTGTTATTCATAGCCGTATAAAGCACTTTTTTCCCCACTAGGTGTCTCCACACTCTCTCCTTTTCCCACTACAGACGCTTTATCTTTCTTCACCAGCGCCACAGGAGGTTAGGATACATAGAACCATAGTTACACCTCTGTAGACAGAACACATAAATCCCCACCTCTGTCGATACTCAATACCTGGGGAGTTAAGCTAACAGTTCTCAAATATTGTACTTTCACCATTGTTTTCGTTGTAGTCCAAATTTGCTATTTTCCCGTTTTGTGCAAAAAAGAAAAGCCATGTCAAGGAAGCTTTATTTGGTGACAGATGTCCAAAATTTAATGCCCACTTAAAGTGGTGAAACTGTATTTACATTTTTTAGACTGTAGCGACTTACATAAATCACATCCCAAGCGTCCGTGTTGGAAATGTAACGAAAGTCATCTTCCTCTGATGATGTGCGCTCATAATATGGATATAACTTTTTACCCACAAAACTGTAATGTACGAAAAAAAAACCTGCGTACTTACCTAATATATAATATATATATATATATATATATATATATATATATATATATATATATATATATACGTTTCTCTGGCCTACCCTTTGATTATAAATTTTACCCTTGGACGGTTATTTGTTAACAGAGTAAGAAAAAATATCGGAGTAGCTATTCTCTCTCTCTCTCTCTCTCTCTCTCTCTCTCTCTCTCTCTCCAATGTTTCCTACGTAATTTTGAACTCCATCAGATAACGACTCTAGAAATTGTGAAATTCATGACTTGATTTTGAGACAGATTATATGAAGATTTACATATATCTTTCTCGAGTTTTGAATTCATATCGATTAATAAATCAATAAATTGTGGAAGTTCAGTGATCAAAAGTACACGTTATTTTATATCCCTAATTATTGTCAAACTGTAAACAAGCCGTGGTTATTCCAAAGTACTAGAGATATGGTCTCCACATAATTGTGGTACCTTACCATAGGTCATTGGCTCCCTATGAGTTGACTTTGACTGAATACTTTAGAAACAACCGCTATAAATTTTACAATGACTGGTAAGTAAAATTCCTTGTGTAACATCCAGTTCTGGGCACACTAATTAGCGGGAAAGACCCTAAACGGACATATTAGATTGCTTTTCATCCCGTGATCGGTTTTATTAGGAAGTAGTGATAATTTAGTATAAATCACCCTAGAAATTAACAAATCATTAAAAAGTAGAAATTATTGTCTAAAACAATCCTTCTCGTTTTGTGGTCTCTATCTGTTTACTTGTTTATATATAATTTGTCCTCTAGAATGTCTTTTTTAATTAAGATAAAACCACATAAAGACCAAAAATAAAAACTATTGTATTTTGATTGAATTGTAATTTCTCACAATGTGCATAAAGTAACAATAAAAATAAATCTGTGAAGTTGTCACCATTAATTATGAAAATAGAAAAAAAAATATATAATTTATGGGGCATACCTAAGAAACATCTGGTTTTTAGAGTTATCTATGTGGATACGACATGACTAACTGTTTATCCCTTTAGCACCAACCGTTCTCTGTCCGAATGGCAGGCCTCAGAGTCAATGTAACCCTGACCCCTGTGTCACGTGGGACTGCTCCAACATTGCCGGAGTCCAGTGCGAGTAAGTATCCTGTATGGTTATTAATTTTTAAGACACTAACAACTTTAAATCGATTTATTTGATATTTTTCCTCCAAACCAGAAAGTAGAAATATCATAAACGAAGTCAAAATTACAAGATTTTTGTTTTATTTTATTTCATTTTATTTATTTATTGTTATTTGTTGGAGACCCACGATATCTATGTTGATTGGTTTTTTTGTTTTTTTGTTGTTGTTTTTTTTTTGGTTGTTTTTTTTTTACACCTTGAAATTAATATGATAGATTGTGGTTGCAGTCACACACTGATCGCTATCCAAATATTGTTCTTTTTTTGTGGAGCTTACGTTTAGATACACTGCAGATTTTGTGTGACATCGTTTTACCAAAAGTTATTTCCCTTTGCCGCCATGTTTTTTTTGTTGTTGTTGTTGTTTTTTTTGGGGGGGGGGGGGGTCCAGAAGATAAATCTTCGTCTTTGAGTAACTAAATTTGTGCAACAAAAATATTTAGCATAGAATTATTGCCCCATTAAAATTGTGAATTGGTGGAACTTCTAAGAAAGAACCAATGTACTTCTGAATAAACAGCTGAAATTGATAATGTAATGAAGGAGTTTGTGCAAATTGAATTTCAGCATGGCGGCCAAAGGGAAGTAACTTTTACCAAACTATCGTCAATCGAAAACTATCCAGGCTTCAACGGGTATATTGAATAAATCCTCGGAAATTCCACTAGTGTACGAAAGGCAATTTAAGTAAAATCATGAAAAAATCGCGCAATAACATCTTGTGTCAATCCAATATCCTAGCTTATCCTCTTATTTTAGTAAAGAGTTTTAATAAGTTGAAAAGCCGCTGGTGAACCTTTTCTCTAATTTTGTTTTTATTTTTGTTCGTTGAACGACCCTTTTAAAAGCGCTTTACTTAGGCTGAGACTTTACCAGAAGATGAAGTACATATTAAGACCTATGCATGGCGTCTACTGCTGTGGCGGTTAGGGATCTTTATCGTCACGACAAGGGATCTCGGATTTTAAAATCTCACCCGAAAGACTCGTATTTTCATGTCTATAAACACCGGCCATTTGGCGAAGGATACATCTTTACGTCTTATGTTGGACGTGGTACGAGCGGAACTCAAATCGACGACAACCTTCAACCCCCCCCCCCCCCCTTCCAATCATTTATCAAACATATTAACCACTGATGCACCGAAACCCATCTCTCTACTGTATGCTAAACTGCTGATTTATACAGCGAATATTTCGTTTTTCTTTTGAAGGCGTGCCTGTGATTCGTGTGATCCAATTTTCAAGACACGTGGACGTGACGTCACATCAATTTGTGAATTAAGGCGTGTTCCAGTTCCTTTCCACCTCATGAACACGCCTATCTCTCCATTTGATAGTTTTGCAACTGAAGGTATGATTTCATATATAATTAGAGATTTCTATTCATTTCATACAATAGAAAGTAAATTGAGGTTTTTTGACGTCGAGAAATAAAATTAAATAAAAATGTAAAGTTGATGACTAGTTAAAAGTTTTCTACTGAGATAAAATATCTTGAAAAGTTTATATCTGTGGTATGAAATGTATGAGAACTTGACAAAGCAAAATCTAACGGTCTTTTTGTTTGCTTTATCCGGTCCTCAAGATGTTTCAGATCAGTTCAACCTCATGTTGCAGGCCCTTAGGAAGCAATTTCTATGGGAGGGCAGAAAATGGTCTTCAGTGACAGATTTTAACCGATTTTCTGAATTTAATACTTTGCGACAAGAAGGAGAATCCACCTCCTTATTTCTCCCTATTTTACGAGCCTCCTTCTTCTTGTAGGCCTGCTCTAATCCTGTTCCTACTGTATGAACTCGATCCTCCCTGTATGTTCCTACCGGCCTACTCCTTCCCTGTTCCTACTTCACCTCTATTCCTACGGGTTTAATCCCATTTTAGTCCTACGGGTCTACTTCCTTCCTTTTCTCCTACAATGCTTGCTCTATCCTTATGTATAACGGACTAGTCCATTTTCCTACAGGCAAGCTGTATCCCTGTTTCTGTGGGCCTACTCTTTTCCTATTAATACAGTCCTTGTTTCTACGTGTGTATTTCTTTATTCCCACAGGACTGTTCCATCTCCATACTCCTATGAGACCACCCCCCCCCCCCTCATTCCTACGAGTCTACTTCCTTTATTCCTACAGGACTGCTACATTTCTTTTCCTAAGGGCCTGCATTATTATATTGTCATTTGTATTTCTAAGTACAAAAGAACTATTTTTATTGTTGTATTATGCACCAGTTTCATAAATGTGTCCATTTCAATTAAAGGTTTCCATCCCATAGAGAGTCTTATCCTTAGAGGGAATTTTCCAAACAAATAACCTACCCAGTGACGTCATTAATCAACCCAGTGACGTCATTAGTCTACCCAGTGACGTCATTAATCTACCAACTGAAGTTAATGCTCTCTTGATAGAAGGTGTTCTTGCCGAGTAGAATTGTATGTTTTAGATACGATTCAAAAGATTTAATTTTACATTAGTTTTCAAATAGTGCCAAAATATCCTGCATGATGTGAGTCTGTATTGTTTTATTATTGCTAGTACTTCTGTAGACGTAGTTCATTGAAATGGGGAAAAGGGTGGCTTTGTGGAACCAGTTTACATACTCTTTATAGTTGTTACTGTGAATAATTTGATAATAAATTAGAGCATGCTCAAATACTTACGTACATCTTGTATGAATTAATATATACAACAGTACATATGCAGCACAGCCTTTTATTTCATGTGAGTGGTGTACTTCAGCAGTGAGTAAACCATAACTCTAGTCATCACCCGTTGGATAAAGGCGATTTCATTTCTTGCGAAAAAGCATGGCGTAACATCCACTTGAATGTGACCTGTAAATAACAACAGATAAACTGAACAGTGTGTAGTGTGAATTTATATCAATCACAATGGTGGATCTATTTGGTCGACGAAACCTCGCGATTGTATTTACCATTTCTATTTAGATAAAACATATGTAAAATCACACTATATCGTAATACTTCATGCATAAGATATAACCATAAATACGACAGGTGCGCTGCGCAAACGAATTTTCTATTTCTATTATACAGCTGTGGCCGTGAGTGTTACTTCTTATAGCTCTTTATAGGTTTTTATTAGCATACATAACTGTTCTTTATTTTCGCTGCAATTTGGTTTTTTTGTTTTTATTTTTTTTGTGTTTTTTTTTTTTTTGTTGTTTTTTTTTTTGTGTTTTTTTTTTTGTAATTTCTACTTTCGCTTTCGAATGTACGAAAATAACTTTGAAAATGACCAACAGCGAACCATGTAAATATTTTTATTAACTGTATCTGCGCATGCTTTAAACAGTGCATATACCACTGATAATAAAGACGTTTAATTTTTCCATACTCAGTAGCTTGTTTTTAACACTTACACACACTGTGAGCATGTTAGTTTCTGTATCATAGTGTAGTACATGTGTATCCGCCCATCCCATCCCTGAACTTGAACCTCGTATCAAAGTTCTTGGATCAACACTAGTGGTTCAAAATGTCCTCATAGGGAGACTGTTTGTTTGTAGTCATCAGCGCTCTCGATCTCGACTTTCTGCCTGGTGATTTCATTGACAAGATTAGAGATCAACAATCTCCGACTCCGTCCGCCCGTCCGTCAGCCAATGAGGATAATCAAGCCAAGAAAAAGCAGCGCCCTAGAAAGAAAAAGGTCCAAAAGAAAGCGAAGAGAAATAAAATTTCACAGAAAACGCGTAAGGCGGTGCAAACGACCACTTCTGCTCCAGAGCCCAGGGTTTTAAGAAAGCCCGATATTAACCCACGGATTCAGGATGTTCAGCCCGATATTAACCCACGGATTCAGAATGCTCAGCCCGATATTAACTCACGGATTCAGGATGTTCAGTATAAAAATAAAAACGTGACCGAAGCATATCTCCTGCCATCACAAAACCAGATTTATCAACAAACCGTTCATCCAAATGTTATTTCTTCATCAATATTGGACCAGATACCTTTATCAGCTCTAACGCACTTGCTACCGGAAGTGCGAAGTGTAATCGAATCTAGAAATAACATTTATAATCATAGGCAAACGCCGGAGGCAACACGAAGCAGCAAGCAGGTGCCCGTTGCTGTACATCAGCCCATGCTCTCAAACATGGTCGTCAACTACAAAAATCAGCGGACTAAGTTGCTTCCCCTGACGCCCTCCCAGTTTAGCAGAATTAATAGCGATCCGAACAGAAATGCTATTCTTCAGAGTTTGAGGGACGTTCTTGGTGCAAAACCGTTTTCGAACACGTTGCATATGAATGTGAAATCCGGAAACAGGATGGCGGAAGCCAGGCCGGTCAGTGCAAATGGCCAGAATTTGGCTCATAATACCATTATTGACTCAAACATTCCATTCCAAAGGAAAGGTCGGGGGCCTCTGAAATTCTTCAACTGAAATCCAATGTATTCATTGAAGTCAACACTGATATTTATGGAAGTCAATATTGACATTAAAGTCAATATCGATATTTATGGAAGTCAATATTGACATTAAAGTCAATATCGATATTTATGGAAGTCAATATTGACATTAAGGTCAATATCGATATCGGATCGTACTTTACTTTTATGATTATCATTGAAAATACTTCATTTAGCGGAGTAGATTTGACGTGAATTACTTCAAACTCATTTCTGAAAGAAATTTATCGTAAATCTTATCAATACATATTGATATTACTCGAATATATTCCAATACTTGTTTTGTCGAACAAATGTATAATGTTTATTAACACATTTTTCCCTTGTCTAATTCTACCTCGAAAACAATGACAGCCTTTTAAACGTAAACCTTAAAAATTGCAAAAAGGTTACACGAGGTATCGGTCAAATTATATAGATATATATATATATATATATATATATATATATATATATATATGTAGAGGAAAACTTATATTTTTAGCTTTATAAACATATATATATATATATATATATATATATATACATGTGTATATTTACTTCAGTGGTGGATGTAGAGGGGTGGGAGTTACCGTTGGTTGCAACACCCTTTAACTGAAATTTTTAACAAAAATTATCATTTTGGGGTTAAATGACTCCAATTGTCGACGGAAGCGGTACCGCCTTTGGTCACTATCATCCCTTAAAAGTTTCTGAACCCCTCCCCCTGAACAGATTCTAATTTCCCCCTGAAAAGTTCCTGATTCCGCCCCTGAAAACTTCATGATTCCGCCCCCTAAATAGTGCTTTTCAATTTACAACTCGTCTTTTCGTCAGTTTTTAAAGAAATCCTGTAGAGCTCACCTACAAAATACTAGAATGTTACAACCGTAAGATAAATGTCAAAACAATTACTTGACACCAAAGACCAGATAAATTACTTTTTAATAAATATGATTTAACAGCAAATATTTGTTAGTTAACATACATTGGGGTTTTTTTTTTTGGTTTTTTTTTTTTTTTATAAAAATACGTTTTCCTTTTTAGAAAATAGAGACCTCTTGTTTAATGATTATCCATTAAATCGGTTGAGTATTTCAGTGTGAAGTCTTGATAACGTAAAATGTGTACATTCCGTGCACATTCACCCAGTGATCTGAAACATACTTCACAGATAGTTCAACTATTTCAGTAATCTATACACTGCTACCAACATTTTAGAATTTTTGAGAATTAACGCGATTATTAATTACTCACAAATAATGGGAAATCTGGGTTATATCAAATCTGAGTAAGTACAGGAACTAGTTTTTTAAATTGAAAATAATTCTAATGGTTTTACTCATCACACTGCCAGCTTCGTGTTGTCCACCAGATTTTTTTTTATCACTGCATTATATATTCTGATGCATGTATTGACATATTTACTAGTTGCATTGTTTTTTATCTGAAATAAATCATCATTTTTCTCCAGTGTTTTGTGTTTTATAAATCGCCAAAAGACAACAAACAATTTCGGACAAGAAACGACCATGAAAAAAAATATTTATAACATTGAAAACAAAAACAAAACAAAACAAAAAACAAAACAAAAAAAACAACAAAACAAAACAAAAAAAAAACCCAAACAAACAAACAAACAAAAAAACACAACCAACAAACAAACAAACAAATAAAAACAAACAAACAAAACAACCCCCCCCCCAAAAAAAACAACAACAACAAAAAAAAAAACAACAACAAACAAACAAACAAAGAAATAAAAACAAACAAACAAAACAAAAACAAACAAAAAACAACAACAAAGAAATAAACACAAACAAACAAAGAAACAAAACCAAAACAAAAAAAACCCTCCAAAACTAATGAATAGGTAAATATTGAATAAGTAACTGGAAATAAAAATAATGGGGGAAAATTTAAAACACCTTGAAATTAATTATTGTTATGGTACCAGATCTCTATTGTGTTACATGAATTGATAAAGAGCCGTTTCTGCTCTCTGCTCTAGTTGTTAGGTGTGGTGTATTAAGAAGCATGGTAAACCGTTTGACGTTATTGTGTCATGGTGCTGGTTATCTGTGGTCAGTGATGGATTAATTATCTGATAGAGGTCATCAGACAAAAAAAAAAACAGACCATCGTCATCAATCATTATATCGCACATAATGTATTCAGTAGGCTCGATAATAGCTGTCATGCATATCTCTATAAATTTAAATGAGGTTTGTTTTATTTTGTTATACGTCTCATCGAGTATTTTTCACTCATACTGAGACATCAACAGCTGTGAGTTCGAGCTTACGGTCGTAGCAGTGAGGGTTCTTTATCATGCCAATGGCTGTCTCAACACGTATGAGGATTTTATTGTTTGTTTCATGTAACATCGAGAATTCCTTTACTCAAATTAAGCTGTTGTAGGTGAAATGCTCAGCGCTCAGGGTCGTAGCAGCGAGGGTTCCGGCACGGAACCACTGTTTTTAATTTCATATCCGAAAGTCCCGTGATTCTCACTTCGAAATGTCGAGCATCAATTCTTGAAGGAGAAATCACTGCTGTGTTTACGTCTTAGGTTTGACGCGGTCGTGGCATGAGCGGGGATCGAACACATGACCGCCCGGTTTCGAAGCGAACGCTCTAAAACTAAGCTACCTTCACCTGTTTCAACAAACAGGTAACGTGTAGATGTATTAGATTATAGTATGTGAATACGACGTGGGAACCGGTCGCGGTAGCTGAGTGGTAGAACGTTCGCTTTTTCATGAGTTCGAGCCCCGCTTGTGTCATGGCCGGTCAAACCTAAGACGTTAACATAGGTAGTGATTGCTTCTTCGCCAAACGCTCGCTATTTAGAAGTGAGAATCACGGGTCTTCCGGGTATGACCTTAAAAATGGAGGCCTCGTGTCGCAACAGGAGTTGGCGCATTAAAGAACCCTCACTGTAGCAGCGCCGTAAGCGCTAAACATGGGTCTAAATTGTGGTACTTCACCGACAACTGGTGACGTCTCAATATGAGTTAAAAATTCCTGACAAGACATGAAACAAACAAACAAAATACGATATAGATTGATAGGTATATAGTATGATAATTTAACATATAGGTAGATAGTTTTACAGTATTATATAAATAGATAAGATAGAGAGATTAAGAGATGGTTTGACAGAATTACAACACACTATTTAGAAAGGCGGATTAACAAGGAAATGTAAAAATAACCATAGTGTGCTAGCAGATCACAACTTGACCTGTCTTGAGACTGTAACAGATAAACTATCGAAGTTTATTAATATTATTTACATCTAAATAGTCAAATAGTTGCAACAGTTTATGCATTGAGGTTTTTTCGTTTTTGTTTTCTAAGAGAAGCATGATAAATTAAAAAGAATAACAGAGTAGATTAAATTTAGGAAAAGTAGACGTTCGAGAATTGAACCTTGTGGCATGCCATGACCAGCATTAATTTGTTTCGAATGAGCTTATTTTCTGTAGTCGTCTTTAATTCCACGTGTTTTTCTGCGTTGGTACATTTCAAGGAGCTTTAACAATAATTTCACGATAAATGGAATTTTTATCGTATATCAAATATTTTCTTTTTCTTTATAAAGATTGAATTATTGTTCGTTGTTTTCCGCCACACTCCAACAATTTTTCAGTTATCTGGTGGCGCCCAGGTTTTATCGGGGGGGGGGGGGGGGGGGGGGGGGGCTAGATACAATGTACCCAGGAAGAAACCACCGACTTTTGTAAAGAATTATTCTTTGAAAGTCTAGGAAATGCCCGTAACTAATGTACTAACGTAACTAATTTTGACCTTTTGTGGGTTTGCTCATTATTCGTCACCGTAACCACTACCCTAGCTAGCTTTAGCGGCAGCGCTCTTATTCTGTGTTATCATGTATATACATTTTGTTTAAATGATTACATTTCATTTTCATCTTATTTTTATTTCTTCATCTTTTTTATCACCACATAATATCTGTCATCCGTTGTAAATATTTTCGGGGCTGGAGTACGAAGCGAGAATGGGAACGGCCGCGGACTGGGCGAGACCCGTCAAACGGTCGAGCTCGGATCGTCGCTCTAAACCGTCTTGTGGACTGCTTCAGCTGTGTCGCGGCCTCTCCCGGGGTCGTCGGCTTCTCTCCTCCATCTACAAAAACTGGACGCCACCAGATAACTGAAAAATTGTTGAGTGTGGCGGAAAAAAACCAAACAATCAATCAATCGAGGCTTAAACCACACCCTAGAAACAGCCTGCTTTAGGAAACTTCTGACTTGTTCTATTCCTGTTTGAGGTTCAGTGATTCATGTTTTATCTATTGCAACTTAATCTAACACAAATCACAAATGTGACATAAATCGTTAGCATCCGATCATTGAGATTACGACAACGAAACGAAAGCTAACATAAAAAAAATATGAAGATAAAAAACAGTGATCAATCTCATAACTCCTATAAGGAATACAAAATTAAGAGTTGAACAAACACGGATCCCTTGACATACCAGAGATGGGATCAGGTACCAAGAAGGAGTAATCATCCCCTGTGGACCGGTCATACCCGCCGTGAGCCCAATATCTTGATCAAGTAAACGGATAACTTCGAGAATCTCTATAATAAATATGAATTAAAGACTATGGCAGATTTGAACATGTGATCTGTGGGTCAACGACCCGACACTTTATCCATTGAGCTACGATGAGACACAAACATAAATTCACAAAACATTGAAATCGCCATCTTGTGACGTGTGTAGTAAGAAATCTTGGTGTAACTAACTACCTAAAACTCGTCAACGAACTTTGGAAAATCTAACAATAATTTACCCATTATGAGAGATTGAATTAAACTATGTAACAGGAAGGGAGAAAATGTAACGGATCAAACTGGAATTCAAACCCTGGCCTCCTAAAACTGCCTTCAGATGCTCTACTGAAATATCCGGCCACGGGCGATGGAACCCGTCTGATCCCTACATTCCCCACTCCTTAAATATCTTCACACCTTGAAGACATCAAACCAGGACCATTATCCTCTGGCAGACATTTCCTTCGTTCAGTTCCAGGGGCTGTTCTATTGCACCAAATGTAATTTCATGAAAGGAGAAAATGCAACACATCAGACCGATATTCGAACCTGTACTCCCAGAACCTCCACTCAAGTGGTGAGCTATCTGACTAATGGCGATTGAACACGTTTGACCGCTTAAATGATTGACGAATGTAATATTGAGGTGAAAGAAATTTACTCCGAATAGAAAAAAGGGGTGACAACTCTTTGTATATGGGTCAAAATATGCCAGTGAGAACAGCCAAAAAGAGTTATCCGACATTTCAGTCACGCTCTAGGAAAAGACGTAAATGAGAGCACAATTTGGCTCTATAGCAATAAACTGAGAATGGACTTCAGTTCAAATTTAGAAACTGTATGCATCTTGATTTGTTCAAAAGTAATGAAATGTTGAATAATATTTAAACTCTAATCTCAACAAGAATTTTGTTGACGTATAGATGTCAATATATTTTATGTATTAGATCTGTTTCAAAATTTGACTTCAGTCGATTCTCAGTTTACAGTTATGGGTCCTGGTGTATTATAAACAAGGCCGATCCATACCCGGACCTTCGTTACTGTATATATACACTCTAAATTCCACATTTCAAAAATAGTTGAATTTGCCAAATAAACATTTTAATAGCATATATTGCAAAACAAATTGGCTAAGCTGGACATGTTTAAATAGGCGGTGTACAACAAACACTGTGCAGAGTTTGATTAATGTTGAAGGAACCTTTTTGAGCAACAGAATACACAAAACATGCACCGTCAAGAGCCGAAATGGCAAGAAGAAGGCTAAGTCGAACATGGTAAAATTCGCAACAAAAATTTGTCAAATTTGCTCATAATAGGAGGTGCAAATTTCAATATGTATACAACTACTGTGCAAAGTTTGAATAATATTGGTTGGATACTTCTCGAGTTACAGATTACGCAAAGGCTGCACCTCTCAGCTTGACGAACGAACGAACGAACGAAGGAAGTGGAGCGGCTACTATACTTGCTGTCACCGTTGGTGACGCCGGTAAAGACTGTATCAAAACAGTCCCAGTAAAGCTATACCGCAACCCTCCCCACCCTTCACGAGCACGGCCCTTAAGGAGGAATACGACATCTTTATAATTGCCGACTTACTTTTAAAACATGAATGAAAATATGAATTTGTATATTAATCCTTTGCAACTGATTGTGTAGCTGGGTAGCTCGTTCGGTTAACGTGTCAACTTTTAATTTGTATAACATGGGTTTAAATCCAGCAGGGTTTAATTTTATTTATTATACATTTTCATATTACTGTGTATTAAAACTACATTTTTATGACCCGGAGTCGAAGATTTGGGGGCATATAGTTTTGTCTGTCTGTCTGTGGCAAAAACACTTTAACCTTGGTCATATCTTTTACCTTGTTTTATATATATCCCTTGGTTCCTACCTTGTTATACATTTCAGACCAGAAACATTTTGCACATGGATCCATAGTCTTATTTATTGAATGTGCACCTAAATCTGTGATCGACATCTGATTCCGGATATTTGATTTGTCAAATAATGAGCAGAAGAATTGATTGTACAATCCCCCCCCCCCCCACTCCTCCTCCTCCCTCTGTAAACTGTCATTCAAAATATGGCGATTACGCTTCATATTTTCAAATGTTTCAAATGGAAACATATTTTATTGCTATTGGGGGGGGTGTTGGGGTGTTGGGGGTGTTATGGAGTGCCAAATTAACATAAACTCAATTAATTGAAGGTATCTTTAATTATTTGAAGATATCATCAATTCATTTGATACATGCAACAATTCAATTGAAGATTTCCTCAAATAATTGATGATATCTTCAATTCTGAATTATTGCGCGCATTAATTGAATTGACGATAGCACTGATTATTCTGCTGAATTGATGCGCACTGTAATTGAATTGTTGCTTTCTTCAAATGAATTGGTGATAAAACAATTCAATTAATGGGCGCAATAAATGAATTATTGCTCTCTTCTATTGGATTAATGATATCAGTAATTCAATTGATGGGCACTAATGATTTTATAGAGAGCAACTATAAAATTAGAGGTATCTTCAATTGAACATATCCAAAATTGAATTAAGATCTCTTTAAATGAATTGTTGCTCTCTTTAAAAGAACTGATACACGCGTTAATTCCTTATACAAAAGCATTGTATATTAATTAAAGATATCTTCAGTTAAATTAAAAAGATCAACAAATCATCTGTACCGAGCTCTAAATTATTTTTTGGGAGCAATATTTCCACCAATTGAATTGATGAGAGCAAGAATTGAATTGATGCGCGCATTAATTCAATATGGAGTTCCTTTGTGACATCTCTTTAGGATTTTAGAATTCAAGACAGGCGCGGACCCAGCTATTTTCATGGGGGAGGGGGTCCAAAAGGCCAGGGGTTTGGGACCTGGTTGATGAAGCAATATCAAATGCGATACAAGGGTGAAAGATAACTATATTTTCTTTCAGTTGGAAAATCCAGGGGGTCCAGACCCCCTACCCCTAGATCCGCACTTGCAAGGTGTGTAGCATAGAAATTGGATGTTAAACATTTTCCCTTTACATAATCCTTATACAAATTAGCAAAGTGGTAATTTTTTTTTATTTCGGCAATGGGAGTGAAAGAAGAAGATAAAAAAAAAAACCCTCCAGTGTTAAAATATTTAAAATAAAAATTAGCAAACCAGTCTAATTTCATAAAAAGAAGGTTTTCGGTTGTATATTTATTATAATCCAATGTGGTGAGCTGTGAACATTTTCTCTTAGAGCACCTAATCTCACTAATGTACGCGCTCTTAGATCCACCACTAGCATAAATACGTATAACTCTTCAGTGATGAAGGTGCGAAAATACAGTAAGCGGTTTTTGATGACTGGAGATAGACATAAACATACTCATACCGTGGAGAACATATGACTGATCAACCTGATGACATGTGGGTGTAATTTCGTTGGGAAAATAGAAGAAGAGGCTCGCCTTTTAAAGAGAAGATTTGGATGTTTATTCATTTAAGCGGGTACATGTCAAATCGACACATGGTCATTTCGGCGCCAATATCCTCATCCTGTCTTTTTTGGGCAGCGAATTAAATTTCTCATCTTTAAATTAATGAACAGGGAAACTTTTCACTGACACGATAGAAAAAAAAGTTTTTGGCAATGTTATTAAAATTATCATTACGTTGGGATCATAGGTACTTGAATCAAAAATGTTACACTTACTATTTCCGTAATAAACCAGTGCTACCTGATTTTCTCTCCACTTGGGTTATTACAACATAAGCATAAGTGAATGGTTTATGAAGGATATTAGTTAGCCTGTCATTTTTATTTCATTCAAGTGCCTAAGGTTTGGATACCATCCCATGGATAGAATGATGTATCAGATTGTAAAATTTACACCTGCTGTATCAGTGAATCCTAAACATGCATGAACATACAGTTAATCTGTGACCTGTGACGGTCAGATGGGTTGGATTGCCGGTGGCAAGAAAGCTCAGTTGGTAGTTCAAATAATTGAACTGCAGTGGCAAATTTTCTTTTTCTTTTTTTTTTTTGCCAGAAATTTACAAAATAATGAGTAAAACTCCAGATTTGGTACCTAAACTGGCAGGTATTTATTTTTTTTTGGTTAAGTCTTAACATTCCCAAGTGGGCCCCTCCTTTTCGAAATTCCTGAATCTGCCGTGGAATAGTGTCTTGGGGCAGGATCTCGCCACAGTTAGGATGCTTCCCACATACCCGTAATGTAGCAGAAAATTCAAGAATTGCTCTGAAATGATTTTAAAATTACCAAAGAAGAACAATATGAATTTAAAGTTAAAACTGAATACAACTAACCACTTCACTGATAATTCGCAAGTCCTAAAACCTGTAAAAAATAGTAAAATAATGTTAAAAATTGGAAATGTCACTTTTGTCCATTCAAACTGACTGCCATTTTACAGGAAACTGTCATTGAAACAAAGTTTTCAAAATGAATGCTAATGAAGAACTGCTCATATATGAAAAATAGTGAAACGTATCTTTTGCAAAGAGCTTGATGACAAAAATAGAACGATATGCAGATTTACAGAATTACCCTGTAAAATTGAAAGAAGAACAAGCAGAAATAATCTCTGCACTGCTAGAAAAAAAAGATGTGTTTTGCCAATTCTATCTGTTTAATTTTCTTCAGTCAATTGGGCCCAATGAAAGCAATTGCCATGAAAAGAAGAATATTAAACCTTCATATTCATTTAATTTGACGGCTTAGCTTTTATTTCTTAATTTACCACTTTTTTTTATTTTGACACTATAAATTAAATTTCCTGTAAAGTAATGGCGTAGTGTGAAGATCGTAGTAACATTTTCCGTTAATTTCTCCATATTTGGGAGTGTGCACTTGCACATTGACAGAATCCGGTAAAATGTAAACTGTATGCAGCAAGATTCAAACTCGTTAGTTCTCCCTGTACGCTAATTAAAATGCAATTAACGGCACATCAGTTGTGAAGGTAACTTTTTTTGTTGTATATTGTAGCTTTGTGACATGATTTTATCGAAACAATTACATATTTTGTTTTGTGGGTATGTAGGATGCATTCTGTAAAACTGGGTATGATAGAACATTGTACCTACTTGGTAGAGATTCAGGGGGTCCTGGTCTGTTTCTGTTACGTATTTAAGTAACACTACAACATGTGTAGATAGTTTTCATATGTACCACTTATTTCCCTTTGCCACAAAACTGATGATTTTTCGTCTTTGAGTTTATTAAATATAAAACTAGTGAAACAAGAATATTTTGTATCATTACTTTATGAAATTTGTGAATCAAAGGAAATTACAGAAAACAGTGATCAAAAATCAGTATAGACAGTTGAAATAATGAAGGAGTTAGTGCAAATTGACCTTCAACATGGCGACCAAAGGGAAGTAACTTTCACCAAAATATTGTCTATCAAAAACTATATACAATTTACCATATATATAGGAGGGTTTGACATTTACTTTTTTCGAGACTAGACCAGTTGGGCTACTTCAGATAGATCTGACCATACATCCACTAGCCCTGACAAAACTTTCCAGGAAAAATAAAGACAGTCTAATGGTTTCTCTATTTAATAAATAACAAACAACACTTTCTTCATTAACACAAAGATATTTTCTGTCTACCCACAGAAATTCTTCAGCAACCTTTTCATAAACCTGCTGTTTTCTTCCGTACCGTATTATTTTCTGTGGGGCATCTTTTTGTGAGGATGAGAAGCTGTATTTGATAGAGACATTTCCGCAAATATCTACACTGAAAAATGACTGTTTACAATTTGATAAAAACTTCTTCCCATTTAATTTATCTATTTATCTAAAACAAAATTTTACACACAACGACTAGATGTCGCAAAACATCACTTTCGATCACCACTTATCTATTACAACTGAAAATAGAGATTATATTATCACCCGGTGTAAGATATTGTTAATTTTTTACACTTATTCTTTTACTTCAGAGTAAACTATTCAAAACAAATTTTCTTGTTTATTTTTTCAATATGACCAGTTTTACCTGACCGGACCTACTATTTAGTAGATTCAGGTTTACATTATAAGTGTGTTCACTGTAGCTGTGTTTTACTGTAAGTGTGAATTCATTATAAGTGTGTTCATTGTAACTGTGTTTTACTGTAAGTGTGAATTCATTATAAGTGTGTTCACTGTAACTGTGTTTTACTGTAAGTGTGAACTCATTATAAGTGTGTTCATTGTAGCTGTGTTTTACTGTAAGTGTGAATTCATTATAAGTGTGTTCATTGTAACTGTGTTTTACTGTAAGTGTAAATTCATTATAAGTGTGTTCATTGTAGCTGTGTTTTACTGTAAGTGTGAATTCATTATAAGTGTGTTCATTGTAACTGTGTTTACTGTAAGTGTGAATTCATTATAAGTGTGTTCAGTGTAATTGTGTTTTACTGTAAGTGTGAATTCATTATAAGTGTGTTCACTGTAAGTGTGAATTCATTATAAGTGTGTTCAGTGTAATTGTGTTTTACTGTAAGTGTGAATTCATTATAAGTGTGTTCACTGTAACCGTGTTTTACTGTAAGAGTGAATTCATTATAAGTGTGTTCTCTGTAGCTGTGATTTACTGTAAGTGTAAATTCATTATAAGTGTGTTCATTGTAACTGTGTTTTACTATAAGTGTGAATTCATTATAAGTGTGTTCACTGTAACCGTGTTTTACTGTAAGAGTGAATTCATTATAAGTGTGTTCACTGTAACCGTGTTTTACTGTAAGAGTTAATTCATTATAAGTGTGTTCATTGTAACTGTGTTTTAACGTAAGTGTGAATTCATTATAAGTGTGTTCTCTGTAACCATGTTTTACTGTAAGTGTGAATTCATTATAAGTGTGTTCACTGTAACTGTGTTTTACTGTAGGTGTGAATTCATTATAAGTGTGTTCACTGTAACCGTGTTTTACTGTAAGTGTGAATTCATTATAAGTGTGTTCACTGTAACCGTGTTTTACTGTAAGTGTGAATTCATTATAAGTGTGTTCAGTGTAATTGTGTTTTACTGTAAGAGTTAATTCATTATAAGTGTGTTCACTGTAACCGTGTTTTACTGTAAGTGTGAATTCATTATAAGTGTGTTCATTGTAACTGTGTTTTAACGTAAGTGTGAATTCATTATAAGTGTGTTCTCTGTAACCATGTTTTACTGTAAGTGTGAATTCATTATAAGTGTGTTCAGTGTAATTGTGTTTTACTGTAAGAGTTAATTCATTATAAGTGTGTTCATTGTAACTGTGTTTTAACGTAAGTGTGAATTCATTATAAGTGTGTTCTCTGTAACCATGTTTTACTGTAAGTGTGAATTCATTATAAGTGTGTTCATTGTAACTGTGTTTTACTGTAAGAGTGAATTCATTATAAGTGTGTTCACTGTAACTGTGTTTTACTGTAAGAGTTAATTCATTATAAGTGTGTTCATTGTAACTGTGTTTTACTGTAAGTGTGAATTCATTATAAGTGTGTTCACTGTAACTGTGTTTTACTGTAAGTGTGAACTCATTATAAGTGTGTTCATTGTAGCTGTGTTTTACTGTAAGTGTGAATTCATTATAAGTGTGTTCATTGTAGCTGTGTTTTACTGTAAGAGTTAATTCATTATAAGTGTGTTCATTGTAACTGTGTTTTAACGTAAGTGTGAATTCATTATAAGTGTGTTCTCTGTAACCATGTTTTACTGTAAGTGTGAATTCATTATAAGTGTGTTCATAGTAACTGTGTTTTACTGTAAGTGTGAATTCATTATAAGTGTGTTCACTGTAACCGTGTTTTACTGTAAGTGTGAATTCATTATAAGTGTGTTCAGTGTAATTGTGTTTTACTGTAAGTGTAAATGCATTATAATTGTGTTCTCTGTAACTGTGTTTTACTGTAAGTGTGAATTCATTATAAGTGTGTTCTCTGTAACTGTGTTTTACTGTAAGTGTGAATTCATTATAAGTGTGTTCATTGTAACTGTGTTTTACTGTAAGTGTGAATTCATTATAAGTGTGTTCATTGTAACTGTGTTTTACTGTAAGTGTGAATTCATTATAAGTGTGTTCATTGTAACTGTGTTTTACTGTAAGTGTGAATTCATTATAAGTGTGTTCATTGTAACTGTGTTTTACTGTAAGTGTGAATTCATTATAAGTGTGTTCATTGTAACTGTGTTTTACTGTAAGTGTGAATTCATTATAAGTGTGTTCTCTGTAACTGTGTTTTACTGTAAGTGTGAATTCATTATAAGTGTGTTCATTGTAACTGTGTTTTACTGTAAGTGTGAATTCATTATAAGTGTGTTCACTGTAACCGTGTTTTACTGTAAGTGTGAATTCATTATAAGTGTGTTCAGTGTAATTGTGTTTTACTGTAAGTGTAAATGCATTATAATTGTGTTCTCTGTAACTGTGTTTTACTGTAAGTGTGAATTCATTATAAGTGTGTTCTCTGTAACTGTGTTTTACTGTAAGTGTGAATTCATTATAAGTGTGTTCATTGTAACTGTGTTTTACTGTAAGTGTGAATTCATTATAAGTGTGTTCATTGTAACTGTGTTTTACTGTAAGTGTGAATTCATTATAAGTGTGTTCATTGTAACTGTGTTTTACTGTAAGTGTGAATTCATTATAAGTGTGTTCATTGTAACTGTGTTTTACTGTAAGTGTGAATTCATTATAAGTGTGTTCATTGTAACTGTGTTTTACTGTAAGTGTGAATTCATTATAAGTGTGTTCTCTGTAGCTGTGTTTTACTGTAAGTGTGAATTCATTATAAGTGTGTTCATTGTAACTGTGTTTTACTGTAAGTGTGAATTCATTATAAGTGTGTTCTCTGTAACTGTGTTTTACTGTAAGTGTGAATTCATTATAAGTGTGTTCACTGTAACCGTGTTTTACTGTAAGTGTGAATTCATTATAAGTGTGTTCAGTGTAACTGTGTTTTACTGTAAGTGTGAATGCATTATAATTGTGTTCTCTGTAACCATGTTTTACTGTAAGTGTGAATGCATTATAAGTGTGTTCACTGTAACTGTGTTTTACTGTAAGAGTTAATTCATTATAAGTGTGTTCATTGTAACTGTGTTTTACTGTAAGTGTGAATTCATTATAATTGTGTTCTCTGTAACTGTGTTTTACTGTAAGTGTGAATTCATTATAAGTGTGTTCACTGTAACCGTGTTTTACTGTAAGTGTGAATTCATTATAAGTGTGTTCATTGTAACTGTGTTTTACTGTAAGTGTGAATTCATTATAAGTGTGTTCTCTGTAACTGTGTTTTACTGTAAGTGTGAATTCATTATAAGTGTGTTCTCTGTAACTGTGTTTTACTGTAAGTGTGAATTCATTATAAGTGTGTTCACTGTAGCTGTGTTTTACTGTAAGTGTGAATTCATTATAAGTGTGTTCACTGTAACTGTGTTTTACTGTAAGAGTGAATTCATTATAAGTGTGTTCACTGTAACTGTGTTTTACTGTAAGAGTGAATTCATTATAAGTGTGTTCACTGTAACCATGTTTTACTGTAAGTGTGAATTCATTATAAGTGTGTTCATTGTAACTGTGTTTTACTGTAAGTGTGAATTCATTATAAGTGTGTTCAGTGTAACTGTGTTTTACTGTAAGAGTGAATTCATTATAAGTGTGTTCATTGTAACTGTGTTTTACTGTAAGTGTGAATTCATTATAAGTGTGTTCTCTGTAACCATGTTTTACTGTAAGTGTGAATTCATTATAAGTGTGTTCATTGTAACTGTGTTTTACTGTAAGTGTGAATTCATTATAAGTGTGTTCTCTGTAACTGTGTTTTACTGTAAGTGTGAATTCATTATAAGTGTGTTCTCTGTAACTGTGTTTTACTGTAAGTGTGAATTCATTATAAGTGTGTTCTCTGTAGCTGTGTTTTACTGTAAGTGTGTTCACTGTAACCGTGTTTTACTGTAAGAGTTAATTCATTATAAGTGTGTTCATTGTAACTGTGTTTTAACGTAAGTGTGAATTCATTATAAGTGTGTTCTCTGTAACCATGTTTTACTGTAAGTGTGAATTCATTATAAGTGTGTTCACTGTAACTGTGTTTTACTGTAAGTGTGAATTCATTATAAGTGTGTTCACTGTAACTGTGTTTTACTGTAAGTGTGAATTCATTATAAGTGTGTTCACTGTAACCGTGTTTTACTATAAGTGTGAATTCATTATAAGTGTGTTCTCTGTAACCATGTTTTACTGTAAGTGTGAATTCATTATAAGTGTGTTCATTGTAACTGTGTTTTACTGTAAGAGTGAATTCATTATAAGTGTGTTCACTGTAACTGTGTTTTACTGTAAGAGTTAATTCATTATAAGTGTGTTCATTGTAACTGTGTTTTACTGTAAGTGTGAATTCATTATAAGTGTGTTCATTGTAACTGTGTTTTACTGTAAGTGTGAATTCATTATAAATGTGTTCATTGTAACTGTGTTTTACTGTAAGTGTGAATTCATTATAAGTGTGTTCACTGTAACTGTGTTTTACTGTAAGTGTGAATTCATTATAAGTGTGTTCACTGTAACTGTGTTTTACTGTAAGTGTGAATTCATTATAAGTGTGTTCACTGTAACTGTGTTTTACTGTAAGTGTGAATTCATTATAAGTGTGTTCATTGTAGCTGTGTTTTACTGTAAGTGTGAATTCATTATAATTGTGTTCTCTGTAACTGTGTTTTACTGTAAGTGTGAATTCATTATAAGTGTGTTCATTGTAGCTGTGTTTTACTGTAAGTGTGAATTCATTATAATTGTGTTCTCTGTAACTGTGTTTTACTGTAAGTGTGAATTCATTATAATTGTGTTCTCTGTAGCTGTGTTTTACTGTAAGTGTGAATTCATTATAATTGTGTTCTCTGTAACTGTGTTTTACTGTAAGTGTGAATTCATTATAATTGTGTTCTCTGTAGCTGTGTTTTACTGTAAGTGTGAATTCATTATAATTGTGTTCTCTGTAGCTGTGTTTTACTGTAAGTGTGAATTCATTATAATTGTGTTCTCTGTAACTGTGTTTTACTGTAAGTGTGAATTCATTATAAGTGTGTTCTCTGTAGCTGTGTTTTACTGTAAGTGTGAATTCATTATAAGTGTGTTCACTGTAGCTGTGTTTTACTGTAAGTGTGAATTCATTATAAGTGTGTTCTCTGTAACTGTGTTTTACTGTAAGTGTGAATTCATTATAATTGTGTTCTCTGTAGCTGTGTTTTACTGTAAGTGTGAATTCATTATAAGTGTGTTCTCTGTAGCTGTGTTTTACTGTAAGTGTGAATTCATTATAAGTGTGTTCACTGTAACCGTGTTTTACTGTAAGTGTGAATTCATTATAAGTGTGTTCACTGTAACCGTGTTTTACTGTAAGTGTGAATTCATTATAAGTGTGTTTACTGTAACTGTGTTTTACTGTAAGTGTGAATTCATTATAAGTGTGTTCACTGTAACTGTGTTTTACTGTAAGTGTGAATTCATTATAAGTGTGTTCACTGTAACTGTGTTTTACTGTAAGTGTGAATTCATTATAATTGTGTTCTCTGTAACTGTGTTTTACTGTAAGTGTGAATTCATTATAATTGTGTTCTCTGTAGCTGTGTTTTACTGTAAGTGTGAATTCATTATAATTGTGTTCTCTGTAACTGTGTTTTACTGTAAGTGTGAATTCATTATAATTGTGTTCTCTGTAGCTGTGTTTTACTGTAAGTGTGAATTCATTATAATTGTGTTCTCTGTAGCTGTGTTTTACTGTAAGTGTGAATTCATTATAATTGTGTTCTCTGTAACTGTGTTTTACTGTAAGTGTGAATTCATTATAAGTGTGTTCTCTGTAGCTGTGTTTTACTGTAAGTGTGAATTCATTATAAGTGTGTTCACTGTAGCTGTGTTTTACTGTAAGTGTGAATTCATTATAAGTGTGTTCTCTGTAACTGTGTTTTACTGTAAGTGTGAATTCATTATAATTGTGTTCTCTGTAGCTGTGTTTTACTGTAAGTGTGAATTCATTATAAGTGTGTTCTCTGTAGCTGTGTTTTACTGTAAGTGTGAATTCATTATAAGTGTGTTCACTGTAACCGTGTTTTACTGTAAGTGTGAATTCATTATAAGTGTGTTCACTGTAACCATGTTTTACTGTAAGTGTGAATTCATTATAAGTGTGTTCACTGTAGCTGTGTTTTACTGTAAGTGTGAATTCATTATAAGTGTGTTCAGTGTAATTGTGTTTTACTGTAAGTGTGAATTCATTATAAGTGTGTTCATTGTAACTGTGTTTTACTGTAAGTGTGAATTCATTATAAGTGTGTTCACTGTAACTGTGTTTTACTGTAAGTGTGAATTCATTATAATTGTGTTCTCTGTAACTGTGTTTTACTGTAAGTGTGAATTCATTATAAGTGTGTTCTCTGTAGCTGTGTTTTACTGTAAGTGTGAATTCATTATAAGTGTGTTCTCTGTAACTGTGTTTTACTGTAAGTGTGAATTCATTATAAGTGTGTTCTCTGTAACTGTGTTTTACTGTAAGTGTGAATTCATTATAAGTGTGTTCTCTGTAACTGTGTTTTACTGTAATTTTCAACATAATGGCAATGTAAGGGTATTTTTTCAGGCATATCTGATGTACAGAGTAAAACATTATACACAAGGAGAACAGGATTACAAGTGGGTGAAAAAAATCTAGAAGTGTGATATCTACGAGAGGAGCAGTGTGTGAAGGAACAGGAAAAGGACACTAGGCGAATCTGGCGGAATCTGAAGGGACCATGGAGAAAACACAGTCAAAGACGTGGAAAGTGGACCAGAATTGGGATCACAGTGAGTTGTGTTTCTTGTAAATGTTTGCAATACGAAGAACTCTGATTGTTAAACTGGTCCTCTGTTGATTGATAAGGCCAAAAAAAACTAATTACTTGGTTCTCAGGTCATTCTGTCAAAAATTTGCTGAGGGAGGGTATTTTTCTTCTAATCTCATGAAAAACAGACTAGAGAATTGTTTTTGATTCAAAACTCACAGCTTTTAAACAATTCCAGCATAAAACAAGTATTTTAATGCCATTGTGATAAAATAGTTGGAATTACAATACTTTATCAGCCATATACAAAATTTAAATTGTTTATGCAAATGTTTTTATGATCCACACTTAGTCGTACATTTTAAAAACGGGAGTATCTATAATGTGGTGGAGGATTTTGGATTTTTTGGTTTTCTGTATCGGAAGAGGCATCATGGCAGCATGAGAGAAATTTTATCTTATTCATTTCAGGATAAGAAAGGTTAATGCAAATGTGGGCAGGCCTCAAAACCAAGTATTTAAACTTTTTTAGGTCCTATGTGTATAACTTCTTTGTTTTATAATGAAGGATCAATCGCCACGTGGCAGAAATTGGGTCGGCACAGAGTCAAACTTTATTAAAGAATTAAAAGTACATATGATAAAGTTTTTATGTTGGATTTCAATGAAGATTTAAATCTGAGGTATTCTGTAAATAAAATGAAACAAAAAATCTATTAATATGCATACACAAAAAAAACCCCACGGTTGTAAAGATATAATTGAAAATTGTTTCAAAAGACGGTATGTGTTTTTACACCTTCAGTCAAGTGCTGACTGTGTGTTTTTACACCTTTAGTCAAGTGCTGACCATGTGTTTTTACACCTTCAGTCAAGTGCTGACTGTGTATTTTTACACCTTCAGTCAAGTGCTGACTGTGTGTTTTTACACCTTCAGTCAAGTGCTGACCGTGTGTTTTTATACCTTCAGTCAAGTGCTGACCGTGTGTTTTACACCTTTAGTCAAGTGCTGACCGTGTATTTTTACACCTTCAGTCAAGTGCTGACTGTGTGTTTTTACACCTTCAGTCAAGTGCTGACTGTGTGTTTTTACACCTTCAGTCAAGTGCTGACCATGTGGCTGTTGTATTAACACACTACAAGTTATTTTCCCAGCAATTTTTGAGCATATTTAACTACTAGCATTCTTCAGTGTTTTACATTTAATGAATTTAGTCTAATATGTCCTTATTCCTATATCTACACTCAATGATCTCAATGTCAAAGCTTGCCAACACCATTATTTTCTTTCCAACCATACGTGAAGTATGCACACACAAAGCTCACATTATACAAATAAGGTCAACTGATTATGTCTAACAGTTAAATCAATAAAGGAAGAATTAAAATTTTCGGCCTATTCTTTTCATATAGGATGAAATTAGATATATTACCTTGCACAAGTAATAATGTAGATACTTGACCATGTTACATGTAGCTTAGAAACAAAAATCTTGATTATTAGTATTATGTACCTTTAAAGAGGAATTTAAAAAAAAAAAAAAAAAAAAAATCTTCCTAAGAACATCAGTACCAAGATAACAAAGGTTAGTGTTTGTTAAAATTTAGAAGTGGATATTGGCAGGACAATATGTCGGTTTTTAGATATATTCGAGTTGTTTCCCTTTGAAGAACTCTTGTACATAGTAAGACGGGAAACATTTTGTTTACTTGTGGGAGTGGGAGACAAATATTCATCACTGCATAAGTGGATGTGCTCAGTAAGTTTCTCATACGCGGTTTCATCACCTGAGTTTGACCAATACACAAACTAAATAAATGAAAAGTATTCAGAAGTAATTAAATGCATGAAATTCTTATTATATCAAATTATTTCATTACTTGTACGTATCATATCCAGGATATTACTTGCAAATAATACATTGTTTTAATATTTCCACTTTAGTAAAATATTTAATTTAATAGTATTTTATATTTTCTACACTTCACATATTTAAAGAGAAGCCGCTTTATACATTTTATCATCTTCCTCACTGACTGTAAGTCCACTATGTCCCACTTAGGCATTCAAAGTTCTACTAAATGCACCTCCTACACAGAAGAGCTCTCATCTTGAAACTGGCGAATTATATTGCGCCAGATATTCATATATATTCCGGAACTTAGTGTTCCATCCTTTCATGAGTCTGTCTGTAAGTATCTATGAAAATTCCCCGGTTTGATTATTAAAGTGGTATTAATGGTGATTCTACACACATGTTGTGATTTGCCTTCCCTTACTGGCGTTGCGATATTCTGATATTAGGTGGAATATCGTGATAAACACTGCAGTATATTTAATTTTATCCATTTCTCTAGACAGATTTAGTCTAGACTAGTATCAGGGCTCTACATAGACTTTTTTTCTTACATGTCCATTCTGACAAGGGACAAAGATATTTACTTATCCGAACTTCAACGTCACTTCTCCGAAAAAGTTTCAAAGACAATCCAATATTGTTAACTTGATAACTATATTACTTAAAATATAGTCCATTTTATGCTTGCTTGATTGATTTTTTTAAAAATCTTATTCAATTGATAAAATTAACAGACAGATAAAACAAAATTTTATTTAGACTTCCTGTCTTGAATCAATGACCTTGTTTGCTCAATGATGATCTAGAGAATCCAAAGTTTGTAAGATCCATCCCTCTTTACAAAATTGAAAGTAGTGCGCAATAAATGAATATCAATCCTAATCAAGTGTGACTTCATTAGTTTACATAGCGATTGATATCAAGATCGAAATTCCGATTTCATGCATTGCTTCTGACTTTGAACTACCGATAAACTTTTCACCAATCGTTCTATTTATTATTTGAAGACTTCTTTACATAAAAAACCACTTGACCAATAAAAAAAAATAAAGAAATAAAATGTTCTAGCTACCTACCCTACCTAATTTTTTGAAATGTGAAATAGGAAACACACATGTATTTTATTTTGGCCTTATCATTTCAACACTAGCAATTTTATACAAGTGCTTATCTAAGGCAAGTTTTTAATTCAGATGTGATACCGTATTTTCTGTTTAATACATACTTCTGGTTTTAATATTGTCAGTATAAGTATTGGAAGAAAATATTGCAATATATTATCTTTGGATTTCATAGTGCAATATACCAATATTACAAGCCGCCCGCGTGGCGCAGTGGTTAGAGCGTCGGGCTCAAGGATCTGATGATCCTTGAGTCGGGGGTTCGAATCCCACTGTGGGATGTGGGTGCCGGTCTTTCGGATGAGACCGTATAAACCGAGGTCCCGTGTCGCAGTAGGTGTGGCACGATAAAGATCCCTCCCTGCTCAAAGGCCCTGAGTGCCGAGCATAGGCCTAAATTTGCAGCCCTGTCACCGGTAATGGTGACAGCCGCCGGATAGCTGAAAAATTGCTCAGGCGGCTACAAACAAACAAACAAACCAATATTACACACCCCTATAAAAATCAAGATGAAACACATTCATCTTTGAACTGTGCATACCTAAACAAAACCTTGTTAATAAATGAGCATATTAAGCAAGAGCTACTGATGATAAATTTCCTATTTCAGCACGGCAGTTCATCAAGACGTGCCCCTGTGTGTTGCAGGACCCACCCCCAGCAATGTACCAGGTGCACAAACACCTTTGACTCTTACCTGGATTACCTGACACACACCTGTAGACCCAAGGCCCTATATCAGTGCTCTCAGTGCGGACACCTGTATTTAAACAATGACGAGATTCAGTCACATGTTTGCACCTGTCGTTCGAAGGAGATTCAGAAGCATCTCAGTGAGTTTGAGAAAGTCTTAGAAGCATGTTCATATTGCACATTTTAATAGTGCACTAAAAAAAAACCTTATGGATTGAGATTTTTAGAAACCCCTAATATGCAGAAACCAAATTATTTTTTAGCTCATCTGAGCTTTATCTGAGCTGAAAGCTCAAGTGAGCTTTTCTGATTACAGAAATTTTGTTTGTCTGTAAACTTTTCTCTTTCAGAACACTTGGCCAATGTGATCCAATCTTGGCACAAAGCATCCTTGTGTAAAAAGGCTTTGGAGTTTTTCATTTCAGAATCCATGTCACCTTGTAAGGGGAGATAATTAACAATTTGGTAGAATTGTGTGGGTTTTTTTTTGTTTTTTGTTTTGTTTTTTTTGTTTGTTTTTTTTTTAAAACCTTTTCAAGAACCACTGGTTTAGAAAAGACAAAAATTCTGTCAATTAAAGCTTTGTTAATGGGTGTAGAATCAAATTTGTTCAAATCATGGCAGACGGGGGTAAGGTAACGACAGCGTAAAGGATTGAAGTGTCCATGAGGTTATGAAGGATAAATGTCTTTAAATATCTTCTTCTCAAGAATAACAAACAAGGCCATGGTAAGTCGGGCCAAAAGTAAATATAGTTGTGTTTCCACTACTTTTTCAGAAAATAATTAAGAGAAGATAATGAAGGAAATGAATTTTATTTTTTTTCAAATTTTTGTTTTTCCAGAGTATGCAAAAACATTGTGAATTCCAACAGGGTGTTTACTGTACACTTATTGATCTATTATGATCTATTATTATTATAACTATAAAAGTTCTGTTGAATTTTATACTTTCCAAATTTATATTTTGGTTTTAGTTGGATTGCAGGTAAACATGACTGCCCCTTGCGATATATCAAATAATAGAAGGATGTACAACTTCGAGGTTTTATTAAATCTGTCTCAGACTTATTGTTTGATTTAAAATCATGTTTTTGTTTACTTAAATTAAATATACTAATAAAATTTACGTTTAAAGTAGATGTTTTTTTTAATTTACAAGTTAATTCTGAACACAATTGAACAGTTTCTAGTGCTTGTCACATCTAATTTTGTTTTAAACATATTTTCTGTCAAGCAATCTACATGTAAACAAAAACAAGGCACAAGTCTTGTTTACCTAACAAAGAATTGTGAGTGCTGTATCTCTGTTGTAACTCGACAACTGACTTTCAAATTTTTGCTGAACATTAGAAATATCTTTAGTTAAGCATTGTAAACATTAAAAGTGGAAAAATAAAATTTGAAAATTTTTAGCTCAAATCCGTGCCTGTGTCCCATGAAGAAGAGCAGAGCTAAGGTAATCGTGGTGAGCATTGTGACCCACAAGCCTCTTGATTTAGCTAGTCTTAAGAAAATATTTAATTAATGAACTACATGTAATAGTGTTCTTTTCAGCTGATTGTAATAAAGGAAGCACAAATGAAGATAGTGTTCATAATAAAGATGAAGGTAAACCTATTTTAATTGTTTGTTGTCAGCCAAAGTAAAAATTCTGTCCATAGCCCTAAAACTGTAAAACTTTTGGGGAGTCATTTTGGACTAAGTTGTGGATCCCCCCCTTCCATTATTTTTAGCTCACCTGAGCTGAAAGCTCAAGTGAGTTTTTTTTGACCACCCATTGTCCATCTGACCATCTGTCTTTCTGTAAACTTTTCATATTTTTGACCTTTTCTCCAGAACCACTAGTCCAATTTCATTTAAACTTGGCACAAATCATTCTTGGGTGAAGGGGATTTAAGTTTATTCAAATAAAGAAAGGGCAGTACCCTTCTCCAAGGGGAGATAATAGTAAAAATAGCAGAAATACACTGACAAATTTAAAGAAACAGCAGGCCAATTTCAATTAAACTTGGAACAAATCATCACTGGGTGAAGGGAATTCAAGTTTGTTCAAATATAGGTCCATACCCCATTCAAAGGGGAAATAATCACAGAAATGCAAAAGTAGGTTGGGTTTATTTGAAAATCAAGAACTACAAAAAGAAAAAATCAAATTACGTGGCATCTTCCTGACATAGTGCAGATACAAATTTGATAGGGGTAGGGTGGGGCCACAACAGGGAATATATAGCTAAAGTAAAACAGTCTTTGTTCATACAAATACAACATTAACACAAAAACCTACCAAATATGACGAGCCCCAGACTTCAGTAAAAATGGGACCAAAATTAATTTTCCCAGAAGCCCTAATCCCCTACCGGCTTGTAAAACCAAAGGAGACTATAGGTTTTTTTCTCTGTCCATCCATCTGTCTGTTGTGCTGTCCCATTGTCCATCTGTCTGAGGTTTGCGTTTAATTTGCCTGATTATTTCCCCCACAGATTTTGTGCAAAAGTGGCAACTCAGATTTAATGCGTTTTGAACTGCATCGAAACTAGGCAAACAGTACTTTGTACGGAATTCCTCATTTTTCCCCCTTCAAAGAAGAGGAGCATATTGCTTTGTGTGTAATTTTCTTGGGTTTTATAAGTACAGTCATTGGACTCAAATTTACTATGTGACATATGGGATATATGCTACGTGTTTATCAATTTAATTGAAAATTTGCATAATTCTCAACAAGACTATTTCATCCCTGATAAAAACTACATGCATCAACTGTGGGAACAATGAAACATCAAACACTCCGTGGCCAAGTGGTTAGAGCATTGAGCTCAAAATCACAAGGCCTCTCACCTCTAGTCAGTGTGGGTTTGATTCTCACTTGCGCTGATATGTGTGAAAAAGTTTGTCAGTTTACTTTCGGTCAGTGATCCCTTCAGGAGTATATTGTATCTGGGTTTATCTCCTCCACCAATAAAAACTGGATGTCACCAGATAACTGAAAAATTGTTGAGTGTGGCGGAAAACAACAAAACAAATCAATCAATCAAAAATCAAACAGATTTGATACTGGTAAACACGATGACTTGGTATCAATGTTTTAGGTC
This sequence comes from Ostrea denselamellosa, assembly GCA_024699665.1. Classification (NCBI taxonomy): domain Eukaryota; kingdom Metazoa; phylum Mollusca; class Bivalvia; order Ostreida; family Ostreidae; genus Ostrea; species Ostrea denselamellosa. The sequence goes on along the minus strand of JAMZEH010000050.1, from coordinate 834,510 downwards.
ACAGTTCAAGGTCAAACAACATCAATGTATCAGGTCACAGTTCAAGGTCAAACAACATCAAATGTACATTCTCTTGAATATTGAATCAGTTAATTAATGTGGGCACCTGTAAAGGACGTGTGTTGCTTATTTGATACTCACAGAATGCTCAGAGATGGGGATAACCCATGTGACATGTTGCTCTTGAGTGAACTGAGATAATTCCACAAAGTTCACCGTGCAGCAGCTGTTTTTCTGCTCCTTTACATATAGAGATGATTAAATTAAATTTACGTATAGAGATGAGTAAATTAAATTTATGTATAGAGATGATTAAATTAAATTTACATATAGAGATGATTAAATAAAAAATTTTGTTTATTCTTATTTATTTTAAAACTCTTGAGTCTTAAATGTTTGTTTTCCAGAAGCCATTTTTTACTGAATCAAAAGCAGCATTATTCGTTATCATTTACAGATCATCGGCAAACAAAAAATCTATTCCATCGCTATTATTATTTATGATTATTGAACATCTATGTTTATATTTGTTGATATGTTGTAATGACAAAACAGTGTAATACTGACTGTGTGTATGATAAGTAAAATTTGTCGTTAATTTGAGGCTAAATAACAAATTATTAAACTTAATTATGGCCTATCACAATTATGTATTGGGTAGGTAATTGGAATTATTAACAAGTCAGTGTTTGCAATTTGTTTGAGAATAAAACAAACAGAGAAATGTATCAGCTTGTGTTCATTCTGAATTTACTTGGGGTGCAGGAAAATTCTACGTCATTTTACTTTTCTCAAAGATCTAATATAGTAAAGGAATAACAAATTTTCATGGGCCTCATTAAATTTTCACAAGACTCAAACTGCTCATAATATGACTTATTTTGACTGATTATGACTTTCCTTTAAAAATTCCTAGTAACAACCCTGATGTCGGAGAATTTATTAACATTTCATCTCTTATTTGTCAAAGAAAAGTTGTAACCAACCCCCAGAAATGGAAACCTCTCTGAAAAATGGACGAGATGAAAGCAAGTGATGAACTTGTAGGTGTGGCACTCGCCAGACAAAACTGAAAAGAAAAAATGCAAAGCCCTGTTCTGTTTAGTTGGTCGAGAGGGAAGAGAATTATCTTTTAACCTGGGAAATGAAGACAAAGTTTATATCTACCATAAGAAGATTTCTGTAACTGTCACAAGAGACAGATTCAACACTCAGACAGTCAATGTTTGCTTGCTGTTAATGATTACAACTTAGAAGACAATATTAATTAATTCAGATATAGCTAAGGTTAAGTGGCATGTTAGGTGGTTGAGGGTGTTGCCTTTCACAGACACATCTTGTATTTCAGATGACGCCAATCAGTCAAAGAATAGAAAGAGACCCACGAGGCCGTGCATCTTCTGCGGAAAATATGTCTCCTGTCTGACGAGGCACATCCAGGGTAAACACAAACATGAGGAAGCCGTTAGAGCTGTCATGTGTCTTCCAAAGGCGGAAAGGATCAGAAAATTCACACAGTTCAGAAAAGACGGAATCTTTAAAGTAAATTCCTACATCCTAATGCACAAAAAGCCTGACTACTCAAAACTTATTAAGGAACGTAGGCAGAGGACGCAGGATTCACAGAAAGACGTGGTTATTTGCTCTTTGTGCAAAGGGTTCTATTCGAAACGTCTCATCTTCAGGCACAAGAAGAGATGTACAGCATCAGCTGGAGAGGGATTATCACTACCCTGTCCTTCCACGTGTAGTCAATCAACGAGTAGTCCATCTACGTGTAGTCAATCGAAGAGTAGTCCATCCACGTGTAGTCAATCGACAAGTAGTCCATCCACGTGTAGTCAATCAACGAGTAGTCCATCCACGTGTAGTCAATCGACAAGTAGTCCATCCATGCGTCATCCATCGATCTTTAATCTTACGTCGCTGTCACCGGATCCCAAGTGCCCAGAGAAATATATTCAGGAAGTCTTGTGTAATTTTGAAAATGATGAGATTGGTGATCTGATCTGTGGGGACGAATGGATCAAAAGGTTTGGTTTTTGTGTATACAGAAACTTCTCATTTTCCAGAAAGAAGGAAGAGAAAAAGACAGCTCTCATGTCGAAGCTCAGGCGACTGTCACAGTTGTACATCTACTTCAAAAAGGTGCTAGCTGTTGAAAAGCCATCTGTTAAAATCACATCCTGTGGTCAGATGTTCAACACAGATTACGTCCCTTATGTTCATGCAGCAGTATCTGCCATGATGGACGACCGTAAGGGAGACATAAGGAGTGTTCTGCATAAACAGCTGCTTCAGCTGATCAAGGAAATTTGCACCATGATGGAAGCAGATTGCCTGCTGAACATGCAGAATAGGGAGGCAGATGAGATCAGAAAATTTCTTGTTGTTTTCAACCACCTTCCACCGTCCTTTTTCAATCGAGTAAAGGAACTTCAAGTTCAGAGGTCATCGACATCATGGCAGAATCCTCCTGCTACAGAAACTTCTAAAAAGTCCCCAAAAGGTGACTCAAGTTTTATAGCAATCTGATAAAGGAGTGTTAGGCCTCAATTAAAAGATTGTTGGTTAGAGGTTTCTGATCCACATCTGAAACAGCAGGGTTGGTATGTAGGAAAATTATTTTTCACAGAATTACAGATATATGACTGTGTTCTGGTGTAGACACCCATGGAAGATTTTTTCTGTCATAAATTAATGCACATTCTGAACAACTAAAAATTAGAACTATCAATGATCAACAAAAATAGTCTCGGCCCACACGTCACGCTAGAGCCATAGCTTCACAAGAATCGTCCCCATCTCTCCGGCCAATGTCCTATGCTTCATGACAAGGTTCACCACATAGTCTAAGTCAAATTTTCACAAGACCCTCATTATTGCAACTATTTTTTGCCGCGAATCAGTTGTTTAATGTTTCTTGTGTGACAAAGATGATCTCAGTCGCGAAAAAAAATGTGGACCAGTTCATCACTATTAAATCGCGAAATTGGCTTACAGTATTCCATCTTCATCAGTAATATTGCCACTGCAGCCATATTCAGAAAATGTCGGCATCGCTATTCCAACTTATAGCATACAAACAATCCAACAGCAACATACTCTTGTATCCCTGTTTTATGGAAATGTCGCTGTTAACATCACACACACGTCCTTCTATATCCGTGTCAAAATTTAGCAAACACATTAGTGTTTACCATTAATTATATCTTTACGACTATAGTATCAGTTTGAAGTTCAAATTTGATTTAAAGAATTTGATATAATTTACAAATGGCAGCCATAATCAAAGCAAGCTTGTTTGTCCATGAATTTGGCGAGAAGAATAATCATTCATTAATTACTCGTGTAAGATGGGAAAATACCACTTTGGGGTCATAATCACAGTCTAGAACTTGGCAAGCCTCGTCCTAGACTGTAGTTCTTGACCCCTCAGTGGAACTTCCCTATCTTACACTCATACTAATGAATAATTATATTAGTCTTCCCTCTTCTAGGGAGAGACACTGTTTTTGTACTTTCTGTCTGCCGTGCTGTCTGTCACTCTGTCTGTCACAAAATCTTGTGAATGCTTCTCCTGTATGGGTTATCCGTAGACTTGAAACTTTGTACATTGCTGCATTGCCATTTCTGGATGTGCATATTGTAGGAACAGGAAAATCTGATAATTATCCTTAAAGTTAAATGGATCTAAGAGGGTTGGAGTATGTAAAATATCTTGTAAATGAATCTCTTTCTAAATTGCTTATTGGAGTTCATAATGTCTATGTTCCTGTTTATGCTATCTCCTCCATACCATACTGTACATTAAGGGGAGAAGGATTAATTTGGAGCACATTCAATTTGGGGAGATGTTTGTTTTTCATTATTATTTTTTTGTGGAGGTGGAGAGACAATACTAACAAATTAGCTTAAAACAAAACTCTAGACTGAAAGTAACATTAGATGTGTTTTCTTCACATTATTCCGATCACCTCCTTTTATGTCTTCTATCTGTTCATCTTTCATCCTGTGAGACTTTGGGTTAGAATAGGTCCTCAGTATCCTTTGCTTGTCATTAGTGGCAAATAAATAGTGGGGTGGTTTTTTTTTTTGGGGGGGGGGGGGGGAAGCTGGGGCTCTTTCAATTGGGAAAAATAGCAACAAAACAGGAAAATTGGGAATATTCATTTTTATTGAAATTTTATGATTCGACCTGAATTTCCTCTGTGTTGTCAGACTCAGCATCATTGTGAACTTCTGCTGATTCTTCATTTTGTGGAAGAAGGATATTTTTGGGTTTGATTCTTTTGTTTATTTTTGATAATTCTTTTTACATAATACTTGCTATTATGAGACTTGATGACTACAAACTAACTACTAGTAAAACATGAGGTATTGGTTATAAAAAGACATGCTAGATAGGACGTACATACAATTTTGACAACTCGTACAAAGTTTTTTTTATTTTAAATTATGATTGTTGATTTTGGACCCAAAATTGTGAAAATATCAGGAAATTTCTGATTAGGACTGGGGCTGAATTTCTGCCCCAAATCATGGACTTTCTTAACATTGCTGAAGTTAGCTGTCCACTGTGTAAGGTAATGGTTTTGACAAATACAATAAAAGTAAAAAAATACGGCAACCTTTTGGTTAAAGCAACATAAGCTGTCAAAATTGTTATTTTGGGGTCCCTAAAATTTAATCGAAATTTTGTAACATCTACCTTCTAATACCTGATTTTATCGATTAAACTTTTGACATGTTGTATTTTTTGCATTAAATGTAAAAATTGTTCGACAGTTGAAATTAAGTCTTCCCGTACCTAAATTTTTCCGACATTATTTCCGTATGCAATGACCTAAAGTTGAACTCATTCGGCAAAATCAAATGCGCAAGCGCAATATTTCCGGTAAGCACGAAAGATGTCTGACACGAAAGGTTCGAAGCGAGGGAGAAAGCCGATTTTGACTGATTCGGGACGAAAAAGATATAAAAACATATAACATCGTTAACAATGCCAAAATAATGATGGTAACTAGAATTTTATCTCACCTCGCCGACCATATTTTAATGACCCGGATACAACCCGAACCACCCCGATCAGCATCAGAATCATTCGTGTCAACATCGGTTATCTTCGGGATTGTCGCCGATGATTAATCAGCTGCCGTTGTTAGGGTCAAACGGAATGTCGAGGAATATATTTTTCATCATGTAAAGGTGTGTAAACGATGCATAAGAGAGGAAATTCGATGCAGTTCTTTTTTTCAATCATATCAACGTTCATTTAACCTCTTTTAATGCCACTATAAAAAATTGCAATTTTGGCAGCTTATATTGCTTTAATAAAACAAAGTGCCGATGAAGCACCTGAGTTTAAATGAGAACATTAGAAATGAACAACAATGTGAAGAAAGCCATGGACCACTCTTGGGAATTCCTCCAATATAATGAAGGGGGGGGGGGGGTGACATGCATCATTTATTGTGATAGCAATGCCGTCTACCAAAATTTTAAAAAAAATATTCCACTAGACTATTTTACAATTGTATCATTTAGTTTCACATTTCTTAAAAGAAATAAAAATACCCAAGACTCAGGAAATATTAAATCTGGCAACTGATGTCATAAATTTCATATGCCATAAGCAAGAGTATAAGATTCTATCTATCAGACAACTAGCAACAAATGCATATTTTAGTTACTTTCCATTTCACATTTCTGTATAAGGAAGTGATTTTTCAGCCACTTTGCATCATCTGAAAATTTCCTTGAGCGGAAGAAATAAGATCTAAAGATAAACACGTCAACGTGATAGCTAATTGAAATTTCAATCTTTGGATTTTGATTTTCAGCTAATTTTTATCATTATATAACAACAACAAATGAAACAAAAGTAAATATGCTAGGCTTAAAGAACGTTTGTAGTAAAAGTTTTGTATCTCTGTCAGCACGCGCTGACCTCACATGACCCTACATAATTTGCATTGTTATTAACCTGTTCTACGAGTTGATATCGTTTTTCCAAACCCGTGTTATAAACTCAGAAACAGTACTGTTGTGTGATAAATTATAATTCTTAATGTAAATGAAATTAAATTGTAAATCCAACAAATCACCATGTATTAGAACTGGTGTTTGATTTCGGGTTATGAAAGAAAAAAAAATGAAAGATTTTCAACTTGAAAAAGGTAAAACAAAGTAAATTTCAGAGAAAAATGGCGAGATAGTTGTTGACAGAAAAATGGATAGTGATTCAGACAACAGACTTTGACAAAAAAATTCCCGTGAAATGTGTGTCGCACAATATCATTAAGTACTTACAAATATATGGAAAATTAAACTTCTATCCATTGTTTTCTTTTTGTTGTAATGATATTGTTTGGGCTGATAGGATTTCCAGTATTACCAGTCCAAATGTCTGACATAGAAAAAAAGTTTTCAAGAACTTTGGAACCTCTGACCTTTTTATGAAGATTTTTTTATGGCAAAACCTTTTATTTTATATGATTACTTTTGACCTTGAAATTTGACCTTCTTTTAAGAAAATGTAACCTGTTAAATATCTTCAGAACTATTCAAGGTGCTTTCATTTTTCTTTTTCATAATTCTTTATAACAAGACCTTGTGATACAAGCATATTTAATCTTGTGACCATTAGATAATTTCCTGGAAAAAAACCCTGATCTAATCAATATCTCTTGAATATTTAAGACAGAACTTTCATATTTTGTATATAGATTTCTTATGGCAAGGTCTTTTATGACCTTGGTCTTATCTAGAACACCAAGGTCATCTAGTCATATTGGTGTCAAGGCATCTCTATGTTCTGTGAATTCATTTTCAGTTATGTTGTGATTCTTTGGGACCACAGTTTGGGGTCAAAATTTTTCATTGGAATAAAGATTGATAAAAATAAAAAAAATCTTTTAAAGATCACTACAGCTGAACAAGGTGACTCAAGTGAGTGATGTGGCCGATGGGCCTCTTGTTTTATAGAGTATGGGTATGGAACGTATGCATGTGGCAAGGATTTCCATTTTCTTCATTTTTTGAGAAAATTACAGGTTGCTGAACTTAGTCCATTTTGAGGAAATAATTTGTCCTTTTAACTCCTCTCAAGCTAAGACCTTTGTAAATGACTTGGAGATGTGCATAGTGCAAGGATTTTATTTATGAAAAAATTTTAATTTTCTTTGTTGCTTAAAATATTTACAGGTTGTTTAACTTGGCCAAATTTGGGGAAAATATTTTCCACAGAGAATTCTTGGTTTGTCTATCTACAGTCTATGTACAGTTTTTAAGATAGGACCTTTTATTCATACAATACAAAGAAAGTATGTCGCAACCTGAGGATGGCTGGTACTACCTGAAGCAAAGTTCTGCAAATCATGGCTTAGGAAAAACACTGTATATACAAGCTTTTCAAAGGCATATTATGTACCATTTTTGGTAGTCTTGTTTGAGTAGTTGGTAAAAAATTATGCATACTGATAATTTACCAATTTGAAAATTAATGGGTTTTTTAAGGCATCGAGCTTGCTCAAGAGTCCTCCAGTGATCATGCAAAATTTTGCCACTACACCACATTTCCAATCTCAATGGGCGAAATCAAATAGTGCCTATTGGTATTGAACGTTTCTTATGATTCAAGACTTTGAAACATTAAATTTAATTGATATTTGAAAGGCACAATACCATTTCCGCTGTTGATGTCGTTTATTATTGTATCTTTGTTCAATAGTTAAATAACGATTGTTTGGCAAGAAAAGTTCATTATTCGCAGATGGATTTACTACGAAACAGATTTTTCCGTGAAATTTGTGTCGCACAATATCATAAAGTACTTACAAAATAACCTGCTCAAATTTGGTTTTCATTTATATTTACAGTCTCATAGTTTCACCAAGAATCCTTATTTCAGATCTGTAGAAACAGATAAATGCTAAATTGGATTACGCATTGTCACGGTTCGGTTCCTATTCCAAAAATACAAAGCCTATTTCCGGTTTTGTTTTCGGTAATCCCGATCCCGATTCTCAATTAAGCAAAATGAAAATAGATGTACATCGCGACGAAAATAACAGGTTACTTTGCGAAGAAACCCAGGCTAGGTAGCATTCCTTGGGAATTGAATCTTGTTCAGAATTCTAATAACCCTTCTACATATTACGTTGAACTTTTGAATTGTTAGACATTATTGAGAACAGAGAGTTAATACTGTGTAATTGTTACATCATACAGAACAGAAGATACAACTTCTATAAACAAGTAGTCTCACTCTGAAGCAGTTATATTCTTTTCAGCATTTTTCATCTGCAATTTCAATTTATTTATTATAGCCTTTGTAAAGTAACTAGTCTTGAGGGGATATTATCTAGCAAGAGGAGGGTACATGTATGAACTTGTTAGGATAAGCAACTTCATCCCAAGCTCTCTTCTTTATTTCTTTGTATTTAAATAAACACAATTTGCTGACATTTTACAAATGATTGTAATGCTTTATTTATGTACTTAAACATGAGGAAATGTCTCCTGTAATTTTGCATTTAATTTGAAACAAAAAGTAACGTTGATATCATCTTCTTGTCACAATGGATGTTTACATTGGGGTCAACCTAACAGGACTTCTGCGTTTAACTGAACACTAACCGGTGGGAATTTACACCAGGGTGATCCTGCTTATACTAGACACACACGGAGTGTATCACGTTTACCCTGTACAGTGCCTTTACATGATAATTTGATTTCATTTTAAAAATATGTATAACGTTAAATTTAGATTCCATATGCCTTGAAGTAGAGTGTATTCTACGTATCTGTTAGAGGGTCGTAAGTAAAGGTGTGTGGCTGACTGTGGATTTCTGATGATGTATGTTCATCATACAAAGGAACTTAACAGTGGCTTAAAAAGTTCGAATAACTGAATATTCTTTGACTAAAGCTATCAAATAATCGACTAAGAAATTTACCCATTTTGACATTGCTAATTTTCAATGAAATTCATTAATATGCTATTTTATATTTACTATTTTAGTACATATCTCAGAGGTGAAAAGTATTGTGTATCCAAAAAGAATTTTGGAAAAACAAATAAGCCAGGCGGAATTCAAAAAAAACTTAGCAAAGTGGAACAGGGCAGAAAGGAGCATGTCATTGATGGAAAGGGCAAGTTTTTTGTTAGCTGTGGATGAAAGCATATCAAATGATGGATGCCCCATTGCAAGTAAGTATCTGGCCATTCATTTGTTGGTTTTTTTTATAAGTATCTGGCCATTGATTTTAGTTGGGTTTTTTATAAGTAAGTATCTGGCCATTCATTTGTTGGTTTTTTTTATAAGTATCTGGCCATTGATTTTAGTTGGTTTTTTTTTTATTATTATAAGTATCTGGCCATTGATATTAGTTGTTTTGTTTTATAAGTATCTGGCTATAGATTTTCGTCGTTTTGTTTTATTTTCCAAGTGTTTGTTTTGTTTTATGTGGTTTTACATCCCATTCAAGAATTTTTCACTCGTGTAGGGACACCTTGACGTGAAATGCCACAAATTTAGACCCACTTACAGCTATAGCATTGATGGTTCTATATTGCAGCCTGATGTCACGTTTGACCTCCTATATTACAGCCTAATGTCACATGTGACATCCTTTGTTACAGCCTAATGTCACATGTGACATCCTTTGTTACAGCCTAATGTCACGTGTGACATCCTTTGTTACAGCCTAATGTCACTTGTGACATCCTTTGTTACATCCTAATGTCACATGTGACATTCTTTATTACAGCCTAATGTCACATGTGATCTCCTTTATTATAGCCTAATGTCATGTATGACGTCCTTTATTTTAGTCTAATGTCACATGTGACATCCTTTATTTCAGCCTAATGTCACATGTGGCATCCTTTATTACAGTCTTTGTCCTTTGTTAAGTTCATATCTGAAAGACTCATTGCTTCTGAGTATCCTGACCGTAGCCGTTCTTAACCACTGCACTTGTTTTATTTTAATATTTTTTCTTAAGTGGTACCATTTCCACTGCTAAATACAATTGATTTTTCCTGATTCCGAGGCTACAAATTACTCTGTCACAAAATGCTAAGTCTTTATAATTCCAGGCTCGTAATTCACTTTGCATGAAATATACGAGTTAACTACTCTCTTCACGTCCTCTTAGAGAGAAGAAATGTTATGATATTGGAAAAATGAATGTTAAATTTGTTCTTTAAGATATGGTTTATTCAATATTAATTCTGGAAAGCCATTTGTTGCCATGAAAAATAAATTCAGTTGTTGTTTTTGGATGCTAATTCAACAGGTGTTGGTACCAGGGAAAACAAATGTGCTGAACCAAGTGCAACATTTTCAATATTTGTTTGAGAAGGCACCAAAGTTTTAAAATTTCATTCCAGAGACCAAAAAAGGGCTGTATTTTGCAATGAAGAATCAGCCAGAGACAGACAACACAGAACAGGTAACAAAAGAGGTTAGTTTTCCTGAAGGGAAAACTCTGTTGTCAAGTCAGACCTCTAGATTTTTTAAGTTGGGCATCACATATAAAATGCTGCATCTTAGAGAACGTCAGTTTTGTTTTTTTCCAAATCGTTTATGTCTTGCTTCAAATAAATGTTACACTGAATAAGTCATAACTTAATACATTTCAGTTTGATTTTCAAAACATCAATTCATTTAACCCAGTGAGGATCTGGGTTATTAGAATTGATCCTCAGCACCCCTGGCTTGTCGTAAGAGGCGACTAAATGGGGCAGTCCTTCGGATGAGACCGCAAAAACCGAGGCCCCGAGTCTCAGCAGGTGTGGCACGTTAAAGATCCCTCCCTGCTTAAAGGCCATATGCACCGAGCATAGGCCTAAATTTTGCAGCCCTTCACTGGCAATGGTGACGTCTCCATACAAGTGAAAAATTCTCAGGCGGGGCGTAAAACAATATATAATCAATCAATCAATCAATTCATTTAGCATTTTTATAAGCCCATCTAAGAAGGACATATTATGGTATGGCGATTGTTGTTCATCTGTCCTGCATTTTTTCTGGCTCATAACTTAAAATACTATGAGACCTAAAATCATCAAACTTTGTCAGGTGATACATCTTGGATAGAAAGTGGGTCACTCTTTAAAGTTGGTTTACTGTGACCTTGGATTAAGACAATTTGCCAAATTTGGCAAAATCCTGTTCGACTTATTTGGTCTGGAATCATCAAACTGGTCAGTTAATACATTTTAGGAAGTGTGTTGCACCCTAAATCAAGGTCACTGTGACCTATAATTAATATGAAATGGCCATGTACCGCATAACTCTTTTTCTTGCGCACATGTAGATATGAGTTCTAGAATCAACACACTTTGTCAATTTGTGCAACTGTATAGAAATGCAATTTGTACATTTAAATTAGGTCATTAAAACTTTTAAAATGATAAGTATTTAAATAAAAACAATGTATTATGGGAGGTAATCCCAACAGTTGTTAAAAGGTAGTGCAGTAATTTATTCAACAATAATCGTTACATCATAAAATACACATTTTTTTGTTGTTGATAAAATGTAGCTATGTAACAATTAATAATGCATAATTATTTTGTTTCTAACATTAATGATATAAATATGTGCACTTATGCAGGATTGTACTACAAAGTTTGAAGACTAAACAAACACATCAAAGAACAGAGGAATTGTCTCATGGGAATGATAATTAAAGCAGATGGTGTTTGGGAGCAGTTTAATGTGTCTGTCCAATTAAGTTTCCATTAGCCCCTTAAGAGTGCTTTGAGGGTTCAGCTGGAGATTCAAAGATCATTTTGATAAGGGCTAAATTACATTAAATTAATGAGCATAATGTAAGAAAGCTGTGGAAATTTGTCACTCTCTTAGCTATGAAATTATCAAAATGTATGTAATAAAATGAAAATATGTTTTGGAATATTTCTTATTTATTTAAACAATTCAAGAGATATATTGACAAGTTGATTGCAATGTGCAATGGACACATGATAAGGAATGATCTTCATTTTATCAGACCTTAAAGCAAAATGAATAGTGCTGCAATCTTTGCACCAATTAAGGTTGACAGCTGATTTTGTGTCGTGCACTTATATCTGTTTATAATGATAAACATTTAATGGGCATATCATGTGTCGTGGCAGTGCACTTTATTTATAATATGACTGGTGTAGAGTTTTTTAACAATCAATAGGGCTATATGCAAAAGGATATCATTTAAAGTTCTACTTTAGAACTTTTCACACATGTGGAAACATCACCATTGCCGGTGAAGGGCTGCATAATTTAGGCCTATGCTCAGCGCCTTTGGCTATTGAATGGGGAGGGGTTTTTTTTTGAACCACACCTGCTGTGACAAAGCACCAGTTTTTACAGTCTTAAAAGGAATTCCCCATTTAATCACCTCTTATGACAAGCAAGGGGTATTGAGGACTCTAACCCACAGGACCAGAGGATTGGAGGCTGTGTCACAATTACTGTGTTTGTGTGCCTTTAGGAAGATACCTGTAAAATTGGAGGTCAGAGTTCAAGGTCATGATAAAATAACAAATGCATGATGTTCAATTGACTATGTTTACAGTACATACATGTACATCTATATGGAAAACATCTATACTGGGTAATATCAAGGGTCAAGGTCACAAATGTCACAGGGGCCGAGTGGTTAGAGCATCACGCTCAAAATCACAGGCCTCTCACCTCTAGTCGGTGTGGGTTCGATTCTCGCTTGTGTCGACACATGTGAGAAAGTTTGCCAGTTTACTTTTGGAAAGGTCGGTGGACTCTATCTGGGTTCTTCCTCCACCTACAAAAACTGGATGCCACCAGATAACTGAAAAATTGTTGAGTGTGACGTAAAACAACAAAAAAATGTCACAAGCACACTTTCATCTTCAACCAAACTGATTTGTCAATAATCTTAAATCTTACTCCAGCACTTTGCTTCCCTCAGCCTTTTGATAACAGTGTCAATCTGAGCATTGATTTCATTTATGGTGGTCCATGCAGAACATAATCGTCTTATCTCTGAATGATTAAGGACATAGGAGACTTTCCGACATTTTCTTGAAAGTTATTTTTTCATCTCCTTAATATGAAGAGTTCCTGTATAATAGGTGTAGAATTTGTACTAATATTACCAGATCTTTTTTATTTCTTTTTCTGCCTGGCTTGCTCAGTGGTTAGGTCACCTAACTTGTAATATAAAGGTCCTGGGTTCGACACCAAATTCTTCCAAAAATTGTTCTCAGATTCTCTATTATGGTAATGTCCATTTATACAGTAGAGCTGAATTTACATTTTTTCTTGCAACAGTCAGGAATTATCAAAATATGTGAACTCTAAAACAGTCATGGTAACATACCCCAATTTTTAAGGCATCGACTTTGCTCGAGAGCCTTCTAGCGATCATGCAAAATTTTGCCTCTATCCCGCCTTTCCGATCTCATTGAGCAAAATCAAATAGTGCCTGTTTGTATTGTAGGTTTCTTACGATTCAAGACTTTGAATCATTGAATTTAATTGATATTTGAAAGGCACAATACCATTTCCGTTGTTGATGTCGTTTATCATTGTATCTTTGTTCAATAGCTAAATAACGATTGTTTGGCAAGAAAAGTTCATTATTCGCAGATGGATTTACTACGAAACGGGTTTTCCCACGAAATTTGTGTCACACAATATCATTAAGTACTTACAAAATAACCTGCTCAAATTTGGTTTTCATTTATATCTATAGTCTCATAGTTTCACCAAGAATCCTTATTTCAGATCTGTAGAAACAGAAAAGTACTAAATTAGATTGCACATTGTCACGGTTTGGTTCCTTTTCCAGAAACAATGACTATTTCTAGTTTTGTTTTCGGTAATCCTGATCCCGATTCTCAATTAAGCAAAACAAAAGTAGCGTGTGCATCGTGACAAAAATAACAGGTTATTTTGCGAAGAAACCCAGGCTAAGTAGCATTCCTTGGGAATTGAATCTTGTTCAGAATTCCAATAAGCTTTCTATAGTCATCCAATTTTAATGTTTATGCTCCAACAGATTAACAAATTATATTTAATACCGCATTCAAAATACTGCATCATTCAACAATGACAACTTCCAATCAGAGTTATTGCCCTTTGCTCTATTGAACCATAAATATTAATCTTATAAAAAAAAACAAAAAAAGGACAGTCAGGCTCGTGGACAATGCATCAAAACCCAGACTACTATTTGGCATAGTACACGTAAAATGTACTAACATTATTATATAAAAGGTGTAGAAAACAAACTGTAATAAATAAAATCAGGTATATGAAAATTCTTGTGATATTTTTTTCAATTTTTTAGTTACTTATTTTTTCTTGTTCCTCTGTTTGACTATTCCTATCAGGAGTGTCAGTGGCAATAGGTCACCTGGATCTCACAGCCAATTGCCAATGGTCTTTGTCTGTCCATCATCTTGCATCATCTGTTGACTGTCAACAATTTTACATTTTTAACTTCTTGAAAACTATAAGGCTATTATTACCGTTTTAAGCTTACCTGTGCTGAAAGCTCGAGTGAGCCTTTCTAATTACCAGTTGTCTATCTGTCTGTCTGTAAACTTTTCATATTTTTGATTTTTTCTCCAGAACCACTGGGCCAATTTTAACCAAATTTGGCAGAAGGCATCCTTGCATGAAGGGGATTCAATTTTATTCAAATGAAGAGCAGCATCCTTTTCCAAAGGGAGATAATAGCAAAATAACAAAAATACAAATTTTAAAAATCTTCTCAATCACCACGGGGACAGTAAAGTTCAAATCTGCATGGAAGCTTCGTGACATAGTGCATATTCAGATGTGTTAAAATCATGGTTACCAGAGGTAGGGTGACATAGTGCATATTCAGATGTGTTAAAATCATGGTTACCAGAGGTAGGGTGGGGCCACAATAGGGGATCAAAAATTTTAATGTGGAAATATAGGAATGAATCTTTAAAATCTTCTTCTCCAGAACCTCTTGGCCAATTTCAATGAAACTTGGTACAAATCATCTGTGGATGAAGGGCCTTGTCCCCTTTAAAGGGGAGATAATCACAAAAATGCAAAAGTAAGATGGGGCCATTTGGAAATCTTCTCAAGAACCACTTGGCCAGATAAATTAGAATTTACTTGGAAGCTTCTAGACAAAGTGCAGAATTAAGTTTGATGATAAAATCATGCCCCCAGGGTAGGGTGGGGCCACAATAGGGGATCAAATTTGCATGTGAAAATATAGGAAATTTTAAAAAAAAATAAAAAAAAAATCCTCTTTTCAAGAACCACTGAGCCAGAAAAGTTCAAGTTTACATTGCAGCTTTCTGACATAGTGTAGATTTAATTTTGTTAAAATCATGACCCAGGAGGTAGGATGGGGTCACAGTAAGGGATTGAAGTTTTACATGCAAATTTATAGGGAAAATCTTTAGATATGGGCCAAGATGACTCAGGTGTGAAGCATCTCTAGGAAAAGATGAAAATGAATTGTGAAATTTATTACCTTACCACCCCTGGGGCCTCAGGGGCAGATTCAAATATGCTTTAAAAACGGGTGGGGACTGTACTTTCAAAAATCCTCTCCTCTACTCCCACACATGTGGAATAAAGTCTAAATGCATTATTATGATGTCCACGGAGCCATCAACCTAAATTGTGAAATTTGTGGCTCCTGGGTCAGGGGTTCAGGCCTTAGGGTGGGGCCAATATGGCCATATAGTGAAAAATCTTCATCCATGCAGGGAACCCTTTGCTTGACGGACATCAAACTTGGTACACTGGTACATTGTGAAAAGTAAATAATCCCTGTTGATTTTTGGTTCACGTGGTCAAACTGGACATAGTAATATATCATCTGCTATATTTTAAGAATCATTCGCTTGGTTGACACCCAACTTGGTACACTGGTACATCCAAACGAGTAGATGACTCCTATTGATTTTTAGGTCACATGGTCAATCCACTCTGGACATGGGAAGATATTGTCCACTCAGTATCTTGAATTGATTTGGCACTATCAATTGATGATGCATCTCTATAACACCCCGGGGAAGCACATATATATTATATTTATATTGTCCTATTGAATTCTGTCTTTGCTGGGTTGCTTACGACTTTTGAGCAAGGAGGGATCTTTATCGTACCACACCTGCTGTGACACTGGGGTTCAGTTTTTGTGGTCTCATCTGAAGGACTGGCCCATTTAGTCACATGCTGAGGACCTATTTTAACCTGGACCCTGTGGGATGATGGATGAGGTGTCCATATTTTTTTCTAGGTATGCAGATAAATTTAATTTGTTGTCAATTTTAGTTACAAGTCCTAGATGGTTCTTCTAATGATGATGCACAAGAAATTGATGGAATGTCTACAACAGCTTGTCAGTCTACAACAAATAGTCAGTCTACAGAGAAGAACAGAAAAGTGGAGGACAGTACTGACTTGAGAGGAAAAGGAACTATAAAGGAAACGAGATTGAGAAGAAAGAGCAGTGCTGAGAGACAGCAAAGAAATATACAGAAATTCCAGACCACACGGACAAGTGGTCAACGATTAGAGACCACTCAGACTGCAAATCAACAGTCCCAAACCACACGGACTAATGATCAGCAAATTCAGACCACACAGAGTAGTGGTCAACAATGCCAGACCGCACAGAGTAGTGGTGTATTAAAAGGATCTGCATTTCCTGTTTGTGATTCTAAGGAACTGTTACAGTTGCCTGCTGAGGAATCTAGAGCATTGTCTTCCCCCAAACAGCAAGAAAAATGGAGTCCTGTTCAACCGATTAAAAGAAGAGAAGAGGTGGTCAGTTCAAAGATAGGTCATACAAAGCTCATTCATAGAATCCACACACCTACAGGACAAACAAGGTCCAAACATGCTAAATTCAACAGCCGTCTGGTTGAGCTTCTGTCTGGTCCATCAGTTTACACCCTACACCAGCACACTCCAGATGAATCTGCAAACCAGCACACTCATGTTGGCTCCAGTAACAAGCACACTTCCGTCAACTCTGTGAATCAGCACACTTCCGTCAACTCTGTGAATCAGCACACTTCAGCTGACTCGGTAAATCAACATAACTTACAGATTAACTCGTCTGTTGAAAACACCAGCTCACCCTATGAGAATTTCTCTCAACAGGAAGTACTACCTCATTCAGTGAATGAAGAAGACTTTAGTTATATGAAGATTTCACAGGAACAAGATGTTGATACAAAAAGCTGCACATCATTGTTAAAGTGCATCTCTAATCCTACCTCATCTCATTCCCGAGGGCAAGACATGGTCCTGACTAGTGAAGGGGATGATAACATTGTAAGTGTGAAAAGTGAGCATGCAGACGTCAGTTGCGATACTAGTCTTCTCTATATTGACAATGCGGAAGAACCCCTATCTGCTTCACCTCGAGGACTTTGTGGGGCTGATGGTGATCCCAAAACGGTGAGAGATGGACCTGGTGTGCATCCAGAAGGAAACTCTACATCCTGGCAGTACAGCTGTAAAATATGTGGCAAGAGCTTTAGACATGCGGGAACGTTGAAGGTAATGCAAGTGTTATCATGCAGTGAACTGAATGGCTTGTTTTGCTTCATTGCGCCAGTTTGCCCTATTCAATGAATGATTCTTATTTTTTCTTTTTGTAGAATGAATGAAATATCGCTTTGTTATAATTCGTTGTAAAGGTGTTCATTATTAGTAGGCTTTATTGTCAATGGGGACAATGTTATGTTAGGTATGGGCACCAGAGTTCGCAGACATGTTAGAGAGATTTTCTGGTTTTAAGATCAGCATTTCATTTATTCACTCATTCGCATTTCTCTGAGCAATTTATATTTATATTCCGCTAGAAACTGTTGAAAATTTTGTATGTTTACAATATCAAAGCAGCAATTAATTTTGAATGTTTTTAGAGATAAAGATATCGGTCAGCTAAATGGTTGGAAGAATAAATCGATGAAAAGATGACGATAATGAACAGAGATCAATCTCATAATTTGTATAAGGAATGCAAAATTAAGAGTTGGGCAAACACTGACCTCTGGATATTCCAGAAGTGGGATTTGGTGCCGAGGAGAAGTAAGCATCCCTTGTCAACTGGTCATATTCGCTGTGATATTTAACCCTGTAGGATATCAGTTTATAATTGGTTCTCTTCTGGAGATAGTGGACTGGTTTTTCAAAATCAGCTCATCTGGAAATGTTAGAAGAAAAGTAAAAATCCAACTGTTGACCAAAAATGCACAATTGTAGCTTCTCGGCTATTTCCTCAAGTGATGAATATTTTCTCACCTAAATGGCATAGCAATTACAATTGCATTGCAGAAAAGTGCCGAGTGTAATGCACAAATTGGAAGGACCGCCCCCCCCCCCCCCCCCCCCCCCCCATGCACTGTTTGTTTATATGTTGGGTTTCTGCCTAGTGGGGATCCGGGTTGT
This sequence comes from Ostrea denselamellosa, assembly GCA_024699665.1. Taxonomy (NCBI): domain Eukaryota; kingdom Metazoa; phylum Mollusca; class Bivalvia; order Ostreida; family Ostreidae; genus Ostrea; species Ostrea denselamellosa. Next base: position 816,055 of record JAMZEH010000050.1, on the reverse strand, counting down.
TAGAATAGATCCTCAGTACCCCTTGCTTGTTGTAAGAGGTGACTAAATGGGGCGGTCCTTTGGATGAGACCGCAAAAACCGAGGCCCTGTGTCACAGCAGATGTGGCACAATGAAGATCCCTCTCTGCTCAAAGGCCATAAATGCCAAGCATGGGCCTAAATTTTGCAGCCCTTCACCAGTAATGGTGACGTCGCCATATGAGTGAAAAATTCTCGAGTGGGACGTTAAATAGTATATAATCAATCAATCATTATTGGTTATACCAATGACTTGAATTATCTGTTACTCCACATGCATAAATTTATAAACAATACAAAAAGGAAAGTAAAACTGGATCTGCAGTGTACCATTTTCAAAAATGAAATTAAATTAAACTGGATCTTGAGATTGAATCAATTTCAAAATGAAGGGAAATTTAACTGCATTTTCAAACAAGTTGTGCAAGATGAGTTGTTTGTCAATTAATTTGGAACATTAGAAATACCTAAGTTAATTAACAACTGTAAATGGAAAAGTGGAAAATTTTCAGCTAAATCATGTCCATGCCCCTCTAAACAAAGACACAGGATCTTTCAGGGGCAAAGACATTTAATGGGAAATGCACTAACTTGTCAACATTCAAGATAGACTTTTACAGAAAAGTGGGGAAAAAAGAAACTGTTCCAATTTGAAAATTCCTATTCATACCCCATTAATGTTAAGACTTCTGGTTTTGCATTAGGTACATGCACATCTTCATACTGTGGACAGAAATATGCACAAGTGTTTTATCTGTGGAAAAGCTTGTACAGAGGGTAGATATCTAAGAACTCATCTTAGAACTCACAAGGAGGAGCCCAGGAACCAGGCACAAAGGAAACTCAGGTAAAAAAAATTATACTCTTCTTACCTAAATTAGAGAACCGGTCAAGGATATCTTGAGCAAAACATTTAGGAGAACAAAGAAGGTTTTAACCAATAAAATCCCAACAGACCTGAACCAATCATTTTAGAGAACAAAGAAGACTTTAACCAATCGTTCTAGAGATCAAAGAACACTTTATCCAATCATTTTAGAGAACAAAGATTTGTCAGGCTGGTATATCTACAAAGTGGTGTAGATTCAAATTTTGTTCAACCAATGGCTCAACGGATGGAGTCTTTCAAAATGGCAATAATGAACCAGTTAATCAATCAACTAAACAAGTTGTCAGAAAGATGGAAAAAACTATTTTGCTGTGTATGCATTATTTAGGATATTTTTTATACACCCATGCTAGACAAGTCATATTATGCAGTGAATCTGTCAGCATCTTGTAGACCAGATAAAAACAGTACTTATAAGCACATCTTGCCAATGATTAGAGGAAGAAGCTTGTAGTTTTTTCAATTTCAAGGTCATACACCAAAGGTCAAGGCCAAACTTATCTAGGTAATTTTTCAGATGGAAAACAAAATTGAATCAGTATAGATAATGATTAGGATAATCAATCATTATACAAGAATTGAAGTAATGGCATTGTGCAGTGTCTGTCTGTGTGTCTATTAATTGGCACCTTTTACTGAGTACAAAAAGGCTGGTACCAAACAAAGAAAAAAAGAAAAATACCCTGGGAATTGGGATATAAAATTTAAGTTACACACAGGCCATTGCATTATTCACAAGGTACCAAGCATTATATGAAGGAACATTTACTACCTATGTTTTTGTCTTACAGCAGTGAGAATCCAGGGTCATTCAGAGACCTCGTGTTGTGTCAGGCATTGTTTATTGTGAATAGATTATTTCTTCATTATTATCATCTCTCTCTTTTGTAGATGTTTTAAATGTGAGGAAAGTTTTTATCACAACGAGAACTTCCAGATTCACATGAGAATGCACTACCAGAAGAGGCTGTCGTACTGCTCGGTTTGTGGCGGTGGGTTCTACCACAACTTTCAGCTGCGGAACCACATGAAACATCACCATCATCTAGGTAAACAAAATGTCTCACTAGTTACGCGGTCATACAGGTAAATCACGGTCATACAGGTAAGTCACGGTCATACAGGTAAATCAGGGTCATACAGGTAAATCACGGTCATACAGGTAAATCACGGTCATACAGGTAAATCACGGTAAATGATTCAGCTCTTTATGTAATAATTATCCAATGAGTTGTGTGCTTTGTATCTCCGAGCCTTGGTGAGGGGATAGAAAACATGCACACAGCGAGTTGGTTATAAGTATCAAACCACAAACCATAGGAGATTCTTTTTATCACATATTACACACACACACACACACATACACAACATCACACACACGCACACATACACACACACAACATCACACACACACATACACACGCACACATACTCATACACACACACATATACACAACGTCACACACACAACATCACACACACGTCACACACACACAACATCACACACACACATCACACACACACACACACCATATTTTGAGTGATTTTATTGTTCAGCCTTCAAAGCTGCATAACATTTTATTAGGACGTTTGCTTTCTGATATTTTACAACAACAAAAACTATATAAAATTGATATTTTGTGACATCACAAACAGCATAGGAAAAAGTGTGGGATACGAACAAGATAATGTATGAGTGATATCCACAGGATAAAGGGGTAGATATATGATATGGTATGGTACAGTCGGTGCTCGTTACAATGGCTGAGTTTGTTTCCAAGTATTTTGCCGTTATAACAAATCTGCTGTTGTAACAATAATATGCCGATATTACCGGTACAAGTTATTCCCCTTTGTTTATTCATCATTCATTGAAATATAGAAAGATGCCTGAAATGTCGGAATCTAACAGATTATGTCCACCACAGTATCGTCACAGTCTGTATTCCGCAGTCCTCCAACTTCCTCATCATGAATAAAAGGGATAGGTGTTGCTTCTTCTCTGCAGTGCTTCTTTACAGCACTGATGAAAGATTCAGCAGCCAGTCCAGCCGTCATGGCTGTGGGGTCTGCCAAGTCTTCGTCATGGTTGTGGGGTCTGCCAAGTCTTTGTCATGGCTGTGGGGTCTGCCAAGTCTTCGTCATGGTTGTGGGGTCTGCCAAGTCTTCGTCATGGTTGTGGGGTCTGCCAAGTCTTCGTCATGGTTGTGGGGTCTGCCAAGTCTTCGTCGTGGTTGTGGGGTCTGACAAGTCTTCGTCGTGGTTGTGGGGTCTGCCAAGTCTTCTTCGTGGCTGTGGGGTCTGCCAAGTCTTCGTCATGGTTGTGGGGTCTGCCAAGTCTTCGTCATGGTTGTGGGGTCTGCCAAGTCTTCGTCGTAGCTGTGGGGTCTGCCAAGTCTTCGTCATGGTTGTGGGGTCTGCCAAGTCTTCGTCATGGTTGTGGGGTCTGCCAAGTCTTCGTCATGGTTGTGGGGTCTGCCAAGTCTTCGTCATGGTTGTGGGGTCTGCCAAGTCTTCGTCGTGGCTGTGGGATCTGCCAAGTCTTCATCATGGTTGTGGGGTCTGCCAAGTCTTCGTCATGGTTGTGGGGTCTGCCAAGTCTTCGTCGTGGCTGTGGGATCTGCCAAGTCTTCATCGTGGTTGTGGGGTCTGACAAGTCTTCGTCGTGGTTGTGGGATCTGCCAAGTCTTCGTCGTGGCTGTGGGATCTGCCAAGTCTTCATCGTGGTTGTGGGGTCTGCCAAGTCTTCGTCATGGATCAAAGTCACTAGGATGTTTTCAGGTGTTGTCACAGTAGCAGGACTTTGTCTGTAAACACACCACTGGCTTGTCTGTTCGTTGTATCATGTTTTCACAGAAAATGTATAACCAGCATGAAGAAGATAGAAGAAAAAAAACTCTGCCATTTTCTAGAAAATCCAAATGTAACTGCATGTTTGCCATGAAAGAAGCTTTAGAAATGAATATTGTTCTGGTAGGAAAAAAAGTACAGATCATTTATTTGATGAATCAAAGAATATCAGAACAAAACTGTCCAGTTATATTTGATGTCCAAAAAATGCTAACAGTTATTACCATTTTCCAGGCTATAAATAAATAACTATCTCTTTTTTTTGTCTATTTATTTTGTCTTCAAGTATCCATTAACAATATTCAGATTTGCTGTTCGATTCTGTATCTGATTAAGTTTGATTTAGTATAAACAATAACACACCACTGATAATTGTACTAATGCAATCCAAGATTTATCATACATATAAATTAATTTAAGGTGTATAAAAGATTACCATGGGCAAGTTATCATTGCAATTTTATTTAGATATTGTGACAGTACATATAAAATAATAAGCAAATTGTAGGTGAATTAATTTTATTTGATCCAAAATTAATTTTCGTACTTTAATTTATTTTGAAAGTCCTTAAACACAAAATTATAAAAATAATAATCATAATTATAATGCAAGATGATTAATTTCTTAAATTGAATATTGATTTTAGTTTAAATAGTTTTTTTATCAATAAAACATGCATTTAGCCAATTTCAGTACGCAATACAATCACAATAGGTGACATTTTAGTCACAAGTGAAACAGACGATACCCAGATAATTACTAGGGTGTAAAAATCCCAATTTTGGCCAGTTGGGAATAGAAATTTCAAAATTTTGGTGGGAATAGACCTTTAAAACGATCCTATCAAAGACTAATTAGTGTATCAATAAACCCATTACCTGGACAGTTGTCACATGCATAGGTAACGAGAAATTTTATCCACTACATAATTTTGGTCAAATGTAAAAATATTGCCGATAAACTGTCATACATGTACAGGTATTAACTCTACAATCTCAGGTGACCTGCTGTTATACTGGATTTTGTTAAATGCACATTTGTTACCGATAATTAATACCTGTGCCGGAATACGAATATGCCGTTACATCAAGCGATGTTAGTATTGTGCAGATTTGTTCCTAGCAATTTTTAGACAAATTTGCCAGTAAATTGAGTGCCGCTGTAAAAAGCGCTGACTGTATTTTGCCCAAACATCTTGTCTGTTTTGTGTTCAGATCATGACTTAAATACTATAGGGCCTAGGATCATCAGACTTTGTCAGCTGATGATACTTGGGTAGAAGGTGTGTCTGTTTAAAGTTAGTTCACTATGGCCTTTGATTAAGGCGATAGAGCCAGAGATGGTAGAACCATGTCTGGTTTATAATTGGACAGTAGATTGGCCTAGAATCTTCCAACATTGTCAGTTCCTGCATCTCAGGTAGAAGGTGTGTCACACTCTACAAGGTCACTGTGACCTTTAGCATTTTATGGCCAAGTGTGTTGTAGCCTTTTTGACTTCATGTAGATTAGAGTCCTTGAATCAACAAACTTTGTAATTTGGTAAATTGGTGCATCGTAAAGAACGCAAATTGCAGCATAAAATCAGATATTTAAACTTTTAAAAATGACCAAGTATTGAAAAGAAGAGGCCCACAGGCCTTATCTGTCACCTGGATTAAAAGTATCACAAGCCTCAAGGGCTATGAAGTCTGAAGTAATTTTCCCATTCTGCCTTTCAAAGCTATATTCTAATATTCACCAGCAGTATTAAAAAAAAAAAAAAAAAATAAAAACCCAAGACGTACTCTTAATGCACAAATGCCCTCAAAGTACTCATACTGATGGAAGGCTTTACATAACACATGTATGTGTTACATTAACACCATATGAACCAGTCAAGATTCAAAACCCTGGGGTTTTTTTTTATAGTTCACAGTCTTGGTGATCCCCTAAGGCTTTTTCCAAATATAAATTTTTTTATTTTTTGTTTTGTGTACAGCATCAGTAAAATTAAGGTCTTTGATAATCACTATTATGATGAATTTGGATCCACTCTGGAACCAAATCTCCTACCCTTGGGATCATGAAATTGACAATTTCTGTAGAGGTTTACTGCTCTACACCACAATGTGAACGACATCAAATCATCAGGCCAAGGAAGAAGTTGTAGAACCAAAAGATTTAACATGTGCATTTCTGTTGTAGAAGAACAGAAAGCTCTAAGTAAGGAGACAGTCTCCAGCTCTGCTGCCAAAAGCAGGGTGAAGAGGAAGCTGATAGTCGCTGAACAAAACAGTCTTCCTCCGCAGCAGTTAAAGCTGCAGCTGTCGGACACCTCAGACATTACAACCACACTGAACCTCGCCCCACCCACCAAGAAACTCATGCATGCAAAGGAAGTAACAGAAAATCTACTGACCCTCCCCGGAAAGAATGTCATTTCTAAAAATACTTCCAAGGTAAAATTATGTGGAAATCTGTTTGTTCAATAACAGAGTATAATTTAATAAATTTCAAAATCCCTCATATGTGTACGGCCTGTATAACAGTCCAAACAACTGTCTGTCCTTCCATCTGTCAATCCATCCATTCAACTATCTGTCCATCCATTCAACTGTCTGTCCATCCATTCAACTGTCAGTCCATCCATTCAACTATCTGTCCATCCATTCAACTGTCTGTCCATCCATTCAACTGTCTGTCCATCCATTCAACTGTCTGTCCGTCACTTGGGTTCTGACTCTAAATCTCGATTACTGTTCAACACAAGGCTTTCATATCTTATACAAAGGTAGGACCATCAAACACAGACACCTGTCTAGTAAGGTAGGACCATCAAACACAGACACCTGTCTAGTAAGGTAGGACCATCAAACACAGACACCTGTCTAGTAAGGTAGGACCATCAAACACAGACACCTGTCTAGTAAGGTAGGACCATCAAACACAGACACCTGTCTAGTAAGGTAGGACCATCAAACACAGACACCTGTCTAGTAAGGTAGGACCATCAAACACAGACACCTGTCTAGTAAGGTAGGACCATCAAACACAGACACCTGTCTAGTAAGGTAGGACCATCAAACACAGACACCTGTCTAGTTTGGAGTGATGAGGTCAAGGTCACTACTGACGTTTAATTTTTTACTTTGTATGCTCTCATGGGAACATGAAAAATTGAAAAGTTTTCAGTTTGGATCTTGCATACGTTATAGAAAGTTAACTAATGAGAGGAAGTTGTCATGAGGGCAAAGGTCAAGTTCATAGTAGACTTTCAATCCAAGTTTATAAAATTTAATTGCATCGGGCATCAGACTAACGACTCTCTGCAGTGATCGTTTTGATGTCAAAAGTCAAGAGGTCACAGCACACCTTGTCACTAAGTTTACTTTACATGGAAGGTAGTTGATCTTACAGTTCAACTGTGGAAAACACAGCACAGCTCCTCCCTTTTGTTGTAAAGGTTAATGAAATCTTTATTATTAGCCTGAGATTTTGTAAGTTCCGGACTGGGTCAAGTTTTCTAGATTTTATTTCTGATCTTATTTGACTTTTCTGGTGACCAGAAGCCAGGGAGATTATGGATTGTCTTGTTTTATAGAAAGTACATGATTTTAATTTTTATGCCAATTATTTGAAAGTTTGCTGTAGGTAATGAATAAGGAAAATGAAGTATTCCTGTAATTCTATTAGTATTAAGATACAGATAATTACATGTATATTAGTATTTAGATACAGATAATTATATTAATGTTAAGATACAGATAATTATATTAGTGTTAAGATACAGATAATTATATTAGTGTTAAGATACAGATAATTATAATAGTGTTAAGATACCGATAATTATATTAGTGTTAAGATACAGATAATTATATTAGTGTTAAGATACAGATAATTATATTAGTGTTAAGATACAGATAATTATATTAGTGTTAAGATACAGATAATTATAATAGTGTTAAGATACAGATAATTATATTAGTGTTAAGATACAGATAATTATATTAATGTTAAGATACAGATAATTATAATAGTGTTAAGATACAGATAATTATAATAGTGTTAAGATACAGATAATTACATGTATATTAGTATTTAGATACAGATAATTATATTAATGTTAAGATACAGATAATTATAATAGTGTTAAGATACAGATAATTATATTAGTGTTAAGATACAGATAATTATATTAGTGTTAAGATACAGTGAAATGTTTTGCTTCAGTTGTTTTCCAGGAATCTCATCCAGTGGAAGGAATGTGACCCAGATAAACTGGAATCTGATCCAGAAAAGCTACAATGTGACGCAGATAAACCGGAATCTGATCCTGATCAGCTGCAATCTGATAACCGGAATGTGGATCAGGGGGTCATTATGCTCCCCAAAGAGGATGATGGTACTGTGTTAAAACAGCTTTAAAAATGAAGAGTCCAAATATAGCAAAAGTTGTAAAAACTTCACACAGCAGCAAAATCCCTGTTTGTTTGTCTAGTCTGACAATTTTATTTCTGGTACCAAGCATGTCAGGATTAAAAAAGCTTCTCAGGGTATCTAGTTAGTACAGGCTAAATAAATTCTTTACCAATAGAAATCAAAATATCTGGGTGCAGTTTCACAACAGCCAGTTAAGTTTAACTGACGGTTAACTTCAAGTTGACGCTGTATAAATGTTAGAGTTGTTAGCAAGTTAGAGTTAACCAGCCTTTGTCCTCCTGAATCCTGGCATGGACCCAGTCTAGAAACAGCAGGAAATAGTCAGATATTACTTTTGTCCATCCACAACACTCTGTGTAGTCACCAGGAATTAAATACATCCAGTACATCTGCCAAGTGAACAATGTCCCAAAGATATCTGGGTCAAATGTCAAGGTCACAAAGTTTAGAATTTAAATGTAACAGCATTATGGACACTGCATTTGCAGTCTCACTTTTGCTAGAGGTGGGATTGCCAAATAACTGTTAATTTTCTAGGTCATATATGCTATGCAAATTTAACAATGTTGTGGAGATAATGAAAAATGTCATTTGAATTCATACTTTCTGCAGATATTATATGTGGGTAGAATATGACTTGATTTCTAGGTCAAAGGTCACTACTTATTTAGTCCTCTTCGTGCCATGTGGTACATAAGGCAGCTGATATCTACACATCGATTGTTGCTGTGAAGGTCAAAGGTCAAGATTTGGTTAATCAAATGCTGTCTCACAAATTGATTTTTGAAAATGCCTTATCAAATCGCACCATCTTGTAAGGGCGTAGTATGTATTGCATCTAGAAAGTGAAATTGATTTACAATTTATTTAATCTCTTTAAAAAAAAATAATAATAATAATTCTTTTCATGGTGACTTCACAGAAAAGTCGCCTGTGACAGCCAAACGCAGCAACAGAATGTCGACGTCTAAAAGCCCGACCCCTGGGAAGAGACGAGGGACCGTTAAATCTAAGTACTGCTTGAGGTCTGGGTTCCACTGATGGTGTGTATCTGTTGTGATAGTGAGATTTGGTAGTACCAGAACATTTGACTCACCAGTCATTGTAGTTCAGTGGTAGAGCGTTCACGTCGTAACTGGGAGGTCGTGAGTTTGAGTCCAGCTTGTGCCATGGCTGTGTCAAACCTAAGATGTTAACATAAATAGTGATTCCTCGAAAAGTTCACCAAAAGCTTGGCATTTAGAATTGAAAATCACAGATCTTTTGGATATGACATTAAATATGGAGGTCCTGTGTCACAGCAGGCATTGGCATGTTAAAGAACCTTCACTGCTAAAAGCCGCAAGTACAAAAAATAGGTCTGAATTTGTGGGACGTGTTCTTAACCTACAGTTGATGACATTTCAATGAGTGAAAAAATCTCAACAAAACGTAAAGCAAACAAACAATCAATCAACTTTTACGTTTTTTTCTCACTGTACAGTAAAACATGTTTATAATGAACACGCCTATAATGAATTAGCACTCACTGCAAAGTGATAATTATTCCTCCTTCAAAAAAAAATCTAAAATTTTGTCGGATATAACAAAATGTGGTTGTTGCGAACTCTTGCTAGTCCTGGCAGTTTGATATAACGTTGTCTCACTGTCCATGATTCCCTGTGTTGATAGGTTTCAGCCACTGAAAACAATTTCTCCAGAATTGACTGGCTTTGTTTTTGTTTTTTGGGGGGTTTTTTTTGGTGGGGGGGGGGGGGGGGGGGTTGTTGTTAAAGCCTACTGTATGGGATTAATAGTGATTATTGTTATGTCAGTAGTGTACTCTACATGTCAACATGAAAGTACTGTAATTTGGTGCAGTTTGGAAGAATATTAAATGGCCAAAATATCATTTACAGTTTGACGAGTTTTAGTTTATTTTCTTTCCAATTACACAGATTGGTAGTTAACTCGTGTGGTGTGATGAGTTGCCATGATTAATCCAAATCCCTGCAGAAATGATACAACAATCTCCACAGATCAACAATAGATCAACAGTCTCAACCAGATCAGTTATCTCCACCGCAGATCAGTTATATCCACCGCATCCACCGCAGATCAGTTATCTCCACACATACTCAACCTTCTCCACAGATCTGCAATCTCCGTAGCAGATCAACAAATTTGTTAAGTGTGATTGTTCTATAAACAAAGACTTGTTAAGTGTGATTGTTCTACATACAAAGACTTGTTAAGTGTGATTGTTCTATAAACAAAGAGGGGGCCTCCGTGGCCGAGTGGTTAGAGCATAAGGCTCAAAATCACAAAGCATCTCACCTCTGTCAGCGCGTGTTCGAATCTCGGCCGTGGCGTTATGTGAGCAAGTTTGCCAGTTTACTTGCAGAAAGTCGGTGGTCTCTTCCCAGGTACATTGTATCTGGGTTCTCTCCTCCTTCAATAAAAACTGGACGCCACCAGACTCACAGATGACACATGTTAAAGTTTGAATAATTCACTTGTGACTTCCTAACTCGATTATAGAAACTCAGTGGTGTACAGTATAAATAAACAACTTGTGAACAGTCTACAAAAAGTTCAAAATACCGCTGCACAGCTGATAACTTGTACCAGGAAATCTGATCACGTGACCCCAATCGTAAAAAATCTCCCCTGACTTCCCTGCAGACGCCAATTTGACTATTCTGCTGCCTCAGTTTGGAACTGTCTACCTTCATGTCTTAAACATTCCAAATCCGTCTCTGCTTTTAAAACAGGTCTTAAAACTCAAAAAACTGTTTGAGGTAGCTTATGACAGAATGTAAATATTGTATTTTTGGTGATTTACTTAGAATGTACAAAAACACTGATTTCGTTATAAGGTCTTTTAGGATTTTTTGTGTTTTACTCATAAGTACAGGTTCTTTTAAATTTCATGTACGTATTTTATGTATTATTGTGTATTTCTAATGTTAAAGCAATATAAGCTTATATATATATATATATATATATATATATATATATATATATAAGCTGTCAGTAAAGTAATATGCTCGGGGATAATTGTTATGAATTTGATAACTACCGCTAATGATGGTGTGAAACGGGGTTTAATTCGCTCAATTTAAATGTGTGCTTTTTCCGCAGAAAACTTTAAAATCTGGAGGCTTGGCACCCAGGAGTGGATCTAAACTATTTTCTAATGTGGGTGCAATCCAAAGTGATGACTTTCAACACACCAAATGTGGGATTTCGGATCCGAAAATGTGGGATTGAGGATCCGAAAATGTGGAAACAAAAACACTGAACTCGTTATAAGGTCTTTTAGGATTTTTTGTGTTTTACTCATAAGTACAGGTTCTTTTAAATTTCATGTACGTATTTTATGTATTATTATGTATTTTTAATGTTAAGCAGTGTCTGTATTATAATGCGCTATAGAAATTATTGTATTGTATCGGTAAGTGGGATTGTTCTATAAACACAAACTTGTTAAATGGGATTGTTCTAGAAACACAGACTCATTAAGTGGGATTGTTCTGTAAACACAGACTTGTTAAGTATGCTTGTTCTGTAAACAGACTTGTTAAGTGGGATTGTTTTGTAAACATAGACTTGTTAAATGGGATTGTTATGTAAACATAGACTTGTTAAGTGGGATTGTTCTGTAAACACAAACTTGTTTAAGTGGGATTGTTCTGTAAACAGACTTGTTAAGTGGGATTGTTCTATAAACACAGACTTGTTAAGTGGCATTGTTCTAGAAACATAACTTAGTTCTTGATGTTTTGTGGAATGTGAGTGAGACCCCAATATAGGAAAATGTTATCACAGATATACATGTACTGAAGTGTGTGAATATATATATATATATACCATATGTTCCAAAAACAATTGCAGAATTGCCGAATGTGTTCAATATTGAAATTAATTTTACCATTTTTTTCAATGTTCCTTGCAGGGGCATATAGCTTTTGGTCTGTCTTTTTTGTCTTCTTCAACTGTCACCTTGGCTATGACTTTTGAACACTTAGAGATAGGGCTTTTATATTTCACGTGTATCCTTTGTGAAAGACTCTCTCTCTCTCTCTCTCTCTCTCTCTCTCTCTCTCTCTCTCTCTCTCAGAATTACTTAAGTGTCATACAAACCATCAGTGTTTTATAAACATTGCCAATTTTAGGACACCTGAGTAAATTCAGCAACAGGTCAGCTTCTGTCACTGTCCATCATACGTTGATAATTGAACATTTTTATGCCCATGGAAATGAAGATTTGGGGCCATATGGTTTTTAGCTCAAGTGAGCTTTTCTGATAGCCCGTCATCCATCTGTCTGTAAACTTCTTACAATTTTTATTTCTCCTCCAGAACTACTGTGTCAATTTCAACCAAACTTAGCAAAAAGCATCCTTGGGGGAAGGGGATTCAAATTTGCTGTAAGAGAAATTTTACTGTAGTGTGAATATTGAATAAATAATTTATCTATATATGCATTCTTATTTTGTTCATTCAGAAATTGCTTGTAAGTGAAGAATACTAACTGATGTAGTGTTTACATACTAGGAGCTGTCAGTCATAAGGGGGGGGGGGGGGGGTTATCCTCACTGACCTTGACATGGTGATGTAGTGTGAACATACTAGGAGCTGTCAGTCATAAGAGGCGGGGGGGGGGGGGGGGTATCCTTACTGAAAAAAGGTCATGACATGGTTGTCATTAGCCCCCCTCCCCATAATTTTTTTTTTCAAATTTAAGGTAAATCTTGGTTTCTCATTTCTAATGGGGAAAAATAAACAATAAACGATCGAAGAAGCACTCATATTTTCATACTCGGAGAAATGACAGAATCTTTTGATTTATTGTTACTTTTTTGGGAGAACTTGTATTTTATTCCAAAGAACCCTTAACATTAAGTCTTATTAAATTCACCTCATTAAAAATGACAAAATAGTACACTTGACGACATAGAAAACATATTTCAAGCCCAGTAAAATCCAGAAGCTTCCGGAGGCCTTGTTCCCTGGGCTCCACTAGAGCTTCGTACTGGATCCGCCTCAGTAATTCCTGTCTTGTTAGATTAGAGACAAATATTGAATGCATACCTAGCCGAGAACTAGCTCTCTGATAAAATATTTGAACAGGTCAGACCCAATATTTTATCAGAGAACTACAGCTAATGCATAGCATTTCTATGATCTAGAGGATATTTAAGGCAAACAAGGAGGTGAGAAATGCTCCGGGATACGCAGCAAAGTTGTTGTTTTACTTCTCTTCGGGATATTTTAACTCGTACAGGGAAGTGCGCAAATTTATACAGATGACAGGTGCTCTGCACCAAGGTTCTTAAAACTGGTGAAGGTTTTGTCCAAAAGACCCGCGATTTTCACTTCTAATGAAGAAAACATACCGCTGATTTTATCTGTACTAGGATCTTCCTAGACTCGACAGCCAACTGGGATTAATTTCTGTCTATATGTACATTCTGGATGGAGGTTGCACTCACTCACTCTCCTTATGATTGGACATTTTAAATAAATAAAATCAATATTGGTCCTTTTTTGACATTTCAGTTCTTCAACACGCGCACTAATTTTTTTTTTTTTTTTTTTTTTTTTTTTTGGAGTGGGGTGTTGGAGTGTTACATAAATTTGAATCTTCCCTGCAGAATGAAGGAAATATGCAGGTTCTAAATCTATAATTTGTCTTTTCTTATTTAAATTCCATTTCCAGCGGTTGGATTGTAAGGGGAAAATGCATGTTCAGGGACAAAAAATGCAAACAATATTTTGGTATATTGAATTCATGGAGTAAATAACTTATGATCAACATCTTTATTTTGTGCAAAACAAATTATATGTATTAGGAAGTATTTGTTTTAGTGTATTGTATGTTATCCAATTCCCAATTCTGTGCTTAATCAAACTTTTTTAATTTAAAGAAATGGGGGGGGGGGGGGGGGATTAATACGACCATTTGTATGGTTCCCGCGTGGAAATGTGCGAAAAGAATAAAATCGTACAGCTTATGATTCATTGCTCTCGGTTACTGTATTAACTAGCGGCGGATCCTGAAATTTCTTAACCCGGGGGGAGGGGTCATTACTCGGTTTAAAACTTCTCCGTTTTGACAAAATAAGACACATTTTTTGTGGGTTTTTTTTCTACATACTTCTATGAAATCTACTTGTTCTAACCTACACACCCCACATGATTTTTTTTCTGTCTCATTCAGAAGTATTGCTATATTCACTTCCATTGACAGTTCATAGTAAGAAATCTTTGTAGTGGCTATGTTGGTTCTCACAATACATTATTGCTTATGGGATTTTCTACATCATTTTGTGTTTATTGCTCCCCAAATATCACCTCTTAAGTGGCGGATCCAGGAGGGGGTCCTGGGGATGGAAACCCAACCCCCTTCGTCAGAAAATTTTGCTAAAAAAGGAGAAGGATTGTAATGCATGTAATTAAGGCAATGTCTCATTTCAGGGGCGGATCGTGGAATTTTTGAAAGTGAGGAGTTCTACCATTAAATTTGTTTTTCAGACGGGAGGGGGGTGTTCACCCCGGAACCCCTCTTCTAGATCCACTAAATTGATAGGACAAATTCTATGCCATCTGACTGGGGAAAAAAAAGTCGTTTGCATATGCTATTATACTAATTTGCTGAAGATTGGTTAAATTCAAAGCCTTGATAATCTTGTATGGATATTAAAGGTCTGAATTTGAGTCAATCAATCTTTATTTTCTTGCTATACAAAGTAATAAAGCATTGAAAAGAATATCAATACAAATATAACTTAAATCACGCATGAGTGAAAAAAAGTTACTAAAAGAAAACAGAATGTTAACCTGGAGAACAAACTCTCTCCATGATTTATAAATTTACATAATCTTATCAATGTGTTTCAGGTAGTTACATTAAGTAGTTTATTAAATTCATGAATGTTAGGGTTCATGTTGTAATACTTTGAAATTTTAAATTGTCTAGCTTGTTTTACAGATGCATCAGTACAATTAAACAAGTGATGAAATTCATCCCCCGTCTCATTTCTATTGCATAGCTGACAAATTCTATTTTCTCTAGGAATGTCTCTCCATCTTCCTGTTTCTATGTTGGCAATTTTGCATTTCCAGTTCTAAATTTACAAAGACATTTCAAGTGTTTTTCAGGCAATCTAAGTAAGTAATTTTCAATACAGATTCCTTCTGAGGAATTGTCGTCAGTAATGACACATCACTGTTTTGCCATCACAGAAAAAAAAAGATATCCCAGAAATTCCGTATTGAAAATCCACGCCATCAAAAATGTGGTTTCATACTGAAAATGTAGTTTTTTTTTCGGATATGACCTTACAGACGAAGAACCCTAACGTGTCATGGCAGGCGTTAAGCACGTTAAAGAACTCTCGCTGCTACTCCGACACGATGCAAGTTCACATAGAATGTATCTTAATCATATATTATTATTATTTATTATTATTATTATTATATGCTTCTCCTTCGGCTACCTTCACCAGTGGCGTAGCTGCCATTGACGCCAAAACGCCCGGGCTTGCACATCAATTTGACATCAACAAAAATGATTTTTATTATGCATTATTTTATAGCTAGAACGACTCATAAATGTAACCTAACAAGCCAAAAAACCCATGAGCTTCCGGGGGATGGGTCCCCGCCAGGGCCGTGCCCTGGACCCACTGGGGACCTTAAGACAGACCCCCAGCCTATTCTAGATTTCTCACTGTGCGTACACTTCACTCCAAGGCTAGCTGTTCTCGTCCTTACTTTGAAAAACTGCTATGTGCCTGAAGATGAAGTTTATTTAATAATGATTTTCTGTGTTAGACAGATAGCCTGCCTGCTAGTGCTCCCTGATGTCTCTTCACGGATGAGTATTTCATTATTGGTGGGTTGACGTTAGACATACAGATTTAACCTGGCTGATTTTTCTCGCAATCACCAATTTAACTATAGAATATGACAAACCATTAAATTGTTGCACGATTCGAATATAAATAATAATTTTGTAACTCGACAATCTTTTTGTTGAATTTAGGAAAACATGTCTTCACCTATTCAATTGTTTGGAGTAAGAAATGAATATTTTCTCGTCATCTTAACGACGCCTTACAAAATAATCGTCTACTTAAGCCAGAGATGAATTTTATCCACTCGGTGGAATTTTTGTATCCCACAATCGATATATAATGAATCATTCTATAATTTCATTTTTGGCGATTTGAATAATTTCTGATAATTATAATGGGCTTTTGTAGAGATGGGGTTCTTTTAATTCAATGTTTTTATAGATATAACTACCCCGTGAGGATCCGGGTTATTAGAATAGATCCTCAGCACCCCTAGCTTGTCGTAAGAGGCGACTAAATGGGGCGGTCCTTCGCATGAGACCGCAAAAACCGAGGTCCCATGTTACAGCAGGTGTGGCACGTTAAAGACCACTCAAAGGCCCTGAGCGCCAAGCATAGGCTTAAATTTTGCAGCCCTTCATCGGCAATGGTGGCGTCTCCATATGAGTGAAAAATTCTCGAGCTGACGTTAAACAATATTTAATCAATCAAATGAATATAGATACAACTCGTTATAACATATAACTCGTTATAACGAGAGAACTAACTCGAGCCTGACTAGCTCGTAACGAGATAATTAACTCGCTATAACGAGATTAATAACTTTATAACGAGATAATTCGTTGCAACGGCGTAGTAACTCGTTATAACGAGATAATTGACAGTTATAAACAAATATTACCTCGTTATGATGAATTTGATTAAATTTTCAACTTTTCAAAAAATTACCCTATCCGACTTTAGAAGAAAGGTGCAATCTGTACATTGATTTATAACAATACTGGCGCACCATACTTATACACGAGTTACGTCCCTTGGCTCTTATGCTCGCAGAAGATTTATCGGGATTTCAAAGTACGTAGACCAAATAATTTCAAGTGATGTATATCGTTAAAACACACGTTTTATTGTTGATGGGTGATATAAGTTGTGAACTATTCTAAATATTCGGCGTAAGATTTTTACAACAACTTTTATGTCGTAGACCTCTAGCCGCAAACTCCCCGTTGAGGCCTCATCTTGAACGAGTTGGAACTCTGGCAGAAGCTTGAGCCCGACCGCTTGTTTCTTTGTGTACTCACAGCAAGAAAGGTTTTATACAGTCGACGTAAGTATTCAAAGACTGTCGTATTATACACTAAAGGAGTAAAAGTCAAGTGCACTATTATTCAATATGAGGCGGGGGGATAACTCTGTGTAAACTTGAATTTTCTCTGTCCTAATCGTTAGAGTCTTTCAAATCTTTAGAGCCATTTCTAGGTACTGAAATGCAGAGTTGTGCAAAAGGTATAATGTCAGTACTGATTTTATTTACGCAATGTACTCGTACTATATAAACTGGACATAAGCGCAGGCGCAATCCGAGAGTCCGGTAGAACAAAGGTCTATTCAAATCGAAACTTTACTGAAAATTTGACGAAGAATTAGAATGACTTTACGGATATGTTAGCGAAAATCTGCAAATTTAATGAGAACGTGCTTTTTATAAAGTCGGGTTCAGGCACCAATTGCTGTGACGTCACACCGGTTATTGCGTCATTTTGGAAGAAGGTAACCGTTGAATTTCGCCTTATTAAATTATTCATATTATTTGTTTGTAGTTTTAGTTTATCAAATTGTTGTAATTATTTAGATTAAGCCCTAGTAAGCAGTTTTAAGTTGTAGTTTTAGTTATTAGTCTAGCTCTATAAATACTGAGATACTGATACTTCAAGTTCTTGTGGCCAAAAAGACGATGGACTTTTCTATGGTGCCGTTGACAAGAGGCGGGAGACGGTGTATTGCTGGGAGTTGTTCTTCAAAGATGTCAGAGAATGGAATTAGATTGCATTCGTTTCTGCTGGATAGGCCAGCCATTTTGCGACAGTGGGTCAACTTTGTAAATATGATCTGGAAGAATTGGAGTTGCCTTACTATAAACATCAATTGTTGTACTCTCTCAGCTTCAAAGAATAGATTTAGTGCTATTCATCCTAGAATGGATTCAATGGGTGTAAAATACAACAAGAAAAAACTAGAGAGGGATGCAGTACCAACCATTCAAGCAGAGGTCCTCAATCTAATCCCAGGTACCTGAAGTTTAATCAGTATATAGAGAAAAGAGGAAAAAACCTACATTAATATATATGAAAATCACGTCTCTGCACCAAAAGATGTTTTAAAAGAGAAACCAAAGTACACAAGAGTTTTTCAGGAAACCAAAGTACACAAGAGTTTTTCAGGAACACCTGTAAAATATGAACCCAATGTTCCTGCTTTGCCATTTTCGTTTTTTGCAAATGCATCAGTTAAATGCTTTAATTATACTGCATGAAATACACATGTATTCAATATAAATTTTTGGATTGTTGAACCCGATATAAAATTGATCTCTCTCTCTCTCTTATTTTTTTTTTTGATAAAGAATTGCCAAAGAAGACCACGGAAATGAACTGTTCTTGTACTTGCCTTGTGAGCTAGCTAGACTTCAATTTTACTTGCCCAGCCCACCCAAAATTTTACTCACATTTGGCAAGTGTTAAGTTTAAGTTTTAACCCTGTATTTATATTTATTTATTGTTTAAAATTCAAATACCTGTGTTCCAATGTCCCTATTAGTAGGTGAAAAGGGACAGCCAGATTCCCTTTTGAGCAACACCCCAAAGAGACCAGCTCAGAAGAGGGAATTAAATAGGGTAAGATGGGTACAATTTCACAATAGCTTGAGAGTATATAATTCATAAATGGCCAAAATATTGAAAACTTGTCATAAGGAATATTACAAATATGATATTGATAGCAATGAAAATGGCAGAATACAAGGAGTAGAGTAGTTCAGATTCATCATCATCATCAAATCAGGTGCTACATCCAAGGACATTTTTGCACCGCCCGTGAGTCAGGTGTTCTTTACTCAAAACGTTGTGTTCGGATAAGTTCTGAAAATTTGCTGGTTGCGTCTTTAGAGGTGGATGTTGTTTTTAGTATTGATGGATTTAGACTGTTCCAAATACGGATTGTGTTCGGGATAAAGCTGGTTTAAAGATTTAATAGTAGTAAATAGAGTACAGTGTGAGAGGACACTCAGTACTGTCAACAGAAATAAAAGTGATACCTGTTGTTGTCTAAATCCAACAACAGAAGGCCCTCCTATTGAGCAAGCAGCAGACTCACTTGTTGAGGACTCAATGAGTAATCCTTGTGTGGAAAGCTGGTTTTCCCTAAAAGTCCACTGTAAAGTATGGAAGATGTCTTCATGCAATACAACTTGCCAGGGTAAATACATGACTTGTTAGCATCCAGCATATTTCTATTCAGTTGAATAATAAAACAAACCAAACACATGTGTTGCTTTTTTTATTATTATTATTTATTGAAAGATATTAAAAAAAACTTGTCTTATTTTCAAAGTCTTTTACCATGGCGAGTAGAAATTTTATAATGGCAACCAGAAATATTTGTAGGTGGCCATGTAGTAACCTGATAACAAACATGACTTGGATTGCTGTGACATCCATTGTTATACCGGCTTTCCTTGGTTCCTCTTCTATCATTGCCATGACAACCGATAAACTCGTTCACAGTTGGCATCAATGTTGTGCGATATAACCAGTTAACTGGTACAGATACAGTGGATAACACCACTCAAGCAGAGTATCAAGACACTGTGAAATTCAAAGGTCCCGGGAAAATTTGACTCAAATGTTTGTTCATATATTGTGTAGAAAGTATGAAATACCTTATAATTAGACTGAATCATATACCCCATGGCCAGAGGCTATCAAGCAAATTGTTTAATAATAGAATATATAAAACTGACCATTGTTTTGCACATTTATATTTCAGCTTACATAAAGTAACTGACGATCTTCCTTACTGCCCCTAACCCCTAGGCTACTCATTAATTTTTTTGATTGCACACCTTTGATTATTATGCACTAACCAGTTTGTGTTTCTAATTTGCTCTTCGTTGGTTAAAGGGTTGTTTTGAGGCAAATAATTTGGTTTAGGTCAGCCTACAGCTCAAAAAGTATGGTGTCCCAAACGCGACATCAGAACATTCATTTATTCTTGAATCTGATGAAGTAACGCTTGCATCACCACATAAACTACTGTTGGTCTCTATCTCTCCTACACTAGCTGCAGTGTGTGATCCCGGTGTGACGCCACAGCTGAATAGCTATGATTTCAGTTGCTTTTCTTTTTACCTGATTGCATTTTGAAAGTAGGTGAATCATGATCGATAACTCTGTTATTTCTGCACAAATTTTGGTGCATTTTTATGGCCCATGGTAAAAATGGCTGGGGCATATAGTATTTGTCATGTCTGTCTGCCACCCGTCTGTCCTTCTGTCAACACTTTGCATTTAGCTCAGTTTAAAAGAAACTACCCAGAATATTTTTATCAAACCATATATACTGGTACATATTGGTGACATCTATTCATTGACAACTGCATGAATATTTTTTGTCCTTGACATTTTCTTTGACCTTGACCTTAATATTCTGCATTTTGTGTTTATCTCAGTTTCAAAGCAACTATTGACAATATTTTGACGACCCTGATACATGTTAGTGGAAGCCATTCAACTGTGGCATTATTTTATGACCTTGACCTTCCCTGTGACCTTGACCTCACCATTCCTCATTTGATGGTGGTTCAGTTCCAAAGCAGTGAATGAAGAATTTGTTGTTTTGTTTTGTGTGTGTTTTAGCCCACTCTGCATGTGTCTGTTTGTGATATCTATGTATTTGAGTGAGGATCTGCATTTCATGTGATTGCATACAGTATATCAAAAATTTAGAAACAAGGACATCCATCATACAAAAGAAGAGGCCTAGCAATTGTCCACTCACAACATATTCGTGTGATCCCGGCGAAGAAAGATGCCAATTATACACATTTTGAACACCTAGAATGCTCTGTTGGTGTCAAAAACAACTTTATTCGCCTTTCTGTTATTTATCGCCCACCACCATCGAAATCTAATAATCTCAGGAACTCAGTTTTCTTTGAAGAATGGACCAACTATCTAGATGGTCTCATGTTAATTCCTGGTGAGTTACTTATCACAGGGGATCTCAATTTCCATCTAGATGATCCTAATGACAAGGATGCTAAAACATTTACAGAAATATTAAAGGGGCATGGATTGACGCAGCATATTTCCGATGCAACACATCTTCATGGCCATACATTAGATGTGTTAATAACCAGGGATGATTGTCGAACATTTCATGGAACGCCGTTCGTGGTTGATCCTGGTATATGTGACAACAATGGCAACATAAGTGGGGACCACCTTGCAATTCATGTTTCACTGCGCCTTATCAGACCTCCTAGGGAGAGGAAAACGGTAACTTTTCGGAGAATTGGTGACATTGACATTGGCAGTTTCAAAAATGATTTGGATTTTTCAAATATAACGTATGAAGAAACATCTGTTGAGAAACTTGTGGTGAATTATAATGCGATCTTGCAAACCACCATCGATTTGCATGCCCCTCAGAAATCAAAGGAGATCGTTTTACGACCAAATACTCCTTGGTTTACCGATGACTTACATTCCGCCAAAAGAGATCGGCGGAGGGCTGAACGGGTGATGAGACGAACAAAACTATCTGTACACAAGGAAATTTTCCGTGAGAAATGTACGCAGGTTACTAAACTCTTGCAGCACTGTAAAACTCAATACTATACAAACAAAATTCAGGAAATAGGCAGTGACTCGAAACAACTTTTCAAGCTTACTAACAGTCTCATGGGGAAAACAAATATATCAGTATTGCCTGAGCATGACAACGAATTGGATCTTGCATCCAAATTTGGCGAATTCTTCATTGGGAAGATTCAGAAAATTAGAGATAATCTATGTTCTTCGAGCATGTTATCGTCTATGGATGATGCTGTTCGAGCTGACATCAAGTTTAGTGGTCTTCCTCTGGAAATGTTTGAGCCAGTGTCAGTTTCTGAGGTGCGTGATATCATCAGCAATGCACCAACGAAGTCCTGCGAATTAGACCCGATACCAACGAAAATTTTGAAACAATGTTTAGAGTGTGTTTTACCAACCGTTGCTGCAATTATCAACAAATCCTTTTCAGAAGCAAAAGTACCAGTGGATTTCAAAAAAGCCATAGTACGGCCATTAATCAAACGCCAGGGACTTGACAAGGAAGAATTAAAAAATTACCGACCTGTTTCGAACTTACCCTTCCTGTCTAAAGTATTGGAAAAAGTAGTGGCAGCTCGACTCGAAAAACACTTAAATGCTTACCAGCTTCATGACCAAGTGCAATCTGCATACCGAAATTGTCACTCGACTGAAACTGCCCTTTTGCGGGTGCACCATGATATTACCTCTGCATTGGATAGGAATTCATGTGTTGCCCTCGTGATGCTTGATCTCTCGGCTGCATTTGATGTTATAGACCATAACATACTCATCGGGCGACTTGAATACGCGTTTGGTATCACAGGGTCGGCTTTATCATGGATGAGGTCTTATCTGTCAGGTAGAAGTCAACAAATTGCTGTTGGAACTGCGCTGTCCAAAGAGTTCTTACTCCACTTTGGTGTCCCACAGGGTTCTGTACTGGGACCTCGTCTATATTGTATGTTCTCCAAACCAATCGGAGAGATTTGCAGGAGGCATAATATGTGTTATCACTGCTATGCGGATGACACTCAGGTATACCTGATCATAAATCCAAAGGAAAACTGGGACAACATTGCAGATAGACTTGAAAGCTGTCTTTCGGATGTAGAAAACTGGATGAGAAACAACATACTAAAACTGAACCAAGAAAAGACAGAACTAATCATCTTTTCCCCAAAACGTAAGGCAAATGAATTTTCAGGATGTCAACTTGCCTTTGGGGGATCTGTCATCACTAATGCTTTCTGTGTCAAAAATCTTGGGGTACTTTTCGATAGTGAACTTAGCATGGATTCTCAAATTAATTCAGTGTCTAGATCCTGTTATTTCCATCTTCGTAACATCGGTAGGATAAGATCCCTCATAACTGAGGATGCATGCAGAACAATCGTAAGATCACTCGTTACATCTAAACTAGATTATGGCAATGCTCTTCTTTATGGTGTGAAGGCCACGTCCATGCAGAAATTGCAGAAAGTTCAAAATACCGCTGCCAGGCTAGTGACATGTTCAAGGAAATATGAGCATATTACACCGATTCTCATATCCCTTCACTGGCTACCTGTGGCATATCGAACAACTTATAAAATCCTTTTGTACGCCTTCAAAGCACTGCATCAAAAAGCCCCAGCATACATCCAGGAACTGGTTCAGGTATACCGCCCACAACGTACACTCCGGTCTGGAGATTCATTGTGCCTTCTAAAGCCACGCACTCACAGCAGGGTGTATGGTGATAGAAGGTTCGATGTGTCCTCGGCCACCCTGTGGAACTGCCTTCCGCTGAACCTTCGTTGTGAACAATCACTTGCTGTTTTTAAACAAAAGCTAAAAACACATCTTTTTAAACTTGCTTTTGATTTATAATGTATCCAGTTATTTTCTGTTTTAACTAAAATGATAAAAAAAAAAAAAAAAAAAAAAAAAATATTACTAATACCTCCCATTTCGACTTTAGATGATTATTATTTTTGTGACCTTTCAATTTATATAATGTTCGTTTTTATATTGCCCTTGTTTTACATGTTAAGCGCTTTAGAGTAATTATATGATTAGATAAGGCGCTATATAAAAATAGTATAATAATATAATAATAATGCAACAACAATGGAATTTCAACTAAATATCTGTGCAGATTATTAAGGAAGCAAGTTCTGGAGAATCTCTTCAGGAAGTGGATTTGGCAGGGAACATTTTTTTCATAGTTTTAACTTTTTTAGGTCACTCAAGTGACCTATTACCATTGGTCTTCATCTGTCTTCCGTTAAGAATTTTACATTTTTAACTTCTTGAAAACTACAAGCCCAATTGTTACCATTTTGGTATGAAGCATTTCTAGGATAAGAGGAATACAAATTGTGAAATTTAGTGAAAATGCATTAAATCTTAGAAAATCTTCTAGTCTACTTCCACATGTATTTGAGAAAAACTGTATGCATGATTATAATGCCCATGAAGCTCAACCTAAATTGTGAAATTTGTGGTCCCTGAGCCAAGGGGTTCAGGCCCTGGGGTGGGGTCAGTATGGCCATATAGTGAAAATGTATTAAATCTTAGAAAATCTTCCTCTCTACTTCCATATATATTTGAGAAAAACTAAATGCATGATTATGATGTCCATGAAGCTTTCCGTCTAAATTGTGAAATTCCTGGCTCAAGGGGTCAGGCCCTTGTGCAGGGCAGATAATGACGCAATGAAATATATAAAAATAGTTGGGGAATGTTAAAATGATTTATATGCTTCAACGTCCATTTTTCTTTCTCTGTAATTGAATAGGAACTGTATGTATGATGAAAGGTCATAATCATGTACATAGAAGACTACATATTGAGGCTTATATGGAAAAATGAGACTCCCTGTATGAGATATGATACTTTGGTGACCATTAAGGCCCATGGGCCTCTTGTTTTAAGTTATAGTGAAATATGAAATCCATAAATTTGCATTTTGATGTGCTGGGAATGCTTCCATTTCTACCTTGCTTGGATTATTTGGTGGGCTTTGCCCCTGATTCCCAGCAGAGCTTCTTCCCTGCAACCTGTCTGGGAGGGCCAACCCCAGCTAAATTTTCACCCTTTTTGAATAATGTGAACTTTCATCTCTGATAAAGGGCAATCGCCATCTGGTGACCTGGTATATTTTCTTCTCCTGAACAAATAATTATTGTTTATGATTGTTGATGATCTTGTGGTTGTAGATGCGGAAGAAAAAACGAATGGGTTTAAGGAAAAAACTGGAGTTGGACAGAATGAGGAAAAGAGAGCAAAGGAGAAAAGACATTCGGGGACGGACAGAATCTTTCATTGTCAACAAGAATGTCTCTGCTTCTGGTAAAATCTGTGTCTATATTGATCTGACTATCAAGGTTCAACTCTAACTTTAAAAAGAATAGACTAGTTGGACCAGTAACTGAAAATTTTACTAGACCTGACCTCAACACCACTAGACCCAACCTCAACACCACTACACCTGACCTCAACACCACTACACCCAACCTCAACACCAATAGATCCGACCTCAACACCACTAGACCCAACCTCAATACCACTACACACCTAACCTCAACACCACTACACCTGACCTCAACACCACTATACCTGACCTCAACACCACTACACACCTAACCTCAACACCACTAGACCTGACCTCAACACCGCTATACCTGACCTCAACACCACTAAACAAGACCTCAACACCACTAGATGACCTCAACACCACTAGACCTGACCTCAACACCACTACACCCGACTTCAACACCACTAGACCTGACCTCAACACCACTAGACAAGACCTCAACACCACTAGATGACCTCAACACCACTAGACCTGACCTCAACACCACTACACTCGACGTCAACACTGCTAGACCCAACCTCAACACCACTAGATCCGACCTCAACACCAATAGACCTGAACTCAACACCTGACCTCAATGCCACTACACCCAACCTCAACACCAATAGACCCAACCTCAACACCACTAGACCCGACTTCAACACCACTAGACCCGACCTCTTATTTTACATGTATTTCTCTCAGTACCATATACAGAGGGGCTTCCGTGGCTGAGTGGTGAGAGCATTGTGCTCAAAATCACAAGGTCTCTCACCTCTAGTGGGCACGTGTTCGATTCTTGCTTGTGCTGGTAAATGTGAGAAAGTTTGCCAGTTTTCTTTTGGAAGGTCAGTGGTCTCTTCTCGGGTACATTGTATCTCAGTTCTCTCCTCCAATAATAAAAACTGGACGCCACCAGATAACTGAAAAATTGTTTCTCACATATATCGGCGTGAGCGAGATTCGAACCCGCGCCGACTAGAGGTGAGAGACCTTGTGATTTTGAGCTCGATGCTCTAACCACTCGGCCATGGAGGCCCCCTTTTATAGTTGTATGTGATATTTTAACACGACCACTCATGGCTACCTTGCAACAAACATGCAACATTAGATATCATTTCTAAGTTGAATTTCTTAACTGTATTTGTAAACTGAAATCCATATTAAGTGTATTCACTTAATATCCGTATTCAAGTGATGGAAAATTGTAAAACTGTCTGCACTTTCACTTCCATTTTGACTGGTGCCACTAATTACCCAAAAAGGATGAAAGGATCCATAGTGATTTAGAGATTCAAATATTAATTTTTATCAATAGTAATTTATTATGATACATAAATTATGCTAATAACATATCTTTGTAAAGATACACAGTTATTATTGTGTCTATTTTTATCAAAACCAAGTTAAGACAGGTGTTTGACGATTTATAATAATAAAGTTAATTTGGATAATTAGTAATTGAATGTCAATGTTACAGTTGCTTGTAAACACTGAATTAAAACCCAAATAATCCTGGTCAAAACAGTTGAAATAATGTGTGTCCTGTGGTACGGCCTCATAAATACGTATGTGCTATGATTGCAAGGTGGACAAAATTTGTCGAAATCAGACCACACAAGTTTTTTGAAAATGCTAAGAAAATTGCCAAACAGTCTCTCTTCCCCTACAATGCACCGAAAACTTTCTTTTGTTTTTAAAATTTTTAAAAATAAAACCATAAAGATCTCTTTCCCCAAAGTAATGACCATGTTGTGTAGAATAAGTGTAAATTAGATTATTATGGGGGGTGTTGGTTTGTGTGTGTGTTTGTTGGTTTGTGTGTGTGTTTGTTGGTTTGTGTGGGTGTGTTTGTTGGTTTGTGTGTGTGTGTTTGTTGGTGTGTGTGTGGGTGTGGGTGTTGGTGTGTGTGTGTGTTGGTTTGTGTGTGTGTGTGTTGGTTTGTGTGTGTGTTGGTGTGTGTGTGTTGGTTTGTGTGTGTGAACAATTCTAAACAATGTAAGAGTAAAAGGTAACTTGTCTATTTCAGCAGAATTTCCACAAGTAGATACTTCCTTTAATAATGTGCAAGAGACATCTACAAATATTGGAGAAAAATGCTTCCTGAAAACATCAAGGTCAAAAAGAGGCCGTGCACCTGTGCATGATGTTGAGGAGGTGAGATGTGTACCTGTGAAGAAAAGGAAAAGAGAATCTCGAAAACAGACCACATCCCTGCATCTGTTTGATTCTTCCTCTCAAAGTTATGAACCAGTTCATCAAGAGTGTCACATGGAAAGTGTTCTCATGGATCCGTCGGATTTTGTGAAGAATGAACCAGCGGATTCTTCATATGTCGTCTACATTGACAATGCAGAGGAGCCATCAGAAATGAAAGAAATGGTTGCTTTATCTCAGTGGAATTCTGGGATTGATGTTCCTATAACAACAGAACAGAATTCTGGGAATGATATTTATGAAGATACAGGTGAGAATTCAGGGATTGATGTTCCTATAAAAATGGAAGAGAATTCTAGGGTTGATGTTCCTATAAAAACAGAACAGAATTCTGGGATTGATGTTCCTGTGAAAATGGAGTATTCTGGGGAAGACGAGATGTCTTATCCTGTTAGTCACTCTGAACAAACACATGAGATATCTGATTCTGTGTCATACAGAAAACTCAACGTCTATAAAATAAACTTACAAAGCCAGTGAGGAGATCTTCATTTGTCTTAAATAACAATTCCACATACAAAACATATTTTGATGTTTATTTTATTTCTATATTGTGAAGCTGAACATTTGTTAGGGAGGAATGTTAGTTACATTTTTGTCATTCTATGGCCACAACTAAAATTTCCTCAAGAGTATGTTTGAATATTTTCCCAATAAAATCTCTCAAGAACCAAAGTAACTGCCATGCTGTACAAACCACTCTCAAACAGTAACTGCCATGCTGTACAAACCACTCTCGAACAGGAACTGCTATGCTGTACAAATGACTCTCGGACAGGAACTGTTGTGTCCCACCCAAAGGATTCATGAGAGAAACCACCATGTCCCGTACAAAGGACTCTCAAGTAAGGATACCAGTCCTTGTAAAATAAGATGAAATTATATTACCATCAAGGATCACAGCTCAAGGTCCACAAATCTGTACAAAAGATTTTTTATTTTGGGATCCAGCTCCACACACATACAATAAAGTTCACAGCTTGAAATCAACAATGGTATATCTTAATGTGAATTATGCATGAAGGTATCTCTTAATGTGAATGATTCATGAGGGAATTTTAATGGGAATTTTTATAATTATTATTTTATATAATGATAGTTTCAATATACACAATATGTAATACAAAAAAAGTATTTCATAATATCAAAAAAGTTAATAAATTTTTAATCTATATGAAATATTTGAGTGAAACATTAGTATACATGAAATATATATGGACTCTGAGATATCTGTGAGTCCATTACACCAGCACAGTCCATTCATCGCCTCACAGATATTATTTTTTTAGGATAACCACTCTTATCCCAAAAAGAAGTCATAATCTTTTAGCAATATTTTCCAAACTATTTGTAAATTTTTGTTGTAGCATATTTCTATATACCTTCGAAAAGAAAAATAATACACTCTTAATGTGATAACATATATCAT
This sequence comes from Ostrea denselamellosa, assembly GCA_024699665.1. Taxonomy (NCBI): domain Eukaryota; kingdom Metazoa; phylum Mollusca; class Bivalvia; order Ostreida; family Ostreidae; genus Ostrea; species Ostrea denselamellosa. Next base: position 787,195 of record JAMZEH010000050.1, on the reverse strand, counting down.
CTGATTTTTTTCCTGTTTTTTTTTTTTTTCTAATCTACAACATATTTTATATATTTGTATTTTTTACATGTAATAATAGATATTAATAGATTGAAGAAAAATGTCTTGGAATTTTTTTCATGATAAAAACCAATAACAATTGTTTTCCAAGATATATTGAAATTCACAACTTTATGAACAGTGTTCCATATGTAAACAACATTGTTGCTTTTCAATATTAGGTGCTCGTTATTTTCTTTCAGTTTTGCAAAAAGTACATAAATCATTGTCTACAATTTCCATTTATTTAGTATTTCTCTGTAACATAAAAGATTATTCAACAATCTGTAATTAAAATCTGATAGTCGTCAACCACTATTATCTTTTGTTCATAAATGTATTTCTAGGCTTCCTTTGGAAAATTTTTCCATAATAAATTTGATGCAAAGGATGCTTAAGTTTTTCTTGACATAAAATACCATATATCATTTTAGACGTAATATCACATATCTTCACATGTTGATTATTATTTAGCTTACATAGGATATTTCCATGTATGATGTTCTTGTATGTTATTGAAGTCATGATTTGCAAAAGATTTTCTAATAATTGCTTTTAAAATTATATATTGACAATGCCAGTTTTTTCTTCATTTTAATCTCTCTTGAAATCATTCTATAGGTTTCATACCTCAATCATATACTATAAACCACTTTTCAACCAGCTTTCAAAATATATTGGCTGTTTTTATATAAAAAATCTTTATTGCACCATACCGGCTCTTTTAATAATGTATTGAGTCTTTGTTCATTTCTTACTTTCTAATACTTGTTAAAAAATATTAGCATTTCCTTATAAAAAAAATTAGATTGATTGATTGATTAAATATTGTTTAACGTCCCACTCGAGAATCTTTCACTCATATAGAGACATCACCATTGCCGGTGAAGGGCTGCAAATTTAGGCCTATGCTCGGCGCTCATGGCCTTTGAGCAGGGAGGGTGCACGAACGAGATATTGTGGGAAGGGGACTAGAATAATCTATGAGAAATTTTCCCATAAATATGTGCTAATGAATACCATTTAAAAGCTTACAAAATAACCTGTTCATATTTCATTTACATCTAAAGTCTCTTAGTTTCATCAAGAATCCTTATTTTCGATTAGCATAACGGGAAAATACTAAAGTGGTGAAAAAAAATTCTGCATAACGTCACGGTTCAGTTGCCATTCTTACAGAAACACTGCAACAGAGTATTTCCAGTTTTGTTTTCGGCAATCTCGATTCCTCTATTGAGCAAAACGAAAGTAGCATGTGTATCAGGAAGAAAATAACAGATTGTTTAAAGAAGAAACACAGGCTAGGTAGTATTCAGTGGAAATTGAATCTTGTTCAAATTTACAATAACCAAAGGGCCTCTTTGGCTTAGTGGTTCGATTATTGATTGATTGATTATTAGAGGCGATTAAATGGGGCGGTCCTTCGGATGAGACCGTATAAACCGAGGCTCCGTGTCTCAGCAAGTGTGGCACAATAAAGATCCCTCCCTGCTCAAAGGCCATAAGCGCCGAACGTAGGCCTAAATTTTGCAGCCCTTCAATGGTGACGTCTCCATATGAGTGAGAAATTCTCGAGCGGGACGTTAAACAATATATGATCAATCGATCAACTTTTGGGAAGAAAAAAAATTACACAGTAAGAGATGAAAGTGTTGTATAGCTGTAGCGTAAGAACAGAAGTGTTCCTTTATTTAATTATTGTGTGTAAAAAGGGGTCTGTCATTGGACACGAGTCAGGTATGTGTTTGTAATTCGGATCTTTTTAACGATTGAGGTCGGAGTGCATCGGGTTGGATAACTTGAACGTACAGTGTCATATTTATTATATTGAATCGTGTTCAAGGTCACGTCCAAGGGTAGATTGTATATTTTTAGTAACATTGTGCATTTGTACATTATTTCTTATGCTTTATTTTTATAAAATACTTGCATACAATTTTTACCACGTATATCAAATGAGTTGGTTTAACTTGTGACGTTTTCATGTGGTCTTCAACATGAATATGGAATAGGCCAAAATAAAATATAAGTGTGTCTCCTATTTCACTCCCCCAAAAATTAAGTATGTAAAACATTTTTATTAAAACATTTTATTCAAAATCTAAATCGGAGAAACTTGAAGGCCAAAAAAAAAAAAAAAAAAAAAAAAAAAAAGAAAGAAAGAAAGAAAAGTCAATTGGCATTTTGAAAATTCCACATTTTGATGTTATTTATATTTAATCGCCAATAAATATTAGGGTCAGCAACAAAAACAGAGGTAGGGTAGGGAAACCGAAAACACACATTTTATTTTGGCCTAAAGACTAATTTACTGAGATTTCTTGTACAGTTTCAAAATTTTCATTTTCTATTTCTGGAAAAGAGCTGACCATGCATGCATTCAAAGAACTAAGCAATTTTAATGTATCATTATCGTATATATTTAATTTATGTTTTATAAATAAAACATCCAATGAAATTGTAGGATCTTTATTGTCACTTCCATGGGATGTGTTTGTTTTACACCAGTTAACGGCAAAAGTTCAGCTTTGTAATTTTTTACAAATAACAACTTAAAAATGATATTAACATTATTAACAATTATTTATAAATGGCTGCTCTGCAAACTTTTTTCCTTTGTCATACATGAATATAAGTGACAATTCCTGAACATGGAGATGGGAACAGATTGATTGATTGTTTGTTTGTTTTACGTCCCGTCGAGAATTTTTCACTCATATTGAGACGTCACCAGCGGTAGGTGAAGTACCACAAATTTAGACCTATGCTTAGCGGCTCAGGGCCGTAGCAGTAAGGATTCTTTAACGTGCCAACGCCTACCATGACACGGGACCTAAGGTCATATTCGAAAGACCCGTGATTCTCACTTCTAAATGCCGAGCGTTTGGCGAAGGAACAATCACTACCTATTTTTTGTCTTAGGTTTGACGCGGCCATGGCAGGAGCGGGGCTCGAACTCACGACCTCCCGGTTACGAAACGAACGCTCAACCCACTGAGCTACCGCGACCGGTGGATGGGAAAAGAGATATTGAACTGCTTTATTAATAAACACTGCGATTGCAAATACGTTTATTAATGATAGATCAAATCTGGAAAACGGTCTTGCTGAAGACTTGATCTCCAGTTGCTAAAACGATTGAAATGTATGTAAAATGACACGTGTTTTCATTTGAATTGTTAGAAAAAAATAAGGTAATGAACAGTAATCAATCTCGCAATTCCTATGGAAAATACAAATCGGAGATATGGGCAAACACGGACCCCTGGACATATCAGAGGTGGGATCAGGTGTCTAGGAGGAGTAAGCATCCCCTATTGACTGGTTACACCCGCCGTGAGCCCTATATCTTGATCGGGTAAACTGAGTAATCCGTAGACAGAATCGGTGTGCAAAGAACGGCCTAGCAATTGGTAGGAAACATGTTGGACAGCATGTGAACAAATGGAAGGTTGTCTGGCAAACTAAATCGTTATAACGACCATAGTGTGTGCGAAATGCCGAGTAGATTCTGGGTGGAACCAATCAAAAAGCGCATGATGAGCATAACGTTTTGATAGTGACATTTGTCAAAGGTTAGTGCGAGGTAACACATCAATAACCCTTGTGAAGATGTACCTTCCTTAGATAATGATTAGATTCTTCTTAAAAAAAAAAAATTTAAAAAAACCCCAAAAAACAAATGAATACATTGTGGCATTGCTACTTGGATTTAAATGTTGGAGGATGATGGTATAACCTCGACCACCGGGTAATTTCATCCGATGATTTTTTTTTAATTGTTGTTTGTATCGTGCTATTTTCCGGAAGTAAAATATTTCCCCATATCCTCCTTTTTCTTTTTTCTTTTTTTTCTTTCTTTTTCTTATTACAAACATTTGTTTCACTTTGATGTTTACAACGGAGGAACTTGACATTTTAATGCCTCGGAAAACTACGTGAACGACAATTTTCATGACGTAAATCAAGTGACACAACGCCTCAAAAGTTCGCGATATTTCGGAGTGTTTTTAAAATGAATGGTAGTACTGTTAAATGATTTGTATGGGGGGGGGGGGGGGGGGGGTATATGGAAAGTAGGACCATATTATTTGTATTTCAAAGAAAGTAATTTAAAATTTTAGTCCAGGTAGACCAATGTACGATGCGATTAAACGTGCCCGGCGGGCTTCTGCTTATTCTGTTTCTATATGCCCGCGCCCGATTTTATCAGGCCCCGGGCATCGGGCTACCGGGTTATTTCGAAGACTGGTTTATTAGATCGCCTGAACTGCGAGTTGTTTGCAGTTGTCCATCAGCGCCACCTGTAAACTATCAACATTTTCAGCTTTTCAAAAAGAGCTAATGCAACTAACATGGCGTATAGTATTCACTTAGCATTCCTGTTTAATAAGGATTAAAGTTTGCAAACATGATGGACCCACTCTCCGTTCCAAGTGGATAAAATAAAAAATTAGTAAAGGTAAGGTTTCGAGTTGTGATTGATTGATTGTTTGTTGTTGCCCGTCACACTCAACAATTTTTCAGTTATCTGGTGGCGTCCAGTTTTTATTGGTGGAGGAGAGAACCCAGATACAATGTACCCGGGAAGAGACCACCGACCTTCCGAAAGTAAACTGGCAAACTTTCTCACATATAACTACCTGTATACATCTACCTATATATAACTACCTGTATGCATCTACCTATATATAACTACCTGTATACATCTACCTATATTTTTTGTAGGTGGAGGAGAGAACCCAGATACAATGTACCTGGGAAGAGACCACCGACCTTCCGAAAGTAAACTGGCAAACTTTCTCACATATAACTACCTGTATACATCTACCTATATATAACTACCTGTATGCATCTACCTATATATAACTACCTGTATACATCTACCTATATTTTTTGTAGTTGGAGGAGAGAACCCAGATTCAATGTATCCGGGAAGAGACCACCGACCTTCCGAAAGTAAACTTTCGGAAGGTCGGTGGTCTCTTCCCGGATACATTGAATCTGGGTTCTCTCCTCCACCTACAAAAACTGTACGCCACCAGATAACTGAAAAATTGTTGAGTGTGGCGGAAAACAAACAAACAATCAATCAAACAATATATATATAAATATATATATATATATAACTATCTGTATACAACTACCTGTATATATCTACCTATATATAACTACGTGTATACAACTACCTATATATAACTACCTGTATACATCTACCTATATATAACTACCTGTATACAACTATCTATATATATCTACCTGTATACAACTACCTATATATAACTACCTGTATCCTACTACCTATATATAATTACTAGTATACAACTACCTATATGTAACTACCTGTATACAACTACCTATATATAACTACCTGTATACATCTACCTATATATAACTACCTGTATACAACTACCTATATATAATTACTAGTATACAACTACCTATATATAACTACCTATATATAACTACCTGTATACAACTACCTATGAATAACTACCGGTATACATCTACCTATATATAACTACCTGTATACATCTACCTATACATAACTACCTTTATACAACTACCTATATATAACTGATTGATTGATTGATTATATATTGTTTAACGTCCCGCTCGAGAATCTTTCACTCATATGGAGACGTCACCATTGCCGGTGAAGGGCTGCAAAATTTAGGCCTATGCTCAGCGCTTATGGCCTTTGAGTAGAGAAGGATCTTTAACGTGCCACACTTGCTGTGACACGGGGCCTCGGTTTTTGCGGTCTCATCCGAAGGACCGCCCCATTTAGTCGCCTTTTACGACAAGCTAGGGGGTGCTGAGGATCTATTCAAACAACCCGGGTCCCCACGGGGTCCTATATATAACTGCCTGTATACATCTACCTATGTATAACTACCTTTATACACTACCTATATATAACTACCTTTATACACTACCTATATATAACTACCTTTATACACTACCTATATATAACTACCTTTATACAACTACCTATATATAACTACGTGTATACAACTACCTATATATAACTACCTGTATACAACTACATGTACCTATATATAACTACCTGTATACATGTATCTATATATAACTACCTGTATACATTACCTGTATACATCTACCTATATATATCTACCTGTATACAGTTACCCATAAATAACTACCTGTATACACTACCTATATATCTACCTGTATACAACTACCTATATATAACTACCTGTAAACACTACCTATATAACTACCTGTATACAGCTACCTGTATATAACTACCTGTATACATCTACCTATATATAACTACCTGTATACATCTACCTATGTGTAACTACCTGTATAAAACTACCTAATATTATATTACATCTTAATAAATATCTAGCGTATTTTGCCGAATGTAATACGCAGTTGTGGTTAATGCGCCTCCCCCTCCCCATTTTGTGCCCGAAAATTGGGGGGGGGGGGGATACTTTGCACGAAAAACGCAAAAATTTGGACCAGATTTTTGCGGAAATAATGAATTCTGAAGAGAAAAAATAATGCAAACCGCGCAGCTATATTTGGAGTTTCTACTTCGTGGCCATCTTCACCGGAATACCCTGGGTAATCAACGTAATGCCGTGATACCCTGGGTAATTAACGTAATACCGTGATACCCTGGGTAATCAACGTAATTCCGTGATACCCTGGGTAATCAACGTAATACCGTGATACCCTGGGTAATTAATGTAATCCCGTAATACCCTGGGTAATCAACGTAATGCCGTAATACCCTGGGTAATCAACGCAATACCGTGATACTCCGGGTAATCAACGTAATGCCGTAATACCCTGGGTAATCAACGCAATACCGTGATACCCTGGGTAATCAACGTAATGCCGTAATACCCTGGGTAATCAACGTAATACCGTGATACCCTGGGTAATCAACGCAATACCGTGATACCCTGGGTAATCAACGTAATACCCTGGGTAATCAACGTAATGCCGTAATACCCTGGGTAATCAACGCAATACCGTGATACCCTGGGTAATCAACGTAATACCGTGATACCCTGGGTAATCAACGCAATACCGTGATACCCTGGGTAATCAACGTAATACCCTGGGTAATCAACGTAATGCCGTAATACCCTGGGTAATCAACGCAATACCGTGATACCCTGGGTAATCAACGTAATACCGTGATACCCTGGGTAATCAACGTAATACCGTGATACCCTGGGTAATCAACGCAATACCGTGATACCCTGGGTAATCAACGTAATACCGTGATACCCTGGGTAATCAACGTAATACCCTGGGTAATCAACGCAATACCGTGATACCCTGGGTAATCAACGTAATACCGTGATACCTTGGGTAATCAACGCAATACCGTGATACCTTGGGTAATCAATGTAATGCCGTAATACCCTGGGTAATCAATTTCAGCAAAGCACGAGAGATTGTAGCATTAACGTTTTAAAAAATTCGATGTTTCCTTTGCTGAACTTAAAAACAATTAAATAGTCGATGTTATAAAAGTAAAATAAAATATTAATCTAACATTGAATTTTTTTTTATTTTTTTTTTGTAATCAACACACCACCAGTGATGTACAAAGGTGCGATATATTAACCTCGTCGTTTATATATATATATATATATATATATATATATATATATATATATATATATAGATATAGATATATATATATAATGATTATGATCGAAAACTTTTATAGTGTTCTGTCTTTAAATACAATGTTTAAATACAGTACCTAAGTGAAAAATTATGAAATTTTGATGCATGAAGATGGGCAACGTAACCAGTCACTACGGCTAAAGAAAAACTATGTCTCTGGCATTCTGCATGATTTATTTGTTTGTTTTCAGTTAATAAAATGTGTGAAAACTATTCTCAGTACGCATATTTCATTACCGTGAGCAGATATTTAATAAAATTTAGGGACAAGCCCAGTGTACATAGCAATGGTGCTGTTTGCCCCCTTCTCTCTCTCTCTCTCTCTCTCTCTCTCTCTCTCTCTCTCTCTCTCTCTCTCTCTCTCTCTCTCTCTCTCTCTCTGCGAAAGAAAGGTTATTTCAAAGTCTCACATTAACATTTCATTAAAAATAAAGACATTCGCAAACCTCAGAGTAAACTAACTCCTTAGAGACAAATTATTTTGCAGCTTAGCTTAGTTTATTTTAGCGCGAGGCAATGCATGATTTTTAAGCGGTTGTTTCATAATAATTTAATTATTTAATGTTGTTTTTAAAGAATAACATTTTCTAGAATTGTACGTTTCTGTACTAATTTTTTTGAAATCGATTTTTCCCCCTTTTAAAATAGGTGAACAACGTGCAAATCTACAAAGCTATATCTCTGAGTGAAACATTACTTAACTGCCGAATTTCACCTGAATAAAGGGGTTAAAAACCAAATGTGGTATATACTCGTACCAAGAAATTCTTAAAATAAAGGTGTGTCTTATATTCGGCAAAATATTGTAATAGTTTTAATGTACACTCTCATTTGTGAATAAACAGTAGAAAGGGTACCCAGAGCGTTATTTATACTTCACTTTTTTGGGTTGTTTTTTTGACTTGTTAATCGATTAGTTTTAACATTCATCATACTTAGTTTTAAAGGGTGGGGTCTTGTGAAAACCATGTTAATTTACTTTAATGTCAGACACTGAATTGAACTTTTTATCTTACTCTTAAGCGGTATTCTCTCAAAAATTTTACGTACTTGGTGAAATGTCACCAATAAACAACATTTTTCCGGAAAAATTATTAACGTATTTTTATTTATTTTTTTTTTACGAAAAATTACTCATAATAAAGTCATTTCCGTTAGCTCTGAAGAACCTTACACATCTAATTGTATTGCGAAGTTTACGAGATACAACTGGAATGAAATTACACGTTACTTTGGTAGGCTATACCATAGATCTAACTAAATTAAAACAAAATATACTTTTCTTTTCTTTTTTTTTCTTTTTTTTTTTTTTTTTTACACTTTTAGCACAATTCTCATACAAAAGGGAGGGACCCCTTGGACCCCCCACCCACCCACCCCCACTCTTTAGATCCACCACCGAAGAATATATATAGCTAGGTGTTGGGTCTTTGATCAGAGGTATCTCAATCTTAATCAATAAATAGATTAAAGGGGGGGGGGGACTCTATGTATGCATCTATATATAGAGAGGCTTTTCCCTCTCTTTTCTATTTATAGCTATTCATTGATTTGAATTTGGATACCTGTGTTTGGATCCACCTACTTGTGACTCAGGTTTATAATGTTGGATTCGTCGTGTTTGAATATCACGTGACTGGGTATAAAGGTGTCAAAGAGTGAGTTGTATTCATATCGGGGCCCATACCTGCACACATCGTCAAGGTGGAAACACGCAATATTATGAAGCTGCATGTACAGAGTGATGTAGACTGGTAATAATTTATCAATTTATCAGCTGTTTATCACGCTATCAATAATTCATACCTTAATCCTCTACATTTAATTAAAATAATCATTTAAAGAATTAAGTTCGGTTGTAGAGCGTTCGTGTCATAGCCAGGAGGACGTAAGTGCCAGCCACGCTCGTGGCATGGCCGCATCAAACCTAAAACGTAAAGAAACGTAGGTTGTGATTGCTCCTTCGCCAAACGCTCGGCATTTAGAAGTGAGAATCACGGGTCTTTCGGATATGACCTTAAAAACAGGTCCCGTGTCGCGGTAGGCGTTGACACGTTAAAGAACCCTTACTACTACGGCCTTGATGCTAAGCATATGTCTAAATATGTGATACTTCACCTACAGCCGGTGACATCTCAATATTAGTGATAAATTCTCGATGTAACGCACAACAAATAAATCAAACATTAAGGTAATTAGGTGTATCAGAAGTTTGTGAATACGTGTAAGGTGTGAATGTTCAGTACGTTGTATGGATGTTGCGGGGTTTTCCCATACAAACATAATCTGTTAAAACCCAATCTACAGACGGGCGTAATATTATGTATAAACGTGGTGAAAACTAGTCAGTAATCACGTGATTTCTAAACCCGCGACAATGATAATGAGAATTGCATTGTTTGTATCTTCTGCTAATTTTTACAGCAACTGAAGAGTTCTGCGTTTGTATTGAGAATCGTCACGGTATCTGTACACGTTAAGAGGAACACGGGAACTTCCGACACAGCATTAATAGAAGACGACTAGCGAATTCAAGATGTAGATGACATCTAAGGTAAGCCTTATTTACTTTATTGATATATTTGCTTTTTAAAACTCGCCTGAGCTGAAAGATCAAGGAAGCTTTTGTTTTGTCTGTCTGTTAACTGTTCAAAATTTAATCACTGGGTCAAATTTAATCAAATTTACCACAAATCACCCCTGTGTGAAGAGATTTCAATTTTGTACAGATAAAAGGTATATTACCCGCTGCAAATAAGGAAATGATCACAAAAGGCAAAATATAAGGTGGGGTGATTTAAAAAATATTTTTATCAAGAACCATTGGCCACCAAAGTTGAGCAGTGTTTGAAATAGGGTGGGGTCATATTTGGAGCTCCAAATTACCAGCACCTTAAATAATTATAGATATAATTGTTTGAAAGTATCATAAATTCAGTTATTACTCTTGTCATTTGAAATATTGTGTGCATCAAATCAATTATTACTCCCTTCAATTAAATCTAATCTACTTCAATTCAGTGATTACTCTCATTGATTGAATCGATGTGCTCATCAATTCAGTCGATAAGAGCAATAATTGATTGATGCAAGCAATGAACAGAAAATGTTATTAAATTCAATCCACATGTCTAAGGTAATTGTTTCTGTTAAGATTGTTTTTGTCTAACATACGCATGTGATTGAATCTTTTGAAAATTAATGTTTGTGTAAGGTGGAATGATACACCTAGTGATTTTTTTTTTCGGTACCAATTCCTCAAGTATTTATAGAACCATCTGTAATGACCTCAGATCATAATTAAAGATATCATTGATTATTTAAGATATCATAAATTCTCTAATTGCTCTCGTCTTTCATTTGTAACAATTTTTTTAAAGAAAATAAGATTTCGTCATTTTTCAGTTGTATTCTATTTTTGTCTGAGATGTTTTTGTTTGTAGACCATATCTGATTTAAAATATAATAAAACAATAATTTAAGTCGTCATACATTTTAATCATATCTGAAAAAAAAATGGGTTTATGACATGAAACTTGAATTTCTTGACAACCGTTGGTAAAATCTGTACCAATGTGTATAAATAAAATATGTACATGTACATTATTGATATGCGTAAGTCAAATAAAAAAAAAAAATGAATTTGAGCCATATAGGTATTTTTTTAAATCTTGGTTTAGAAATTGGAAGCGTTATCTTTCTTAGAATAGCAAGCCCCAAACAACCCGATACATTTTTGCAGGACTGTTATGCAATGAATAGGCATTTTTGTCCAAACTTTGTCTTTTTCAGATGAGTAAGAAATTACATTGAATAAAATTTATTTAATGTTAATGCAGGAATGTGTCTTAACATGATTTAGCAAACAAACACAACAAATAACAGTACACACAAGTAAACACTACAAACAGTAATAAACACATAAATAAATACTACACATAACAATACACACAAGTAAACACTACACAGTAATAAACACACAAATAAATACTACACATAACAATACACACAAGTAAACACTACACAGTAATAAACACACAAATAAATACTACACATAACAATACACACAAGTAAACACTACACACAGTAATAAACACATAAATAAATACTACACATAACAATACACACAAATAAACACTACACACAGTAATAAACACAAATAAATACTACACATAACAATACACACAAGTAAACACTACACACAGTAATAAACACATATATAAATACTACACATAACAATACACACAAATAAACACTACACACAGTAATAAACACAAATAAATACTACACATAACAATCCACACAAGTAAACACTACACAAAGTAATAAACACATATATAAATACTACACATAACAATACACACAAGTAAACACTACACAAAGTAATAAACACAGAAATAAATACTACACATAACAATCCACACAAGTAAACACTACACACAGTAATAAACACATATATAAATACTACACATAACAATACACACAAGTAAACACTACACAAAGTAATAAACACACAAATAAATACTACACATAACAATAAACACAAGTAAACACTACACAAAGTAATAAACACACAAATAAATACTACACATAACAATACACACAAGTAAACACTACACACAGTAATAAACACACAAATAAATACTACACATAACAATACACACAAGTAAACACTACACACAGTAATAAACAAAAAAATAAATACTACACATAACAATACACACAAGTAAACACTACACACAGTAATAAACAAAAAAATAAATACTACACATAACAATACACACAAGTAAACACTACACACGGTAATAAACACACAAATAAATACTACACATAACAATACACACAAGTAAACACTACACACAGTAATAAACAAAAAAATAAATACTACACATAACAATACACACAAGTAAACACTACACACAGTAATAAACAAAAAAATAAATACTACACATAACAATACACACAAGTAAACACTACACACAGTAATAAACACACAAATAAATACTACACATAACAATCCACACAAGTAAACACTACACACAGTAAGAAACACACATAAATACTACACATAACAATACACACAAGTAAACACTACACACAGTAATAAACACACAAATAAATACTACACATAACAATACACACAAGTAAATACTACACATAACAATACACATATATAAATACTACACATAACAATCCACACAAGTAAACACTACACACAGGAATAAACACACAAATAAATACTACACATAACAATCCACACAAGTAAACACTACACACAGTAATAAACACACAAATCAATACTACACATAACAATACACACAAGTAAACACTACACACAGTAAGAAAAAACAAATAAATACTACACATAACAATACACACAAGTAACAACTAGACACAGTAATAAACACACAAATAAATACTACAGATAACAATCCACACAAGTAATTACTACACACAGTAATAAACACACATAAATACTACACATAACAATCCACACAAGTAAACACTACACACAGTAATAAACACACAGATAAATACTACACATAACAATACACACAAGTAAACACTAGACAAAGTAATAAACACACAAATAAATACTACACATAACAATCCACACAAGTAATTACTACACACAATAATAAACACATAAATAAATACTACACATAACAATACACACAAGTAAACACTACACACAGTAATAAACACACAAATAAATACTACACATAACAATACACACAAGTAAACACTACTCACGGTAATAAACACATAAATAAATACTATACATAACTATACACACAAGTAAACACTACACACAGTAATAAACACACAAATAAATACTACTCATAACAATAAACACAAGTAAACACTACACACAGTAATAAACACACAAATAAATACTACACAGAACAATCCACACAAGTAAACACAACACACAGTAATAAACACACAAATAAATACTACAGATAACAATTGACACAAGTAAATACTGCACACAGTAATAAACACATAAATAAATACTACACATAACAATACACATAAATAAATACTACACATAACAATACACATAAATAAATACTACACATAACAATACACATAAATAAACACTACACTCAGTAATAAACACACAAATAAATACTACACATAACAATACACACAAGTAAACACTACACACAGTAATAAACACACAAATGAATACTACACATAACAATACACACAAGTAAACACTACACACAGTAATGAAAAGACCAAAAATACTACACATACAATACACACAAGTAAACACTACACACAGTAATAAACACACAAGTAAATACTACACATAACAATACACACAAGTAAACACTACACACAGTAATAAACACACAAATAAATACTACACATAACAATACACACAAGTAAACACTACACACAGTAATAAACACACAAATAAATACTACACATAACAATCCACACAAGTAAACACTACACACAGTAATGAAAAGACCAAAAATACTACACATACAATACGCACAAGTAAACACTACACACAGTAATAAACACACAAATAAATACTACACATAACAATCCACACAAGTAAACACTACACACAGTAATGAAAAGACCAAAAATACTACACATACAATACACACAAGTAACCACTACACACAGTAATAAACACACAAATACTGCACATAACAGTACACACAAGTAAACACTACACATTAATAAACACACAAATAAATACTACACATAACAATCCACACAAGTAAACACTACACAGTAATAAACACAGATATAAATACTACACATAACAATACACACAAGTAAATACTACACATAACAATACACACAAGTAAACACTACACACAGTAATAAACACATATATAAATACTACACATAACAATACACACAAGTAAACACTACACAAAGTAATAAACACACAAATAAATACTACACATAACAATACACACAAGTAAACACTACACACAGTAATAAACACACAAATAAATACTACACATAACAATACACACAAGTAAACACTACACACAGTAATAAACACAGAAATAAATACTACATATAACAATCCACACAAGTAAACACTACACAGTAATAAACACAGAAATAAATACTACACATAACAATCCACACAAGTAAACACTACACACAGTAAGAAACGCATCAATAAATACTACACATAACAATCCACACAAGTAAACACTACACACAGTAATAAACACAGAAATAACTACTACACATAACAATCCACACAAGTAAACACTACACACAGGAATAAACACACAAATAAATACTACACATAACAATCCACACAAGTAAACACTACACACAGTAATAAACACACAAATCAATACTACACATAACAATACACACAAGTAAACACTACACACAGTAAGAAAAAACAAATAAATACTACACATAACAATACACACAAGTAACAACTAGACACAGTAATAAACACAGAAATAAATACTACACATAACAATCCACACAAGTAAACACTACACACAGTAATAAACACACAATGAATACTACACATAACAATACACACAAGTAAACACTACACACAGTAATAAACACATAAATAAATACTACACATAACAATCCACACAAGTAAACACTAGACAAAGTAATAAACACACAAATAAATACTACACATAACAATCCACACAAGTAATTACTACACACAATAATAAACACATAAATAAATACTACACATAACAATACACACAAGTAAACACTACACACAGTAATAAACACACAAATAAATACTACACATAACAATACACACAAGTAAACACTACTCACGGTAATAAACACATAAATAAATACTACACATAACAATACACACAAGTAAACACTACACACAGTAATAAACACACATATAAAAACTACACATAACAATACACTCAAGTAAACACTACACACAGTAATAAACACACAAATAAATACTACACATAACAATACACACAAGTAAACACTACACACAGTAATAAACACACATATAAAAACTACACATAACAATACACACAAGTAAACACTACACACAGTAATAAACACACAAATAAATACTACACATAACAATACACACAAGTAAACACTACACACAGTAATAAACACATAAATAAATACTACACATAACAATACACACAAGTAAACACTACACAAAGTAATAAACAGAAAAATAAATACTACACATAATAATCCACACAAGTAAACACTACACACAGTAATAAACACACAAATAAATACTACACAGAACAATCCACAGAAGTAAACACAACACACAGTAATAAACACACAAATAAATACTACAGATAACAATTGACACAAGTAAATACTACACACAGTAATAAACACATAAATAAATACTACACATAACAATACACATAAATAAATACTACACATAACAATACACATAAATAAACACTACACTCAGTAATAAACACACAAATAAATACTACACATAACAATACACACAAGTAAACACTACACACAGTAATAAACACACAAATGAATACTACACATAACAATACACACAAGTAAACACTACACACAGTAATGAAAAGACCAAAAATACTACACATACAATACACACAAGTAAACACTACACACAGTAATAAACACACAAGTAAATACTACACATAACAATACACACAAGTAAACACTACACACAGTAATAAACAAAAAAATAAATACTACACATAACAATACACACAAGTAAACACTACACACAGTAATAAACACACAAATAAATACTACACATAACAATCCACACAAGTAAACACTACACACAGTAATGAAAAGACCAAAAATACTACACATACAATACACACAAGTAAACACTACACACAGTAATAAACACACAAATAAATACTACACATAACAATACACACAAGTAAACACTACAAACAGTAATAAACACACAAATAAATACTACACATAACAATCCACACAAGTAAACACTACACACAGTAATAAACACACAAATACTGCACATAACAGTACACACAAGTAAACACTACACATTAATAAACACACAAATAAATACTACACATAACAATCCACACAAGTAAACACTACACAGTAATAAACACAGATATAAATACTACACATAACAATACACACAAGTAAATACTACACATAACAATACACACAAGTAAACACTACACACAGTAAGAAACACAAATAAATACTACAGATAACAATAAACAGAAGTAAACACTACACACAGTAAGAAACACAAATAAATACTACACATAACAATACACACAAGTAAACACTACACAGTAATAAACACAGATATAAATACTACACATAACAATACACACAAGTAAATACTACACATAACAATACACACAAGTAAACACTACACACAGTAATAAACACACATATAAATACTACACATAACAATACACACAAGTAAACACTACACACAGTAAGAAACACAAATAAATACTACACATAACAATACACACAAGTAAACACTACATACAGTAATAAACACAGAGATAAATACTACACATAACAATCCACACAAGTAAACACTACACACAGTAATAAACACACAAATAAATACTACACATAACAATACACACAAGTAAACACTACACAAAGTAATAAACACATAAATAAATACTACACATAACAATACACACAAGTAAACACTACACACAGTAATAAACAAAAAAATAAATACTACACATAACAATCCACACAAGTAAACACTACACACAGTAATAAACACACAAATAAATACTACACATAACAATACACACAAGTAAACACTACACACAGTAATAAACACACAAATAAATACTACACATAACAATACACATAAATAAACACTACACACAGTAATAAACACACAAATAAATACTACACATAACAATACACACAAGTAAACACTACACACAGTAATAAACACACAAATAAATACTACACATAACAATCCACACAAGTAAACACTACACACAGTAAGAAACACATAAATAAATACTACACATAACAATACACACAAGTAAACACTACACACAGTAATAAACACATAAATAAATACTACACATAACAATACACACAAGTAAACACTACACACAGTAAGAAACACATAAATAAATACTACACATAACAATACACACAAGTAAACACTACACACAGTAAGAAACACATAAATAAATACTACACAGAACAATCCACACAAGGGAACACAACACACAGTAATAAACACACAAATAAATACTACAGATAACAATTGACACAAATAAATACTACACACAGTAATAAACACATAAATAAATACTACACATAACAATACACATAAATAAATACTACACATAACAATACACATAAATAAATACTACACATAACAATACACATAAATAAACACTACACTCAGTAATAAACACACAAATAAATACTACACATAACAATACACAGAAGTAAACACTACACACAGTAATAAACACACAAATAAATACTACACATAACAATACACACAAGTAAACACTACACACAGTAATGAAAAGACCAAAAATACTACACATACAATACACACAAGTAAACACTACACACAGTAATAAACACACAGATAAAAACTACACATAACAATACACACAAATAAACACTACACACAGTAAGAAACGCATCAATAAATACTACACATAACAATCAACACAAGTAAACACTACACACAGTAATAAACACACAAATAAATACTACATATAACAATACACATAAGTAAACACTACACACAATAAGAAACACATCAATAAATACTACACATAACAATCCACACAAGTAAACACTACACACAGTAATAAACACATATAAATACTACACATAACAATCCACACAAGTAAACACTACACACAGTAATAAACACACAAGTAAATACTACACATAACAATACACACAAGTAAACACTACACACAGTAATAAACACACAAATAAATACTACACATAACAATCCACACAAGTAAACACTACACACAGTAATAAACACACAAATAAATACTACACATAACAATACACACAAGTAAATACTACACATAACAATACACACAAGTAACAACTAGACACAGTAATAAACACACAAATAAATACTACAGATAACAATCCACACAAGGGAACAATACACACAGTAATAAACACACAAATAAATACTACACATAACAATACACTCAAGTAAACACTACACACAGTAATAAACACACAAATAAATACTACACATAACAATACAGACAAGTAAACACTACACAGTAATAAACACACAAATACTGCACATAACAATAGACACAAGTAAACACTACACAGTAATAAACACATAAATAAATACTACACATAACAATCCACACAAGTAAACACTACACAGTAATAAACACAGATATAAATACTACACATAACAATACACACAAGTAAATACTACACATAACAATACACACAAGTAAACACTACACACAGTAAGAAACACAAATAAATACTACACATAACAATACACACAAGTAAACACTACACAGTAATAAACACAGATATAAATACTACACATAACAATACACACAAGTAAACACTACACATAACAATACACACAAGTAAACACTACACACAGTAATAAACACAAATAAATACTACACATAACAATACACACAAGTAAACACTACATACAGTAATAAACACACAGATAAATACTACACATAACAATCCACACAAGTAAACACTACACACAGTAATAAACACACAGATAAATACTACACATAACAATCCACACAAGTAAACACTACACACAGTAATAAACACATATATAAATACTACACATAACAATCTACACAAGTAAACACTACACACAGTAATAAACACACAAATAAATACTACACATAACAATACACACAAGTAAACACTACACAAAGTAATAAACACATAAATAAATACTACACATAACAATACACACAAGTAAACACTACACACAGTAATAAACAAAAAAATAAATACTACACATAACAATCCACACAAGTAAACACTACACACAGTAATAAACACACAAATAAATACTACACATAACAATACCCACTAGTAAACACTACACACAGTAATAAACAAAAAAAATAAATACTACAGATAACAATACACACAAGTAAACACTACACACATTAAGAAACACAGATAAATACTACACATAACAATGCACACAAGTAAACACTACACACGGTAATAAACACACAAATAAATACTACACATAACAATCCACACAAGTAAACACTACACACAGCAATAAACACACAAACAAATACTACACATAACAATCCACACAAGTAAACACTACACACAGTAATAAACACATATATAAATACTACACATAACAATACACACAAGTAAACACTACACACAGTAATAAACACGTAAATAAATACTACACATAACAATACACTCAAGTAAACACTACACACAGTAATAAACACACAAATAAATACTACACATAACAATACACACAAGTAAACACTACACACAGTAATAAACACAAATAAATACTATACATAACAATACACACAAGTAAACACTACACACAGTAATAAACACACAAATAAATACTACACATAACAATCCACACAAGTAAACACTACACACAGTAATAAACACACAAATAAATACTACACATAACAATCCACACAAGTAAACACTACACACAGTAATAAACACAAATAAATACTATACATAACAATCCACACAAGTAAACACTACACACAGTAATAAACACACAAATAAATACTACACATAACAATACACACAAGTAAACACTACACACAGTAATAAACACATAAATAAATACTACACATAACAATACACTCAAGTAAACACTACACACAGTAATAAACACACAAATAAATACTACACATAACAATACACTCAAGTAAACACTACACACAGTAATAAACACACAAATAAATACTACACATAACAATACACACAAGTAAACACTACACAAAGTAATAAACACATATATAAATACTACACATAACAATACACTCAAGTAAACACTACACACAGTAATAAACACACAAATAAATACTACACATAACAATACACAAAAGTAAACACTACACACAGTAATAAACACACATATAAATACTACACATAACAATGAACACAAGTAAACACTACACACAGTAATAAACACACAAATAAATACTACACATAACAATACACACAAGTAAACACTACATACAGTAATAAACACACAAATAAATACTACACATAACAATACACACAAGTAAACACTACACATGTACATAACAATAAACATATGTGAACACTACACAGAGTAATAAATATAAAGACTGCACGAGCATTTTATAAATCTAAAATCGGAAACTCGGTTGATAATACGGATTTTCAATAAATATATGGTTATCAAAGGTGGTGCACCCCACAATGCTAGTCAACCCGTTTTCGGCAATCTGATTAAAACAATACTCTTCTCTTTAGGAGCATAAGGAGAAGGAGGAACCAGACTGCATCTTCAGAAATGAAATAACTACGCTCTGAATTAATAACCATGTAAAAGTGAAAATACACTATTGTCAAATTCTATCTTGTCTTATTTTAAGACCTGGTTTATGGTATTCAAATTTTGTCGTGCGGATAATTTCAATTGTTGGTACAAATGTCGTGCAGATAAAATCTGTATTTAGCACAACCTAAAAAATAGAATATCTGTAACATTCTTACCTACATTTTGATAATCTTGAATTTAGGTATTTGATAAGTTATTTATTAATGAATTCAAACCCATCCCTTGATTATTAACACTTATTATACTATTGTAAAACCATTATTTTCATTGGGTTGCGTTGTAATGTGTATGTTTCTACAGAACAGAAATGCCTGGAAAAGGTCCAGTTTTATCCTTGTTGATTTTTTAAACGCTGGACAAAATTCATCGGCATTGTATTAAACGTAATTTTGGGAACATACTTCTTGCTGTCAGTAGAGAAAATTTCCAAATGTAGATTTTCAATTGTTACATAGAAATCAAAAACAAAATTTCCTGTAAGATCAGCAACCAAAATGGATGCTTACAAAATCTATGAGCCTTTGACCAAACAAACGAGGAACTAACAGAATTTATTTGAACTTTACAGAGCCTGCAGAGATCAAGACTGGAAACTTTCAGAACGCTTAGAAAATTACAAGCCCTCAACAGGCGACCTGATCACAGGGACATTCCCTGTCTCTCGCAGCAGAAGAAGAGGGTCCCTCGCTACCTGATCCCTCTTGAGAGGCAGTCGTTTATATGGAGCAGGTACATTTTTTTATCTGCACTCCCTTATTATGAGGTAGAAATCCCTGGGTATTACATGTCTTTTCATGCTTTGATATATTGTATTCTGTAGTGCAAGGCGGATCCAGGAATTTTTTGAAAGAGGGGGTTTTACCATTAAATTTGGTTATCAAAGAGTGGGAATTCCACCCTCAAAATGCATTAATTTAATTTTTTTAACAAAATAATCTGACAGAAAAGGGGGGGGGGTCCAAACTTCGGACCACCACCCCCCTCACCTGGATCCGCCACTGTAATGCTCTTGTATAAGGGTGGGTGTGTTTAAGTTATCTCGCCTACGTCAGCACAGTATTAGGAACCATTAAATTGATCAGATTCCTACATAGTATCTCTCTCTTTCTTACTTTCACAGAAGTATGTTATTTAGACTCCTGAATTTTTCTGGTTTGTGTCATGTTTTTGTTTACATAGGTTAACTATTGTTTAAAGCAATTTTTTGAATTCGTACTAAGTTCATTCTGAACACTGTTAAACATTTTTTAGTGTTTGTCAATCTCAGTTTGTTTTCAACATAATATATTTTTTATTAAGTCTTCAATCTGTAAACAAAAACATGACATGAGCCTTAATTATTACAAAACAAAGAATTGGGAGTGCTGTCGTACTTGATTGACATTCAAATTTTTGATGACCATCAAAAATATCTTAGTTAAACATTGTAAATGTTCAAAATGGGGGAATAAAATTTGAAGAAGTTCAGGCCAATGCCTCTTTATTGTGTTTCACACACAGAGCAAGAGGATTGTGAGGTTTTTCGTTAACTCCTCGTCCCATTCCAAGGGTCTTCATGATGTGTAGAAATTTAATTCTACGCTTCATTTCGGTGTTTACGTACCTCCTCTTTAATTAAAAATAAAGATATTCGTTATGAAAAAATCAGATATATTATGGTAATTAATGTGTAAGAAAGAATTGTTGGGGCCCCATCTCTTTCCTCGTTACAGCTATGCTTCAGTCTGTCTGCCAGGTGTTCAGGAATAGCAACAAATCTAAAATATTTTACTACATCTGTGAAAGTTTTGCCTTCACCGATATGTTAAAATTCACAATTTGTTTTCGTCTGCATCAAAAAATTACATGTCTCAAAAATCATAACAATTGGTGGGAAAATATTACAGTAGTATCGAGAACTAAATGAATTGTGTCCCCTTTTTTGAATTCATTTATTTTTATTTTTTAGTTGAGCAGATCAATGCTGGAACGGAGATTTCATCTTGGGAGTCGGAGTGATATTGCCATTCCAAGATGGTCCCCATGATGTCACAAAGGGTGAAACGAAAACTTGTTCTGCACTTGTTTATGGAGGAAGTAGGCTTAACGTCTTGAAGTTCAGTGTTAAAGTTAGGATTTATTGAAATTTGATTAGAGATTGTGTCCATGTGCTTTTCAATAAGTTCCTTAGTTATGAAAGTTTTTGAACTTGTAGGCAGATCATTTTGATGAATTTCTTGAGTTGGAATTCTCATGGAATATAGCCAGGAATTTAGTAGAGGTGCATCAGTTTTAGTAGTGATATTTTAACTTTCCTCCAGAAGGTTTTCTAAGTAGGATTTAGTCCAGTTTTTACTTTCCAAAGTTTTTGATGGAGCTAGCTAGTGATTACTGACTTAGACTAAACTGAGACTTCATAGTTGTTAATATTTGCTGTTTTTTGAGATTACAAGCTTACTAAATGGTAAGCTTGAGATGTGAGTCTATGTTATGGTTGGGAATCTGAGTTTTTATATATATTCCCATGTTATTCATTTGACCTTTGGATTGTGGGCGTATTTGGCTTTGATGTTCCTTGGTGTCATGATTGTGGTGAGCATTGTTTTGGGATGGACAAGTTTCTGGTTGGGAGAGCCTCCCTGCATGTTGAAGGGGGGCGAGGGAGTGGAGGGAGTGGGGCCCTTAGAGAGAGTAGGACCCATAGAGAGTGTGGGGTAGTGTTAGAGAGTAGGAGAGAGGGACGGCTGCAGAATTCCCGGGTGGGGGGCAATGGCCCTTTGATTGCGGGGTGGTGACCAGGGGAGGAAGTGTCTGTTCCACCACGACAGCATCGGGGTTGTTTCTAGGTATCGTCAATTGGATTTGTAATTCAGATTGAGGTGAGTTGGTGCCACTGGTCTGGGGAAAAAACTTCCCTGGTGTCTGTTGGAGCTGTGTGAATTTCAGCAGCCGAGTGTTGGTGCTGTGGGTCCCGTGAGTCAGACAAATTACCAAGATGGAGAGGAAGCGGGCCTCTAGAGGGCAGTGTAGTCATGGTGACACAGGCTGATTTGTAGGTTTTACAGATTGAGATATCTCATGGAATTCAGACATCGTGAACCCACAGCTGATTGATTTGGATCGTCTGAGTGAGATGGGATCCCTGGCGCTGACGAACTGTGGACTCAAGGTGTTAAGGCTGAAATTTGTTTAGGGAGTTGCCCATTGCCACCATTCATCATAGAAGGAGCAGAGCAACCAATTGTGGGAGGAGAGGGTAAGGTGCCATGCTTTGGAGGGAGAAGTCCGTAAGGTCCAGGTCTGGGAGAGCCCTCGGCTCTAGCTGGACATCCTTCAAACGATGCAGGCGGTGATTTACCTGGCATTTGTGGTGTGGTTGAGGGAGTGTTGATGGAAGTGACTGGCCATATAGTGTTGGATATCTGGACGGCTTTTGAGGGATTGGTTGGTTGCCAGCAGTCTGAACGCTCTGAGTTCAGGGATGGTTCTGTTAGTGGGAAAGCATTTGATTGCCTTGCAGGGAGCATGGTGCGGTGGATGTTGGTTTTATCCTGGAATCGGTGCAATCTTCCTTCATTTTCAGAGGAGGAGGAGCCAGAACGTTGCTTCACGAAGGTCATCCAGTGATTGAGGGTCATTCAGCAGTGTTAGCATGTGGGCCAGTGGGTTCTGTCGGCCGGCACTCTGAGGTTGGGGGTCCAGCCCGAGGCTGTTGGCATTTGCGGCCGTGGCTGGGGGAGGGGAGGTCTGATGCAGCGGGCTTGGGGCAGTGGCTCACATTTGGCAGTGGACGCGGGAGGGGGGCTGAGTGAAATCCTTCCGGGGCTGCAGGAAGTAGCTGGGGAGTTGTGTGTGGGTTGCTATCTGCCTTTGTCCTGAGTAACTGCAAACGCCTGTTTGGGGAACTACATGGTGGATTTGGCTAGGTTGGGGCTGCCAAGATGAACATCATGCAGTTCACTCGAGGAGGCCAGCAGCTGGGGAACCAGCGGAGGAATCTGCTGAGCAGTTTCAGTTACTTGGGGTGGTCTGTGGGAACAGAGGTGCTTCGGTTAGACGTGAGGGCCTGCTGGTGTAGTTCCTTCTTGGACTTCCCAATTACGGGGCAAGAGTCTGGGGTTGGCCAGGGGTCCATGGGTCATGGAGAATGCTGTGTGTTGTGTGGTGTGTTATTTGGATACCATATGATTTCCTTGCATTTAGAAGGGTATCGATGGGGAGGGGCGGCGGAGGACGGGTGAGGGGTCCTGATAGATGGGGTCCAGATGGGAGGGAGACTGGATCAGCGGAGAAGTGGCACGCAGGAGGAGGTTCTGTTCAGCATGAAATTGGGGTGGATGCTTCCTGCACTGTCAATTGTGATTCAAGTGGTGGGGATTGGATGAGCCGGTTGTCAGCTCTTGTTCAGCAGACACAGTTTGGTAGGAAGTTGATTTGTCTTGGTCGGTGGCCGACCCAGAAGAAAGATGACCCTGTGCTGATTGTTGGAGCCATGACTGAAGGTGAGGAAGGCTCTCAGGCTTCTGGTAGGCATTTGAGATGTTGGTCATGAGGGGTAGATGGTGGGGTTTGCTTTGCCTACTGGCAGTATGCGCACTTCGCCAGGGACTCTCCGGAGAGAATCTCGCAAGAAGTTCTTTGAAGTGGGGGGGGTTACACCAGGACTCTTTGGCATTTTTTCGGTTGTCATCATCAACTATCCAGTAGTGTCCTACGAAGTGAGGAGAAGGCAGTTCTTCCTCAAATAGCCTTTTTATCTGGTTTGACTCCTTCTGCAATTAGTGCATTTAAATGTACATTATTTTGGTTATTCGGAATTCACAGACGAGTTGTGCTGTCCTCAGTCATTGGTAGTTTACATTCTCGTTTGATACCCTTGTTGAGAGATTCCATTTGTGACAGATTTTTCAGAATGATGGGCAGTTAGGTTTTTAAAAAGGTTTTTCCCACTTTTCCTGCAGTCAAAGGATGTTTCTTGATGAAATTTTCTTGATGCAACAGTTAGTTTTCAAATCAGATGTTTTCATGTCTCCATTTGAGGGAAAGATTTTTGAGTGAGACGTTAAACAATATATAACCAAGAAATGTGTTGTTCTGAGTATTTTATTTTTCTTTCAAGCATGAAGCTTTTCTTTGTCATTGGCATTCTCCTAAGAGCAGTTTTTTCACTTTCGACAAGTGCTGCCTATGATGAGAGTAACGCTTTGCATTTTTCTGTTTGGTTTTGTGAGTGATGAGAGTAACGCTTTGCAGTTTTCCTGTTTGGTTTTGTGAGTGATGAGAGTAACGCTTTGCAGTTTTCCTGTTTGGTTTTGTCAGTGATGAGGGTAATGATTTGCAGTTTTCCTTTTTGGTTTTGTGAGCGATGAGAGTAACGCTTTGCAGTTTTCCTATTTGGTTTTGTGAGTGATGAGAGTAACGCTTTGCCGTTTTCCTATTTGGTTTTGTGAGCGATGAGAGTAACGCTTTGCCGTTTTCCTGTTTGGTTTTGTGAGCGATGAGAGTAACGCTTTGCCGTTTTCCTGTTTGGTTTTGTGAGTGATGAGAGTAACGCTTTGCAGTTTTCCATTTTGGTTTTATGAGTGATGAGAGTAACGCTTTGCAGTTTTCCTGTTTGGTTTTGTGAGCGATGAGAGTAACGCTTTGCAGTTTTCCTGTTTGGTTTTTTGAGTGATGAGGGTAATGATTTGCAATTTTCCTTTTTGGTTTTGTGAGTGATGAGAGTAACGCTTTGCAGTTTTCCTGTTTGGTTTTGTGAGTGATGAGAGTAACGCTTTGCAGTTTTCCTATTTGGTTTTGTGAGCGATGAGAGTAATGCTTTGCAGTTTTCCTTTTTGGTTTTGTGAGTGATGAGAGTAACGCTTTGCAGTTTTCCTGTTTGGTTTTGTGAGTGATGAGAGTAACGCTTTGCAGTTTTCCATTTTGGTTTTTTGAGTGATGAGGGTAATGATTTGCAATTTTCCTTTTTGGTTTTGTGAGTGATGAGAGTAACGCTTTGCAGTTTTCCATTTTGGTTTTTTGAGTGATGAGGGTAATGCTTTGCAGTTTTCCTTTGTGGTTTTATGAGTGATGAGAGTAACGCTTTGCAGTTTTCCATTTTGGTTTTTTGAGTGATGAGAGTAACGCTTTGCAGTTTTCCATTTTGGTTTTTTGAGTGATGAGGGTAATGATTTGCAGTTTTCCTTTTTGGTTTTGTGAGCGATGAGAGTAACGCTTTGCAGTTTTCCTGTTTGGTTTTGTGAGCGATGAGAGTAACGCTTTGCAGTTTTCCTATTTGGTTTTGTGAGTGATGAGAGTAACGCTTTGCAGTTTTCCTATTTGGTTTTGTGAGCGATGAGAGTAACGCTTTGCAGTTTTCCTATTTGGTTTTGTGAGGGATGAGAGTAACGCTTTGCCGTTTTCCTTTTTGGTTTTGTGAGCGATGAGAGTAACGCTTTGCCGTTTTCCTATTTGGTTTTGTGAGTGATGAGAGTAACGCTTTGCAGTTTTCCTGTTTGGTTTTGTGAGCGATGAGAGTTAACACTTTGCCGTTTTCCTGTTTGGTTTTGTGAGCGATGAGAGTAACGCTTTGCAGTTTTCCTGTTTGGTTTTGTGAGCGATGAGAGTAACGCTTTGCAGTTTTCCTGTTTGGTTTTGTGAGTGATGAGAGTAACGCTTTGCAGTTTTCCTGTTTGGTTTTGTCAGTGATGAGAGTAACGCTTTGCAGTTTTCCTTTTTGGTTTTGTGAGTGATGAGAGTAACGCTTTGCAGTTTTCCTGTTTGGTTTTGCGAGTGATGAGTGTAACGCCTTGCAGTTTTCCTTTTTGGTTTTGTAAGCAACACACCAAAGTACAAGTTCATTGTTGTTTCCATCTCTTTCATTTTTCAGAGAGATTTTCATCATGTGAGAAATCCATTTCTTGGGGTTGCTTAAAATGACCCTCAGCCATTTTTCACTTTTCTACTCCAAATAAGAAATGGAAAATTTAAAAATCCCCAGATATATGTCATAGTCACAATACTTCTGACACCATGTCATATTTTCATTATATATGTACAAAGATATAAAACAAAGATCGTTATATGTCAGTAAAAACTAAAACATCACAGGTGTCCTTTTTATAGAAGCACAACAATACGATGTAGGCAGTAATTCATACAATAAGACTAAATAAACAAAATCACTACATTGACCTTGTGGCAATTATTATATATTATAAACAATTGTCGTGAAGAGAGGGAGGGTAGTGTACCTTACCAAAGACGTTATTAGATAGTGTTATTTTATGCAGAGTTGTTGAACTTGATAGTGCATATCTATTATTAAGTTTGTATGTAATTAGGTGTTATTGACACTTGATTTTTCAGTGATTTGTTTCATCAATTTATGTGGTTTAAAGATGCTCTGATATCCGTTAGTGATGTGCGACATTTTGTGCACCTGTTTCATGTGTGTGTTGGGATCATCTGAACGTAGCTGATAAGTTTCAGTATATTTTTGAGTTTACTGATCATATTTGAGATCTTCCAGCAGTATTCTAATACAGATAGACTCTAGTTTCATATTGGTAGTCTTGCTTACTCGCAGTTTAACATATTTCCAATTGGATTATCTGATTTGTAATTTTGGTCGTTTATTAAGGATGTCGAGATGGATTAGAAAAGTTTTGACAGTTTGGATATTTTTTGGAGTCAGTTGCATTTTCCCATGTATTTTCGTGTTAATAGTTGATATGATAATATCTAAAGATATATTTGGTGTTGAGATTTTATTAAGAGAATTTAATAGGCATTTAGTATGGTGACAGAAGTCAAGAAATCGTGTCAATGGGGGTGCAACGATATGCTTGCCTCACAATACGATACACATCACAATACAATACGCATTACAATACAATACGCATCACAATACAGACCTGATGATACAACTTTGGGCCAACTTTGCAGTGATGATTTGGGTGTTTTGTAGTTTGACTTGCAATGAACCTTTTTTTAATTTAATTCTTAAAAAGAGGTGGTTTTTGGAAATTTTGTACAAATTTGATGATTTTATTGGGAATTTTTGTCATGGTTAGCAGTTGTTTACTACAGAAGTAAACATTGTTGGAAGCTGAAAGTCTTGCAGTTAAATCTTGGAAATTATTGATGATTTTGATAAATTTCAGACTTAGAATTAGAAGGTTAATTCATTTGCTTCTAATAGATTATCATTTTTCATCCAATTCCCAACACTACAACAAATTGAAAGAGCTGACAAGCAAGCTGGATCAAATGGTAAATGAAAAATAACAGCAAGTGAAATGGTATAAGGAATAAAATCTTAGTGTAAGTGAATTTCTTATGAATGCGGTGTCTAGATATCTGGAACTCAAGCACACACCGTTATTTAGACATTGCAATTATGAGAATCTGTGTTCAATTTTACGAAGATTAAATTAGTATAGAAAGTACAAAATGGAACGCGATCAAATGGTGAATGAAATATATCAGTAAGTAAAATAGTGTGATAAGATATATAAAATCTTAGAGTAAGCTAATTTCTTGTGAATGCGGTGTCTGGATATCTGGAACTCAAGCACACACCGTTATTTAGACATTGCAGTTACGAGAATCTTTTTTTTTCTTTTATGTGTTGAAATTGTACTATGATTAATCAGTAAATACAAAATGCAGTTTTAATATCAATTGAAGTGAAGCTCTTTCATCCTTCTGTGTTCTCCTACTGTGCAGATTCTCTCATAATCAGTTAAGTTGTTTACTCTAAAGCAATGCTTACTATAACCAAGATTCCAAAGAAATCATCAAAATCATGTGTCTCTCCATAAATGTTCTCAACTGAATTTGCCACACTTTTTGTGGGAAGATATCTATATATTCCTAGATTCCTTAATAAGTTAAATTCTCAGATTTACCTTGTAATAATGTAATTCATAGACATCAAATACTAATAACAATGAAAGCTCGATTATGTCAGTGGACACTTGTCAGCTCTTTCAACCCCTTCCTGTGTGGATCCGGGATGTTAGAATAGATCCTCAGTACCCCTTGCTTGTCGTAAGAGGCGACTAAATGGGGTGGGCCTTCAGACGAGACTGCAAAAATCGAAGCTCCATGTCACAGCAGGTGTGGCATGATAAAGATACCTCCCTGCTTAAAGGCCATAAGTGCCAAGCATAGGCCTAAATTTTGCAGCCCTTCACCGGCAATGGTGATGTCTCCATATGAGTTATATATTCTCAATTGAGGTATCAAACAATATATAATCAATCAACCCTCTCTCTCTCACAACATTTGTTTGCAAAACTTTAAATATTCTGTTAATCAGTTTGGTCTACAGATGTCACAGATTTGCAGGCCATCTACAAAATAAGCTTTTCTTTACACGTAAGGATACACGTTATTTTGTAAGTGATAAACAAAGCTAAACATTCTAGGAAAAAATTGATGTGTTACTGATTATTACTGAACTTTTATCAGACATTTACAATTTTTGCCAGCAAATCCAACAAACCTGGCAAGTTTTGCAAACTCTGCCAGAGCCATGATAAGGTCAGAATGGCCATGTTACAATGTACATCAGTGAATACATACATGTTAACACAATGATGCTATCATTAAAATATCTTACTATAATGTACAAGTAAGGTTCTGAAATGAAATATAATGATAATATCAATAATGAAAGGAATCTCCACAGTTCAGTGTGAGATTCACACACACATACACTCACACAGAAACACGCACAAATATGTGTCCTGAGATTGAATCTGAAACCTTCTCTTGGAGGTTGGTCATTTACACTGGTTAACTGCAAGTGTGGTCGTACATCTCTTGGTCACAGAGGGCATTTTCATTTGTTGGTTGGTTTGTAGTGTTGGATTTCTCCTGATCTGTACCAGTTCCCTGTTGTGGGTCACTCCCCAGTCAACGAGAGTGACCCACTCTAGTTTGACGATGAGTGGGTCAGAACTGGAGGTGAGTTTCGATTGAGATCTGTCTCATCACCAGTTCATAGAATGCTCATTGGTCGCTGTTGGTGGCAGTAGGAAAATGTTGGAGAATCCTCTCGGAATCTTCCCTCACTCTGTCGAGCTTCCTGTGAGTTTTTGTTTGGACAGTTTCTGGCAAAGGGCAAGTATTGGTTGCAAGCAAAGCACATTCCATCATTTGCTTCGCTTGGTTGATATTTTGGATGTTTCCCAGGTGCTTGTGAGTTTCTTTTATTTTCAGGTATGGTTCTGGTATTCTGCATAAGGTTATTTCTCTCCTGAGAAAGCCATTGATTGGGAGAAGTTGATTTCTCATTGAATTGAGTCTGTTGGACAAGAGCAAGTAATTGGTTCACCAATTTTTGCTGTGAGAATTATAATAGGTGGTGTTGGAAGCAGCTACTCCAGCGTTGTGCTGAACAGAGTTCCCTCTTGTGTGTTGCCTTTCTGCTGGTTTAGTCAACTTCTTGTCAGGATTCTGTTTATCTGGGTCCTTTTCTTGTCCTGTGGTTTCTGGTCCTGTCTATTGACACCTTCCCGAGTGTGAGGATATCTCGTGGTCTCTAGGTAATGCACTACGTAATGCATAGCATCTTCTGTGGTCTGTGGTTCCTTGTTCAATTTTGCTTGGCCTCTTGCCTTGTGGTCGCCAAGTCCAAGAAAGAACCTTCGTAGCAGGTCAGCCCGTTTAATTGAAGCACTTCTGCTCTTGTAGGTCTTGTCATCTAACTGTTTCAGCTCAGCAGCAATTTCCTCTGATGGTTCCCCTAGTTGTTAGTTTCCTTGAGTGAATTGGATAATGTACATCAAGGAAGTTTCAATTTTGCTAGACTCGCTGTGTAGTTCCTTAAGCAGGAATTTGTAGATACTCAGGACAGATGCAAGTAGCTTCCTGTATGCAAACTCACCAGCTACTCCCTGTAACCTTGAAAAGACTTTACGCATCTTTTCCTCATGTGTCTACTGCTCAACGTTGGTTTCTGCCTCAGATCTGTTGTACCAGACTTCTCATTTCTCAGCTGTAGCTGTGAATGTTGGTAGCTTCAGGCTGGACTTTTGACTTTGGTGGGTTGGTTGCCAGACCTCGTTGGTTTGTATGCTAGTGTTGCTGACTGACCTTTGGTTGCTGGATGATGTTCTGTGAGGTAATGATTCGGTTTTTCTTTTTCTGAAGATGACGGACGCTTCCGTTGATTTCTGGGTGAAATTGACACCTGTTGCATCTGCTTGTTGCAAGGCAGTCAGAGGTTCTCCCACTCGTAGCACTGTTCTTGAATTTGGAATAATCAGGTTGTTGACGACTAGCCAGTCCTTCAATTGCTGTCTGGATAGCCGATACTGTCTGGCTTGTTACTTCCATTAATGCTCCTTTGACTCCACTGTAGATACTAGGTGATTTGTCTTCCGCATCATTGGTAGGATGTCTAGTTGAAGTTGCGGGTTCTGTTGAATCTAGGTTGAACAGACTTCTCCTTCCAACTTGTGGTACTGGACTTGATCTTCTCATGGTAGGTGGTTCTGCTTCTCCAGTGATGAATGGTTGTAGTGTGCCACTTCATAAATGAACTTCACCTCTAACGTTTCGAATCTGTGGTCTGTCGGTATATGGGATTTCATTTCCCTCAGATGATTCAAATCCATCAGCTGAGGTTTCATAGTATCCGATTTCTAAGAGAGCTCTCGTTTGTAAAATCTGTAAATTGGTCTGGTTCACTATGGCTTGTTTTCTAGAGGTTTTTCTTCTTCAACATCTTGGCTATTTGTCCGACTCGCTGTATCTGTAGTAGTATCACGAGTCTGATGGAATTCATTCGGTTCCAGCGGTATCTAGAGAAGTGCTTTTCACTGGATTTATGGTACTAACGAACCTCGGTTTGAATTATGATTCCTACAGGTGACACCAAGAATTATCCCCTTCCGCTGTTGTGACAAAACGGACCCTGCTTCCCCTCATCACTTCTCTGCAGTTGAGGAGCCACCACCTCTCTGGGACCCTCGCTGGTAGGTACCACCATGCGTGTGGAGGTAGTCATCTCTCTCTCCCTTATTCCCTCTATAGCTCCCCATGCTTTGTGTAGGTTTTTGGTTTCTCTGTTGGTTTTGCTCTTTTCACGAACTCCCGCACTTTTAATTTTGAGGTTTCATAATGGTAGGACAATATTAGGATTGATTTGGGTTTTTGAATTATTTCACATTATTTAGCTGTAGTTCTGTCATATTGCAACACGATTGATATATTTCCCCCTAAATATTCTTACCAGCGTAAAAGAGGATTGATTTCTTATAAATTTTCAACTTTTGAAATATCCATTCAATATGCCAGTGTGGAGACGCTCTAGGTATACTATTTCGTTTACTTTCAAAAACTTGAAGACATTTCTTTAATAGCTCAAAGCAAGATAAGCATTGTGTCCTCTCTTCATTTATTCACCGTTTTTGAGTGTTTTTTCTAGAGAGATTTGCACATTAGAGGCAATATCCAAACACATGGAGGAGGAGGAGGAGGAGGAGGAAGAGGATAGGAGAAATGATGGCATTGCATGGAATGAAGTAGAACAGTGAATAAAACAGCACAGTACATTAGCTAAGTAAACTAAATAGTAAATTATATGACTCAGTTATACAGTCAAGTTATACAGTCAAGTATATAGTAAATTATATGACTCAGTAATACAGTCAAGTAAATAGTAAATTATATGACTCAGTAATACAGTCAAGTATATAGTAAATTATATGACTCAGTGAATGAATAAGGTCAGGAAATCTTGAATTTGCTTGGTACTACTATAGATTAAGACATCGGATAATAATGATTTTTGACGTTACCGATTTCATTATCGCTACCTCTGGGTATCTGGAATAGTAATATACCGATATTAGTATTTGTTTCCCTGTTGGAAATGGTCTGCATAAATTCGTACCAATTTTTTCCGTGGTACCTCTGGCAGTTTTGTCATTGTTATCGATGGTTGTTGATTTATTTTGCACAGTAACTGGCAAGAATGAAATGAAAAAGTTTATTTCCACCTCTGCATCCATTTTTGGCCACCATACTTTTTCATGTAGTAATGCATTTGATTTAATGACTCTTTGGAGTGTTTTATGCGCAATATCTAGGTGTTCTTTTTTTTGAAGACTCGGGGTAATATAATTCAGTTCGGTTTCAAAACTATCGACCCTCATACTGACACTTCTCCGCAGATATTGTAATATGGTTGAATTTGATCTGATTTGTTCCATGTTCCGGAGATTGTATTTTTCCGGACTTGCTGCAGTATCTGATATTTATTGTATTCTTTGATCCAGAGATTGCCCCTGAGTAC
Source organism: Ostrea denselamellosa (assembly GCA_024699665.1). Taxonomy (NCBI): domain Eukaryota; kingdom Metazoa; phylum Mollusca; class Bivalvia; order Ostreida; family Ostreidae; genus Ostrea; species Ostrea denselamellosa. The sequence continues at coordinate 752,648 of JAMZEH010000050.1, read as the reverse complement.
TGAATGTCCTATCAGAAAACTAACATGTTCCTCGGTGGTTGAGTTTTCAGTACTTACGTTACTTGTAAGGGCTTTTTAAGCTCACTTGAGCTTCTTAAAAAGCTGTAATTTTTTTAGGGGGGAATTGACTTTGATACCATCTTTTGACAGTGTGTGTATTTTAGCTCCAATCTGTAGAACCCGAATTTTTCAATGTTCAGAGTCAGATTACTCTCACACAAGTTTTCAAATACAGCGTACAGTGCATTGTCATGATTTGACTTTGTTTTATCAAACACAATTATGTTGTCCATAGGACTTGCTGAAATATTCGTTGGTATATCGCAGTGGTGGAAGAAACTGTAAATACAAGACACTTGTATTTGTGTAAACCTTTATGGCAGACAAACGTCGTAATGTGTCTTGAATTCTCGTCCCAAAAATCCAGCTTTGAAATGCAAGTGGCTCTGTGCATCTCTTGTAGTGTTTCCTTAACATTTGAAATCAGGAATCTCTCACATTTTTGCATTGTCAACGCAAATTCACGTATTTTTGGTTGGCTTTCTAAATGTGCACCAATGGAGAAACCCAAGGTGTTGGTCCCTAAGCATTTTCATTTACATCAAGCGTTTGTAAGTCATTTATTTTCCTTTCTACAGCTTCAAACATGTGGTAGGGTAGGGTAGGGTAGGTGTTGCATTGGTTGTGCCGCTGGATTAACGGTTTCGTCTATACGTAGCTTCAACTGGTAATGAATTTTTTTTCGCTTTCCAATCCCAACAAATATATCTTCGTATTTCTGAATTATTTTGCATGTTGCCTGATTAGTTGATTGAACAAGTTGCAGGTCAATTCTAATCATTTTCAACCATTGGACGGTATTTTTGCTGCTACATTTTCCGGGAATGACATGGGGATATGTTGTTGTTTTTGAGTTCTTTCCCAAGAATAATTTTTGGAAAGCATCACCATCTAAGATGTTAACACTGGCTCATGTGTCAATAATAGCATTTGCAATTTGATTGTTGATTTGCTCCTAAGCCCTTTGTGGTAGAAATTTTGTGTTTTATCATAAAGAAAGCAAATTGAGTTTTTCATTCATTGTTTCCACCAACAAGATTTAGTTGCTTAGTTTTGCACATTTTTATACTCCCTTCATTAATGATGGGATGTATTATATTAAGGTTCTGTCCATCCATTTGTCTGTACAGTAAATATAATAGAAAATAGTACATTCAGTGAAATATTACATTCAGTTATATGATGAAGTAAAATATATAGCACAGTGTTTATAGTATATTTATATGACACATTTATACAAGTCTTTTTCAGTCTTCCATCTAAAATCAGGAAGATTATTAAGGGATTATTAAGTATTTTATGTATTCTGTATAATTTTTTGATTTGCATTTTAGTGTAGTGTAAAGCGCTTTAGAGTTTATTTAGATAAGGCACTATATAAGTGCATTATTATTACTATTATTAGTTGTACACCACAGAAATAATACATGTTTGCTGAAATATTTCTTGTTCATTCATATTCATCTATGGACTTCTTTTTTGTCATAATTTAGAATCAAAATCTAATTTCATTCATCTATTTACATACATCTATATTGGGTTTCCTAATGATACAGTAAATTTATTTTTTGATCTCTATAGACATGAACGACCTTAATAACCTCAATCCTTCCTCTAATATTCTCTTTCTACTCGCATGTGTAATTTCCTATACTCAACAAGTCACATCTATTTTGTATTTCATAATGATAGGATGTTTTCTTATATTTTTATCCTTTTGCTTTGCTAGAAACATCAGCTAAGTTTCCAAGCACATTTTCTGATATTTCTGTTCAAGTGAAAAATTTTCCCCATATGTATTTATAATGATTGTGTAATTTTGAGGTTGCCGAATGACAGGATAAGTTGAGGAATTTTATATGTTTTTGAGTTATTGTACAATCTTACCGAAGTTTATCTATAAATATGAATAAGTAGGTGTACAAGGGTATTCTGTAAATGAGGAGAGAGTAATATAACCATTTTCTTGGAGACTAATTTAAGACGGCTAGAAAAGGTTCCTATGTAACATGCATGTAATTTCCGGTCTATGATATTTGGAATTTGAAATATGTACGTAACTAGGTGTACAAGGGGATACAAGCAGGAACAAGAGAGTGATATATTTATACAACGAAAATTTTCTTGGATACTAGACTTAAAAACGGTGTGTGCTAACAGTTGTTATTGAGTTCCAGATTTTAAGTCTGTGTGTTTCTGAGAATTTTCAAACTATGAATGTGTTGCCTTTTTGTTGCTAATTGAAGGCCCCATTTCACATTTCCAATTATATTCCCTCCTCCCTATTTTACAGTACATATATTAATTCCTTTTCAATTTTAGACCATGGAGGTCAAACATTTTTCTGAAACATTTTGTTTGCTTTCATATTCATCTATGGGCAACCCCCCCCCCCCCCCCCCCCCCCCCCAGTTGATCAGAAAATTTTGCTTTAAAAGATAAAAGTAATGCGTTTAAGGGTTGACCACAACCACCATCCCTTGAGAACTAAAAGTAATTGCAGAACCTCCCTTTCAAAAATTCCAGGATCCCCACCTGTTAATAGCCTTGATCCTCCCATTAATATTCTCTTTTCTCCTCAACCTCTCCATCACCATCTCCCTCATGTGTAACTTCATTTATACAACAAGTTACATATATTTATCTATTTTGTATTTCATAATGATAGTCTTAACTTTTTTTAATATTTTTATTCATTTGCTTAACTAGTAACATCAACTATATTCTGATATTTCTAAGAATGACAGGATGAATTTAGGAATGTTATGGGTTTTCGGGTTATTGCATAAGCGTATTGAAATTCATTTATAGGTGTACATGGGATACTGTTAATTAGGAGAGAGTAATATATTTATACAGTGACTATTTTCTTGGGTACTAAATATAAGAAAGATATGTCTTCTGATGTAAAATGATTTCCAGTCCATGATATTTGGAATTTGATATATATCAATAACTAAGTACACAAGGGGATACAGTTAGTAACGAGAGAGTGATACATTTACTCAATGAAATTTTCTTGGATACCAGACTTAAAAACGGTGTGTGCATACAGTTGTTTTGAGTTCCAGATTTTAAGTCTGTGTGTTTCCGAGAATTTTCAAACTATGAATGTGTTACCTTTTTTTTGCTAATTGAAGGCCCCATCTCGCATTTCCAACTGTAACCCCTCCCCTCTATTCCACGGTGATTCAGTAAATATAATAGAATGCTAAAGAAAATAGTACAATAAAGTTGTAGATTCTGTAATACAAAGTACAAACAACACATCAATATAACACGTTTGTGTAAATCCTTTTCCATTGTACACCACGGGGATCATACACGTTTCTGATACATTTCTTGTTTATTCATATTCATCTGTGGGCATTGTTTGTAACAGTTAAGAATCAAAATCAAGTTGCATTCATTTATTCATCTATATATCGAGTTTTATATATCTATATTGGGTTTCGTAATGATGGGTAAATTTAGTTTTTTGATTTCTGTAGACATTAGCAACCTTGATAATCTCATGCCTTCCTTAAATATTCTCTGTTTACTTGCGATCTCCTTTTCCTCTCCCTCATGTGTCATTTCACTTAACAAGTTACATATATTTGTATTTCATAATGGTAGGGTAAATTTTTTATATTTTCATACATTTGCTCTACTAGAAACATCAGCTATATTTCCAGGCACATTTTCAGACCTATCTAGTCAAGGGTAAAACAAATTCCTTTGTGTATTTATAAAAAGGATTGTGTTGGTTTTTTTTTTGAGGTTGCTGAATGGCAGGATAAGTTTAAGAATGTTCTGAGTTTTTGGATTATTGTGTAATCTTAATGAAGTTCATTTATGAATATGAATAAGTGGTGTACAAGGGGATACTGTAAATGAGGAAAGTGTAATATGTCTATACAATAACCATTTTTATATACTAAATTTAAGACATCTTAAAAAAAAGGTTACTATGTAAAAGGATTTCAAGTTCATGATATATATTACTAGGTGCACAAAGGGATACAATTAGTAACAAGACAGTGATATATATATACAATGAAAATTTTCTTGGATACTAGACTTAAAAACAGTGTGTGCTTACAGTTGTTTTGAGTTCCAGATTTTAAGTGTGTGTTTCCTAGAATGTTAGCTTTTTGTGCCGTTTTAGTTACGTTGGATCTATCAGCAGCATGTGATGTTACAGATCACAAGATACTCTTCCACTGTTTAGAATATTCCTATGGCTTAAGTGGGTCTGCTTTAATGTAGATAAGATCATATTTGACAAATCTTTCACAACATGCACCAGTTGGATCCATCTGTTCAAATGAAATGCATCTCAAATACGGAGTGCCGCAAGGATCTGTGTTGGGCTCAAGACTTTATTTTCTATTTTCGAAATTGATTGCTGAAATTTGTCGACAACACGGTATGGAATATCACTGCTACACAGACGATACTCAAGTATATCTTGTGACTGAACCCCTAGATAGTTGGACTGACATATCAAGTTGCATCGAAACAAGTTTGGAAGATATCATTGACTGGTTGCGATCAAATCTTCTAAAACTGAATCAGGATAAGACCCTAAACATCAGTGGAGAGACTTTTCGAATTGTCATCTTTATTTCATTGGTGCTGTTGTCGGCGATGTTTCCTGTGTCAGAAACCTTGGTGTTACTTTTGATAAGACATTCACTATGGAGAGGCAATTAAGTACCACCGCTAAATCGTGCTTCTTCCACATTCGAAATATTGGACACATATGCTCATATATAACGAAGAAAGCCAGTCAACACAACAAATTACGTGTTCAGAATGCAGCAGCTCGTGTTATATCGAGAACTAAGAAACCTGATTAGATCACTCCCACGCTTGTTACTCATCACTTACAAGACATAATTCATGCGTACCAACCAAACCAACCAACACGTTCGCTGCGATCAGAGAACTGTGCATTACTAGTGCAACCTTACATTCGCAACAAGATGTATGGCGAGAGGCATTTTGACAATCAGCTGCCACACTCTGGAACAACTCTGCCAATGGAACAATTTGCCCAGTCATTTGAGAAATGAACAATCTTTTTGTACGTTTAAGAAATCTCTCAAAACACATCTTTTTAGACTGGTATATCAAGATTCTTAACTGTCTTTTACTGTGTATGAATTGCTATTAAAACTCATCTATATGATTGTGATTTTTAAGTTATGAGTATGATTTATATGTATTGGACATTTTTTTTTATATAAAAGTATGAGAAAAGAAAAATGAAAAAAAAACAAAGAAAAAAATGGAAAAAATGGGGAAAAAATGAAGAAAAAGGAAAAAAATGAAGGGAAAAAAAAAAAAAATGCCCCCCATTTTAATTGTAAATTGTAAGTTGTGATGTATATGTGATGTGAAATTTAAAGAATGTTTAAATGAACCATGTCAATCTTCTTATTTATCATTGTGATATTAAATCTAATGTTTGTTTAAAATACTCTAATTAGCATTTTATGTGTAACTTTGCTTTGTTAGATGCGATATATTGTTTTATGCCAGCTGTAAAGCGCTTGGAGTAATAGTTGTAATGTTAGATAATGTGCTGTAATATATATAATAATGATAATAATTTTGTTGCTAATTGCTCATATTTCCAACTATATCCCTTCCTCCCTATTCCACAATTACATGTAGCACTTGAAATAGAATAGTAGTTATTTAAAATAGAGTTCTAGTAAATAAAATGATGCATTAAGAATAGTGGTGAATAGTAGAGTTACTGCATTGGGTGAAATATTGAGTAAATGAAATACTGTGCAGTAGGAAATGTACTCCAGTTATTTTTTGTTTCATTATTATTTGTGCCCCTTTGGTGAAATACTGAGCAAATGAAATACTGTACAGTAGCAAATATACTCCAGTTATTTTTTTTCATTATTATTTGTGCTCCTTTGGTGAAATATTGAGTAAATGAAATACTGTACAGTAGCAAATATACTCCAGTTATTTTTTGTTTCATTATTATTTGTGCCCCTTTGGTGAAATATTGAGTAAATGAAATACTGTACAGTAGCAAATATACTCCAGTTATTTTTTTTCATTATTATTTGTGCTCCTTTGGTGAAATATTGAGTAAATGAAATACTGTGCAGTAGGAAATGTACTCCAGTTATTTTTTGTTTCATTATTATTTGTGCCCCTTTGGTGAAATACTGAGCAAATGAAATACTGTACAGTAGCAAATATACTCCAGTTATTTTTTTTCATTATTATTTGTGCTCCTTTGGTGAAATATTGAGTAAATGAAATACTGTACAGTAGCAAATATACTCCAGTTATTTTTTTTCATTATTATTTGTGCTCCTTTGGTGAAATATTGAGAAAATGAAATACTGTGCAGTAGGAAATGTACTCCAGTTATTTTTTGTTTCATTATTATTTGTGCCCCTTTGGTGAAATACTGAGCAAATGAAATACTGTACAGAAGAGAGGTAGTCAGTATTCAAGTCATCAACAACCGATTGAAAACAAAAGTATTTACTGACTGATTAAATAGGTTTGTCTGTTTCGTTGGTCAATAGCAGGCACACTGATTTATTAGCAACTATCAGTGGAGGATATATACTCTTAAATTTAAGTTAGTTTGGTGTTCGTAATTTTTTTCAATGTATTGTGATTAATGTTTTTGGTTTGCACGTTTCTCAATTTTTGATATTTTCCCCAGTCAGATGGGTAATATGTTCATTTAGCAATCCTGTTAAGGCGTTTCCACATTTTTAAAACCGGAGTCAAAAGCTGGAGACCAATGCCTTGGGGTTTAATTTACAGTAGATTCTCACGAGTGAAACAGTCCATAAATTGCTAAAGTTTTATTTTGAAATTCCGGCAGGAGTTCGTATTAACAGATTGTTTTAATTTTGATTGTTGAGGTTTCTACATGTAAAGTTTCTTAGTGGAAATTATCCAGAAAATCATTATATGTCAATACTTCCTCAGTTCTGAGACATTGGTTTATGTTGTTGGTTTTCACGTGCTGCTAGATGGAAATATCCTGTAATGTGTGTGATTGTGACGTATTCAGTTGTGTATTACTTTGTGACATAAAAAGTTGAGACAAAAGTTTGTGTTGATTGACAGCTCTGACGTCAGTGAAGTGTCAGTACAGGTGGTCTGTAAGTGAATTGCCAGTTTTTCCGATGTATTGAACATTTTTGCATTTAATTCCATCAATTACTGAAGTACTGTTGCAGTCCAAGATTTGTGTTATTTAGAATTTTTTGTGGAAGAAATTTTGATGTTTTTAATATTCCTGACAAATGGTTTTTTTGGCAATTCTCATACACAGTTAGCTTCCAGTGTGTGGAGTAGTATTATTGAATTTGGAATGAACAAGGGTGATTTTTAGGTTCGGGAGTCTTCTGTATGCTATGATTATTTTCCTCATTAATTCCTTTGTATTTGGGTCCCCCCCCCCCCCCAAGATTGTCCTGAATTTGTTGATGGTTGATCAGAAATCTGGGTTAACTTGTTGAACATGGTCACTAAAGGTATTTTTTGATTGTTTTCGGTGACTACTTCAGTGCATTTGTGTTATGAGTGTATGTGCATATTGCACATGTTTGTATGCTGTCCCAGACTTTTTTAAGGAGTTATGGCCCTTGAATGTAGATTTTTTGGGTCAGTTACGTATGCAGGCATATAATGTACCGGTTCAACTGTGTTTTATGTTTGAAGTGCATGGTCTGGATTGCCATGTTTATGTATTTTTGGAAGCATGTAAAACACTAATGTCCATATTTGGTAACTGGTGTGTTGTCTGTTGAAAATTTGATATAATTGATATTATTATTCAATTTTCTGTAGGCGTCTGTAATAGTTTTTCAGGTTCATAATTACAATTGCCCCACCTTTGTCGGAGGGTATAATGATGTCTGGGTTGATTGTGAGGGTGGATAGGGCTTGGTATTCTTCACATGACAGGTTCTGGTATGGAGATCTTTTGTTTTTCATTGTTTTGAGTGCATTGATGGATTATTATGTTGATAAATGAATCTAAAATTAAGTTTTTGCCACTTGATGTCCATTTTTGATGTGAGGTCATGGGTCAAACTAGGAATAGTAATATATTATGTCGTCTATGTATTAAGGATCATTTGCTTAACACCAAACTTGGTACATTGGTACCTCTTAAGAAGTACATGACCCCTTTTTATTTTGAGGTCACATGGACAAGGGTCAGTACACTCTGGACATAGAATGATAGTCTTTTCAATATCTTTATATCCATTTCCCTGACAGACTTTGTACATTGGTCCACCCTGATGAGTAAATGATTGTTATTGCTTTGTAGTCAAATGTCAAAAGTTCAAATCTAATCATGGGAAGGTTTTTGTCTGTACACTACTATTAATATGATACATTTGTATATCCCTTTTCAATTTTGCACCAGGGTTTCATTCATTTTTTTATTGAGTTACATATATTTATATGAGGTTTCCTAATGTTAGATATATTTATATATTTTTTTAATCTCTTTAGATGTTAATAACCTTAATTCTCCCATTAATATTTCTCACCATCTCCTTCATGTGTAGTTTCATTTATTCAACAAGTTGCATATATTTATTTTGTATTCTTAATATAGTAATTTATCATTTATCTATTTGCCTTACCAGAAACACCTGTGGTATTTCTAAGTACATTTTAGCTGACATTAGCTGAAATCTCAAGTTAGCTTATCTGACCACCCGCTGTCTGTAAACATTTCACAATTTTGACTTCTTCTCCAGAATCACTGGGCCAATTTCAGTCAAACTTGGTACAAATCATCCTTGGGGAGAGGGGTTTCAACTATGTTTGTGTCCCCTTCAAAGGGGAGATAATCACAAAAATTCAAAAATAGGATGGGGTCATTGAGAAAATCTTCAAGAACCACTGAGTCAGAAAAGTGCAAATTTACAAAGAAGCTTCCTGACAGTGAAGATTCAAGTGTACTAAAATCATTGGGTAGAATGGGGCCACAATAGGGGAAAATAGGAGTAACTTTTTAAATATCAGCCAAGGTGACTCGGTTAGAATGATGTGACCCATGGACCTCATGTTTGATATCTGTTCAAGTGTAAATTTTTAATTTTCTCATGTTTTTACCAGCGTCACTAACCTTGACAGTGGGTCTAATAACCGTTCCACTCTCCACTCCATCCATCCATTCGTTCTTCTGTCCATCATGCTCAATGTGCATACATTGCATAATCAGTATTATTCAAACTGTGCCCAGTCCTTGTATACATATTGAAGATGTGCACCTCCTATCATGATCAGATTCGATGAATTTTCATTGCAATTTTTACTATGTTGGACTTTGCCTTCTCTTTACAATTGTTGCTATTGACAACGCATACTTTATGTAATCTGTAACTCTAAAAGTATCCAACCAACACTATTCAAACTCTGCACAGTGTTTACTTATCTACATATTAAAGATGTGCACCTCCTATTGTGGTGAAATTTGACGAATCTTTAATTTTAATCATGTTCAACTTAGCCATTTTTTGCAATATATGCTGTTAAATTGTTTATTTGGTATATTCAGCTTTTTATGAGATGTGGAATCTAGAGCGCACATACTTGTGCCTTTATCCAACAGGTTTACGGTGACGCAGGTCTAGACATGTAATCGGTCTTGTTATGAACAGGATTGGATAAGTTTGTGTAATTTTTAGGAATGCCATGGGTTTTTAGATTAATGCATAAATTTATCAAAGTCCATGTCTATGAATAACTAGGTGTAAATAGGGTGTATGTTACTAAGAATAGAGCAGTATATTGATACAATGACCATTTTCTAGGATATTAAAGAAAGTTAAAGGCTTCCTATGTAAAACAATTCCCAGTCAATTATATTTGAAATTTTATATACATAAATAACTTGGTGCACGGGGAAATTGTCTCCCTCTTTTCGAGGGGAGATATGTACTTTCTGTCTGTCCATCGTCAGTCTGACAGTCTGTCACAAAATATTGTCAGCGCTTCTCCTCCTGTATGGCTTGAAACTTTGTACAATGATTCATTGCGATTTGTAGATGTGCGTATTGTTGGGACGAAAGGATCCATTTATTTTTGTGAAAGTTATAGTGGATCTAAGAGGGGTGGAGGATGTTAAAAATAGCTTGTGAAAATATCTCCTCCTGTATGGCTTATCGGATAGACTAGATGTGTATATTGTATGGACAGGAGGATCCAATTGTTATCCATAAAGTTACTGTGGATCTAAAGGGTGTAAAACAGCTTTTGAACACTTCCACTCCTATACAGCTTATCGCAGTTCGTTCATGGTTTCTCCTCCATATCGTGCAGTATGTGAAGGGGGGATGTTTAATTTGGAGCACTCAACAATTCTATGTGTAGTACCACAAATTTAGACTATTCTTAGTGTTTACGACTTCTAGCAGTGGGGGTTCTTTTACGTGTCAACACCTGCCGCGACATATGGGACTTCTGCTTTTAACATCATGTCCGGAAGATCCGTGATTTTCATTTGAAATGCTGAGCATTTGTCAAAGGAGAATTCTCTACCTGTATTAACGTCTTAGGTTTGGCACGGATGTGGGACAAGCGGGGCTCGAACTCACGACCTCTGGGTTACAAATCAAACGCGACCAGTAAACTAATAAAGTAAATGCAATATATTGCAAGGTAGAGTAAATGAGATACTGTATATTGGGAATTATTTGCCCCTGTATTTTTCTTTTATTTTCATGCCCCTTAGTGTCAGTAAGCAAATTAGGACTGCATTGCTACAACTGTTTTTTCTCCTTTTACTCTGTCTGAGCGAATTTAAAACTGAGCGAAACTGTTTGCAAGTGTAGAGTAAGGTGAAAAAACATGGGGCGAAAATAACCCTGTATACAGTATTTAAGACACTTTTCCTATTTAGTCGCATCTTACAACAAGCAAAGAGGTATTGGGGACCTATTGTATCCTGGATCCCCATGGGATTTTGAAATGAACATAGTTTGATAGTTCCTGGTTGTTGGTTGTTGCAAGTAACAATATAAAGTCAGTCCTTATGTATAACAGAGAGTTAGATAAAAGGACATTACTAAGCCAAAGAAGGAAAGAAATTTTTTAGGAATAATCTAATATTGAACCCAGGACTTTTGCATTCTAGTTAAGCAATCTAATCACTGAGCTATCCAGGCCCATATTCAATGAATGGTAATATTGATATAATGCAAAATTTAAACCTATTTATGAACTCTTCATTTCGAGATGGGAAAATAATTTTAGAAAAAAATGTCTGAAATGCATCTGTCCTTTAAACACAGGAAAATGAACAGTAGATAAAATAATTCATTGATCAGATTTATACAAAACTATACAGTAATGACTAAAGTGATAGGAAAAATATTACATTGTTGTACGTGAACCAGTAAAACCGTTGATGCATTGATGATCTCAAAAACGGTTTTCTTTTCTTGATCAATTCAAGACATAGCATGTAAAAGCCACCTGACAATATGAATAACTGGGCGTGCAAAACGAATACAGTAAATGTAAATGCTGGGGATTTATTGACTCGGTTAAATGACTGAATTCGAAGGAAAGGGTAACTTGTTTACTTTGCCCTCATTTGAATTAGATGGGACATACTGCTTTGCACCTGTGGGTCGGTCTGCAGACCTGGTCTTGTCTGCTCAATATCGTAATTAAGAGCCCTTTGTTTGAGGTACATAAGACTTGGTACACTTTTTTTAGTTAAAGGTCAAAGTTTAATCTACCCTGGACGTTAGAAGATATTATCCTTTTAATATCTTGAGAACCCTTTCCCTAGCTGACAGACATCAAACTTTGCTTGACACCAAACTTTGGTACATCCTAAGAAGTAGATGACCCCTAATGAATTTAAGGTCACATCGGCAAAGGTCAATGGTAAATCCACTCTGGACAAAGGAAGATTTTGTCCATTCATTATTTTGAATTCTTGGGTACTACAGTGTACTATCAAATAAATGATACATCTGTGTGCTTATCCCTTTTCAATTTTACACCACGGGGTCACACATGTTTCTGCATCTTTTGTTTATTGATATTCATCTGTTGATTTAATTTTGGAGAAGATAAGAATTCATTCATTCATCTATTTATTGAGTTGCAAATATTCACACGGTGTTTGCTTTTAATATGGAAAATTTATTTTTTGATCTCTTCACACATGAAAAACCTTAATCCTCTCATCAGTATACCCCTTATATTAACCCCCAACTTCTCATTCACCCTCTCCCTCACTCCTTCACTCCCCCTCACCCTCTCCATCCTAACCCTCACTCTCCTTCATCCTAACCCTCACACTTCATCACTCTCTTCCTCACTCCTTCACCCTCTACCTCACTCCTTCAGTCACCATCACTCTCCTTCATCCTAACCCTCACTCTCCATTACCCTCTTCCTCACTCCTTCACCCTCTACCTCACTCCTTCACTCACCATCACCTTCACTCTCCATCATCCTAACCCTCACTCTCTTTCATCCTAACCCTCACACTTCATCACTCTCTTCCCCACTCCTTCACCCTCTACCTCATTCCTTCAGTCACCATCACCTTCACTCTCCTTCATCCTAAACCTCACTCTCCATTACCCTCTTCCTCACTCCTTCACCCTCTACCTCAATCCTTCACTCACCATCATGTTCATCCTAACCCTCACTCTCTTTCATCCTAACCCTCACTCTCCTTTACCCTCTTCCTCACTCCTTCATCCTAACCCTCACGCTCCTTCACCCTCTACTTCACTCCTTCACTCGCCATCACCTTCACTCTCTTTCATCCTAACCCTCACTCTCCTTCACTCTCTTCCTCACTCCTTTACCCTCTACCTCACTCCTTCACTCACCATCACCTCCACTCTCCTTCATCCTAACCCTCACACTTCATCACTCTCTTCCCCACTCCTTCACCCTCTACATTCCTTCAGTCACCATCACCTTCACTCTCCTTCATCCTAAACCTCACTCTCCATTACCCTCTTCCTCATTCCTTCACCCTCTACCTCACTCCTTCACTCACCATCACCATCATCCTAACCCTCACTCTCCTTCATCCTAACCCTCACTCTCTTTCATCCTAACCCTCACTCTCTTTCATCCTAACCCTCACTCTCTTTCATCCTAACCCTCACTCTCCTTCACTCTCTTCCTCACTCCTTCACCCTCTACCTCACTCCTTCAGCCACCATCACCTTCACTCTCCTTCATCCTAACCCTCACACTTCATCACTCTCTTCCCCACTCCTTCACCCTCTACCTCACTCCTTCAGCCACCATCACCTCCACTCTCCTTCATCCTAACCCTCACACTTCATCACTCTCTTCCCCATTCCTTCACCCTCTACATTCCTTCAGTCACCATCACCTTCACTCTCCTTCATCCTAAACCTCACTCTCCATTACCCTCTTCCTCATTCCTTCACCCTCTACCTCACTCCTTCACTCACCATCACCATCATCCTAACCCTCACTCTCCTTCATCCTAACCCTCACTCTCTTTCATCCTAACCCTCACTCTCTTTCATCCTAACCCTCACTCTCTTTCATCCTAACCCTCACTCTCCTTCACTCTCTTCCTCACTCCTTCACCCTCTACCTCACTCCTTCAGCCACCATCACCTTCACTCTCCTTCATCCTAACCCTCACACTTCATCACTCTCTTCCCCACTCCTTCACCCTCTACCTCACTCCTTCAGCCACCATCACCTTCACTCTCCTTCATCCTAAACCTCACTCTCCATTACCCTCTACCTCACTCCTTCAGTCACCATCACCTTCACTCTCCTTCATCCTAACCCTCACTCTCCTTTACTCTCTTCCTCACTCCTTCACCCTCTACCTCACTCCTTCACTCACCATCACCTTCACTCTCCTTCATCCTAACCCTCACTCTCCTGTACCCTCTTCCTCACTCCTTCACCCTCTACCTCACTCCTTCAGTCACCATCACCTTCACTCTCCTTCATCCTAAACCTCACTCTCCATTACCCTCTTCCTCACTCCTTCACCCTATATCTCACTCCTTCACTCACCATCGCCTTCATCCTAACCCTCACTCTCCTTCATCCTAACCCTCACTCTCCTTCACCCTCTACCTCACTCCTTCACTCACCATCACCTTCACTCTCCTTCATCCTAACCCTCACTCTCCTTTACCCTCTTCCCCACTCCTTCACCCTCTACCTCACTCCTTCACTCACCATCACCTTCACTCTCCTTCATCCTAACCCTCACTCTCCTTTACTCTCTTCCTCACTCCTTCACCCTCTACCTCACTCCTTCACTCACCATCACCTTCACTCTCCTTCATCCTAACCCTCACTCTCCTTTACCCTCTTCCTCACTCCTTCACCCTCTACCTCACTCCTTCAGTCACCATCACCTTCACTCTCCTTCATCCTAAACCTCACTCTCCATTACCCTCTTCCTCACTCCTTCACCCTATATCTCACTCCTTCACTCACCATCGCCTTCATCCTAACCCTCACTCTCCTTCATCCTAACCCTCACTCTCCTTCACCCTCTACCTCACTCCTTCACTCACCATCACCTTCACTCTCCTTCATCCTAACCCTCACTCTCCTTTACCCTCTTCCCCACTCCTTCACCCTCTACCTCACTCCTTCACTCACCATCACCTTCACTCTCCTTCATCCTAACCCTCACTCTCCTTTACCCTCTTCCTCACTCCTTCACCCTCTACCTCACTCCTTCACTCACCATCACCTTCACTCTCCTTCATCCTAACCCTCACTCTCCTTTACCCTCTTCCTCACTCCTTCACCATCTACCTCACTCCTTCACTCACCATCACCTTCACTCTTTCATCCTAACCCTCACTCTCCTTCATCCTAACCCTCACTCTCCATCACCCTCTTCCTCACTCCTTCACTCTCTACCTCACTCCTTCACCCTCTACCTCACTCTTTCATTCACCCTCTCCTTCACTCACCCTCCTTTACCTTCTCTCACTCCTTCAGTCTCTCTCACTCTCTCCTTCACCCTCACCCTCCTTCAACCTCATCTTCATAGCCTTTAGTTATTTGCTTTACTTTAAACATGGGCGATATTTCCAGATAGTTTATTATTTTTCTGTTGAAGTGTAAATTTTTCTCTTATGTTTTATCAAAATATTTGTATGAATTTATGTACTTTTGAAGTTTCATATGTTATAAAAATTTTAGAAAAAAGGGATTATCATACTGTAGTTAGCTTAATAGTAGTGTCGGGCAAGTGGTCTTGGAGTTCTATAATTTTAAGAATGTATTATATATCATATGATTTACATTAACTCAATTTGCTACTGTTTTTTATTGTGTTTTCTTGCCATCTGAGATTCTGGTTGTTCTTTTTGTGTGTGTGTGTGTGTGTGTGTGTGTATAGAGATGGGATTTGCAGCGAATCAGTTGCTTATGCGTGACCATATTTCCTTCAGATATTTTTACAATCTCAGAAGATCCTCCTGAAATTGTTGAAAAATTTGAAATGTTTCAAATTTCATAACTAGGTGCAGAGGACGAACACAAGTAAGGAGGGAGTTTTTCTGAGATAATTAGACTTATAAATAGTTTATGATCACAGTTTGCATATCAATTTATTGAGATTTAGATTTTTTTTTGGAATGAGAATTTTCAAACTAAGAATGTGTTGCCTTTTTGTCGTTAATTTGAGTCTCTATTTCACATTTCTAATTAGATCCTCTCCTCCCTATTTCACGATAGTACATTCAATAACATAGTAAATGAAATTGATACACTTCTGTAGCAAATAGAATAGTACAGTAAATTAGGTCAGGAAGTAAACATGTTTGATAAAATAAAATACTACCATACTAACTAAAGTGTAATGTGACAAATGAAATAGTACATTAAGGGAAATGAAATAAGAAAATCTTTAAAGAATATTGCACTAATTAATCTAAAATATTGCATATCTTTTTTTTCTTGATAATTTCAAAACTTAGTATTTCATCAATATGAATGATAAAGTGCATAGGGGAGATATAGTTAGTACCATAACCCAAGAGTGATCTTTGTACTGTGAAAAGTTTTTTGGATGCTGTTAAGAAAAGTTTGTGATACCATTTGTTTTGAGTTCCAGATTATAAGTCTCAGTGTTTTTTAGAATTCAAACCATGCATGTCTTGCCAACTCTACTCCTCCTCCCTATTTGATATTTCAAAACTATTATCGACGGAACAGTGCAGGTAAACCATCTATGAATTTTGACACATCTTTGATAGGAATGAAAGGGATTAGCATTCTGTATGGGTCCAATGAAGTGTCTGCACATATTATTGTTAATCTGAGTAAGATGAGCATTGATTAATTGTGGGCTTTTAGAGTTCAAACCCTGGTGGCCCTGCCACCTGTGATTGAGGTTTTTCTAGAGATATGAGTCCACAAGGAGACATGGCATCATTTGGTGGAGGATTGTGGGAAGACGAGTTCATCAGGAGACATGGCATCATTTGTTGGAGGATTGTGGGAAGACGAGTTCATCAGGAGACATGGCATCATTTAGTGGAGGATTGTGGGAAGGCAACAAGTTCATCAGGAGATATGGATTTGCTTGGTGGAGGATTGTGGGAAGACATTGGATTCAACAGGAGACCTGGCATTACTTGGTGGAGGATTGTGGGAAGACAATGTATCTGGGGTACGTAACTTCCAAATGAGGGGGAAATATATAACACCGAAGCAGAGGCTATTCAACTTGCTTTTTGATCTGTTAAATTTTCTAATGACAAACATTTTACTATAGTATCACTCACTTATTTTGTCTGCAGTCAATAAAAACATGAATATTGATCAACTATACATTTTCTATATCGTAAATAAGCACTATCTTCTAACTAAAGAAATTAAAATAAACGAGTTCTTCTGGATTCTATGTCACATTGTACTGGTATCCATGGCAACCCCAAAACAGTAAATGTTGCACATCGAACAGTCTATTTTGATTCTGCATACTGCACTAACATTTTAAGATCTGCAGCGTCTGTTACCTTGCGAACTGTTTTTCCAATTACTTATTTACATATATTAGATACAAATAATCAAAAAAGAACACTTTTCTTCCAACCATCTCTTACAACCTTAAGCATGGTTGAAGTGAGATATATACCTGATAAGCTATGTTGACATACCAGAGCTGTGTAAACCAGTCCAGTGACCAAAAGAGGATGATCAAAAAGATTTATGAGGCACCAATGCCCCCCTTCTCTTCATCTTTATTTGATACAGAATTTGTATGTGCTGTAGAGGCGGTTAGTATATTTTAGTTGAAGCTTATTGTACATGGTTTTCTACTAAATGAAAAAGCACACTTGTATTGTAATTAGTATTTTGATCTGTATGGATTGACAATGTAATGCTTCCTCATAAAATATGAATTGAATTGAAACTCAAATTTCAGTGAATGACTTTGTTAAAACTAGTGTACAGCAGACTAAGAATCTGCCATTTACATCTACCATGTACGCAACTGAACATCTAGAGGAAGAAATAGATAAAAATATTTATTTGGAAAAATGTCAATTTTGTTAAGATGGAATATGGTTGATTTGTAGAGTGATTGTCAGATTTGTGAGGGTTATCAGGAAATAATCCTAGATAGAAACATGTAGTTTACTAGGTAAAATGTGTATGAATTTTTACACACCTTTGATAGGAATGAAAGGAATTAGCATCCTGTATGGGTCCAATGAAGCCTCTGCACATATTATTGAATCTGAGTAAGATGAGCTGTGATTAATTGTGGGCTTTTTAAATTCAAACACTGGTGGCTCTGCCACCTGTGATTGAGGTTTTCCTAGATACGAGACCACCATGAGACATGGCATCATTTGGTGGAGCATTGTGGGAAGACAATGGATTCAAGAGGAGACGTGGCATTACTTGGTGGAGGATTGCAGGAAGACAATGGATTCAACAGGAGACGTGGCATTACTTGGTGGAGGATTGCAGGAAGACAATGGATTCAACAGGAGACGTGGCATTACTTGGTGGAGGATTGCAGGAAGACAATGGATTCAACAGGAGACGTGGCATTATTTGGTGGAGGATTGCAGGAAGACAATGGATTCAACAGGAGACGTGGCATTACTTGGTGGAGGATTGTAGGAAGACAATGGGTTCAACAGGAGACGTGGCATTACTTGGTAGAGGATTGTAGGAAGACAATGTATCTGGGGTACGTGACTTCCAAATGAGGGGAAAATATATAACACCGAAGCAGAGGTTATTCAACTTGCTTTTAGGTATGTTAAATTTTCTAATGACAAACATTTTACTATAGTATCACTCCCTTATTTTGTCTGCAGTCAATAAAAACATGAATATTGATCAACCATACATTTTTGACATACCTGAGCTGTGTAAACCACTCCAATGACCAAAAGAGGATGATTAAAAAGATTTATGAGGCACCAATGCCTCCCCCCTTCTCTTCGTCTTTATTTGATACGGAATTTGTATTTGCTGCTGAGGCGGTTAGTATATTTTACCAAAAGTTGAAGTTTATTGTACATGGTTTTCTACTAAATGAAAAAGCACACTTGGTATTGTAATTAGTATTTTGATCTGTATGGATTGACAATGTAATGCTTCCTCATAAAATATGAATTGAATTGAAACTCAAATTTCAGTGAATGACTTTGTTAAAACTAGTGTACAGCAGACTAAGAATCTGCCATTTATATCTACCATGTACGCAACTGAACATCTAGAGGAAGAAATAGATAAAAATATTTATTTGGAAAAATATCAATTTTGTTAAGATGGAATATGGTTGATTTGTAGAGTGATTGTCAGATTTGTGAGGGTTATCAGGAAATAATCCTAGATAGAAACATGTAGTTTACTAGGTAAAATGTGTATGAATTTTTACACACCTTTGATAGGAATGAAAGGAATTAGCATCCTGTATGGGTCCAATGAAGCCTCTGCACATATTATTGAATCTGAGTAAGATGAGCTGTGATTAATTGTGGGCTTTTTAAATTCAAACACTGGTGGCTCTGCCACCTGTGATTGGTTTTCCTAGATACGAGTTCACCATGAGACATGGCATCATTTGGTGGAGGATTGTGGGAAGACAATGGATTCAAGAGGAGACGTGGCATTACTTGGTGGAGGATTGCAGGAAGACAATGGATTCAACAGGAGACATGGCATTACTTGGTGGAGGATTGTGGGAAGACAATGGATTCAACAGGAGAACTGGCATTACTTGGTGGAGGATTGTGGGAAGACAATGGATTCAACAGGAGACCTGGCATTACTTGGTGGAGGATTGTAGGAAGACAATGTATCTGGGGTACGTGACTTCCAAATGAGGGGAAAATATATAACACCGAAGCAGAGGTTATTCAACTTGCTAGTTGGAACCGTAAAAGTATTCAGAATATTTCTCTATTCAATTTTATTTCCCCTTTTTAGCTCACCTGAACCAAAGGGTCAAGTGAGCTCTTCTGATCAAAACTTTCGGTTGCCCATCGTTGTTGTCATTGTAAACTTCATATTTTTATTTTCTCCAGAAGCACTGGGCCAATTTCAACCAAACTTGGCAAAAGTAATCTTTGCATTAAGGGGATTCAAGTTTGTTCAAATGAAGGGTAACAAAGGGAGATAATAGCGAAAGTACTATAGCAAATTTTAAAAATCTTCTTCAAAACCAACTGGCCTATTTCAATCAAATTTGGTATAGTCCTTTGGTAAGTGTGATTCAGGTTTGTTCAAATGAAGGGCTGTGTCCCCTTGAAATGTAAGATAATCACAAAAAATGCAAAAATCTGGGTGGGGTAATTTAAATTCTACTTGAGGACCACTGGGCCAGACAAAGTCAAATTTACATGGAAGTTCCTTTTATGTAGTGGAGATTCAAGTTTGTGAAAGTCATGGACCCCAGGGGCAGGGTTGGGCCACAATAGGGAATCAAAGTATTACATGTGAATATATAGGGGAATAACCTTTGCATCTTCTCAAGAACTATTGAGGCAAACAATTTCAAATTTACATGGAAACTTTTTGCCATGGTGTGGATTCAAGTTTGTTAAAATCATGTCCATGGGGGTAGGATGTGGCCAAATGGGGATTAAAATTGTTTGCATACTAATATACAGGGATAATCTTTCAAAATCTTCTCAAGAACCACTGGGCCAGAAATCTTCAAATTTACATGATAGCTTCCCGACATAGTGCAGATTAACTTTTGTAAAGAATCATGACCCATGTGGGAAGTCTAGGGTCACAATAGAGAATCAAGGTTTTACTTTACATGCAGATATATAGGGGAAATATTTAAATACGAATTAAGGTGACTCAGATGGACCGCTTGTTTTTCATCTGCAGTGAATTTGGAACGAAGTGATGCAAACACAATTAGATGTTATGAAAATTAGACTGGGTGCTGAGAGCAGAGTTACCTGTTTTTGCGTGCAATGCCTTTCAACAGAATTCGCATTGACTGGGGAATACGTACATTAAATATCTCATCTGGAGTTTGACACGGGGAAAGGTAAGAATTTTGTACTTAAAAACATTTTCATTAAAAAAAGGGAAACAGCACCCCACCCTAGGATCCTTAGTTACAATGAGACACATTATCCATATATTTTATCTACATTGTGACTACTTAATTACCTCTAAAAAGTAATCATACTATAGTTCATCAAAGCTATGTTACGAACAGTTGATAGATACATGAGGAAAATCTTGGTCTGGAAGTTACGTGTCAGTTACAGATTTATAGAACCGGTAGTGTTAGCTGTGGCCCTTTTGCTCCTGGACGACTGGCTATATGGTGCCTCCAAGCTGCAGTATTTTCCTCACTAGCTCTCCCAAGGTAGGATGAAATCAGCTTGGGGGAAAATCTTCTATAGAGTAGCCCCCCCCCCCCCCCCCCATTTAGTGTGTTTCGGGTATGATAATGCCGATTCCATTTCCTGCAATTAATGTTAGATTTGCAAAGGAGTTAAGTAAAGAGATGTTCAAAATTATGTGTATGGAGTTGCCACAAAATGTCAGGTTTTATATATTTTTGTCGTATTCCTTAAACACGATTTTACACCCCTACTATAAAACATTGCGAATGATTTCAGTTAAACGTTAGAATAGGTCCACAGTACCCCTTGCTTGTCATAAGAGGCGACTATATGGAGCTGTCCCTCTGATGAAACCGTAAAAACCAAGGCCGTGTGTCACAGCAGGTGTGGCACGATAAAGATCCCTCTCTGCTCAAAGGCCATAAGCACTGAGCATAGGCCTAAATTTTGCAGCCCTTCACCGGCGATGGTGATGTCACCATATAAGTGAAATAATTCTTTTAAAACAATATACAAGCAACCAAATGATATCAATAAAGGTCACTGCAAACAAGTCATAGTATTTAAATACCACCGAATAAAACAATATTTAAATGCCACCTAATAAAACAATATTTAAATACCACCTAATAAAACCATTATTTAAATACCACCTAATAAAACCATTATTTAAATACCACCTAATAAAACCATTATTTAAATACAACCTAGTAAAACTGAAATTATACACAGTTGCTTGAATTCTGTCGCCAGTTGAAAGACCACTGTTCACTGAATTTAGGAACTTTTAGTATATGTGGTCTTCATTTTCAATTATATCAACATTACCTTTAATGACATGTCCAGCTGGACTATAGTTAAAAGAAGACAAAGAACAAGAAAACGTAGGTGAAGTGAGTATAAGATGGTCTATATCTAGGCACTACAAAGTTTGTTTGTGGTTAGAAAGTTTGGATGCGATAGTGGAAGTATATTTGCAGGAAATACAAGGTGTAGACTTGAACTTAAAATATTTTGGAATACAAGACATATTTTTTTAATGATGAAGAATGTTGCTTATGTTGACGGCATCAATTCTTTTGTAAGTAAATTTGAGTTTAAGGAACTGGCGGTTTGATTTGAAAGTAATCATCCAAAACCCCCGGTGGTTTAATGAGCCTGTGATGAACAAAATCCATAATCATAAAATTCAGTCTATATTCTGGTGTGGAAAAATTCACATATGGACTAGTTTTGGTTTCATATTATATTTTTATTGCATAACTAATGCTGGTAAATGAAGAAACACATTAATTAAATCATAAAACTCCCGAAACCCCCTACCAAACTACAGATTTGCAACCCTTCTGAAATTCATCAAATATACAAGGATTATTAGAGTATTGCAGGCAATACAAAGTCCCTACCGAAAGGATTATTCAGTTCAAAGTAGGTCAAGCATAACGAAACTCAAATTTTACCTGTAACTATCCAAGACAAAGCCATATATCAAATTCCATTTGAATATCTTAATCCAATGCGAAGAAAAGTCCGGAAAACTGATTAATAATAACTGACAGACAGACCGACGAAGAAAATTTATTAAGTTTATTTAGTTTCATTAAAATGTCTATCAAAGTTAAAATGATTACATTAAGAAATTAATAATCATAGTTTTCATTCTTTCAAAGCCACACTTCCCCTTGGGGATCCGGGTTGTTAGAGTAGATCCTCAATACCCCTTGCTTGTCGTAAGAGGCGACTGAATGGGGTGACATGGTTATATATACAACAGCTAGATTCATAACATGTGTAATACAATATTAAAGATAAATAATTGACATTTTCCGGTGACCTGCCAACAAAAAACTAAACGATTTAATCTTCTTTTTTGAAGGAACAGCTTCATATACTTCAAGCCAACTTTTGAACTGAAAGCAACCCAGACAACCAAGCATTGAACAGAATTGATCTTAAAGCAGAATCATTGGGAGTGTAGCCAAGCAATAGAAGCAACCATTGTTCATCAACCAGACATCTCCACTTGACAGTTGTTGTGAGTGTTAATACAGTTTTATTGTTACGAAAATGATGCATGTAGTGCAACTGCCCAGAAATCTGAAGTTAATATTCATGTATATTTATTATTTCTTTGTTGCAGTTCATGTTCAATGACCAAGTGGATCAGGTGCTAGTTCAGCGATTCTGCAGTTGTGAAGTTATCCCGGTTTGAGCTGCTTGGCCATATTTCCGTGGATTGTTTCTATATATCATGAACTGTGTATATAGCAAGAACTGTGTTACTTGTGTTAAACAACTTATAGTACCAGGTTTTCGTTTGGCCTAGGAGTTCGAAGATCGCCAATACGTAAACACACTTTACGTACAATTTATTTCGTATAGGAACAGAACAAACGTCTTTTCTAGGAAAACTAACTTTAAAAACATAAAATGACAATGAAGGCAACCGATACTAAATCTCCATCACTGAAACTCGGACACTGTCATGTATAATCTGTGCAACCGGGAAACTTGTTAAAGGGCGTGCTGTTGACAGCGTGTGGACCAATGGTGTTCATTCAGAACTGTTACGGGATAAAAGGTCATAATATTCACCTTCAGCGACCTTGAGGATTTGAAAGTAACAGAGGTTGCATCCATGGCACACAGAGGAACAGTTTGCAGAACACTGTGTGCAGATATACTGAATATGAAAACAACCATATATTAAGATTTGATATCATGCTATTGACTAAGTGTTTCCCATGTATTTGAATAGAATCTTTTAGCACATGCACGCGTATGTTTGTGTGTGTGTATACTTTACTTAGCATCTCATTCTGTGCTATTTATAATTGCATACATTTTATTATTTATTTAGCCTTTTTCTTTCTACCTTTGATACCAATGAAAGTTAAAGTAGCTCACTACACCAAGACTTATACTCTTTTAACACAACGTCACAAGATGGCGATTTAATTATTTTGTGAAATTGTATGTATCAATCGATTTAGTTGTATGCCGGAGTCCTATGATACCGCGATACTTTCAATTCAATTCATTTTAATATTTGTCGGCCTGATTTCACTCAATTGTTAACGTTTCGTAAATACCTTATATACTGTCGTTTTTATTCATATAAATAAAGAAATAAATATAAATGTAGTTTGTTTACAAATGGTCGATTGTGAGGTCATATCTGTATACATATGAAAACGAGGGTACTACGATACCGCGATATTTACAAAAATGTAGCGAATGGAGGTCTAATAGTGCTACTTTTATTTAAAAGAATGTTATTTTGTAAATGTTAAGTCGGGATAAAGTTAAAAAAAAAAAGAATAAATAAAATTCAGCAATTTTGATACAGTGAAATAAAGCGTAGAACAAAAATTAAGAAACGTGACTTTAAAAATGCTGAATCTTCACTCGTTTTAAATTCAAAGACCGTATTTTCCAAAATGTTGAACATTTTTTCTTTTTCAGTTGAGACAAGTATTGGGTACATTAGTCGACGATAGATGACTCCGTTCATTCGTGATGTATGTAAGAGAATTACCTCGCTACTGTAGGACCCGCGGTATCATAGAACAGGAGTATTTATCATCATAGCATAGTGGTTAATGCATCGGACTGGTGAAGTGCATACCCCGAGTTTAAATCCGCTAGACTTTTGATCATATTTACTGATATTTCTGAAAATGGTTTTTCTCCAAAATTTTATATTTTTCACCTTTTTAACTTACATACTTATTGTATATCATTATATCTTTCATAATCCAATCATCTCGTACTGATTTGAGAAATTCTCTCAAGGTGTAGTGAGCCACCATAAGGATTTTTTTCTTTTTCATTTTTTTTCTTTTTCAATTTTTTTCTTTTTCAATTTTTTTCTTTTTCATTTTTTTCTTTTTCAATTTTTTTCTTTTTCATTTTTTTTCTTTTTCATTTTTTTTCTACTGCATAATCATTTTGGTTATTTCCATGAAGGACGTGTATACATTCCTACCACGTTTATGTTCGTTTTTTATGAGTTTTGGTCATTTATTTACGTGATTTTTATACTCCCGCATAAATTGGGATCATTTAAAAGTCATCTCAAGAATCACTGGGCCAGAAATAGTGCAGATTCAAGTTTATAAAATGAACCCCAGGGGTTAAGTGGACCCACAATAGGAGATCAAAGTATATAGGAAAAAACTTTTGATATGGGCCAAGGTGATTCATGCGAGCGATATGACTTGAGGGCCTCTTGTTCTTTTTTTGTATTTCAATTCGCTATGGTGTGAATATATTTATTTTTACATATGATTTTTTTTTCGTCTACATTTTTTGATCCAGTTACAATCTCTATACAGAATTACAATTGCAGAGGTCCTTACACTCGCGTGTACACCGAGCTCTGTGAACGTCACTGGTTTTTCAACATTCTTGTAAAATGGTAAATTGATTAAATAAAATATGGTTTTGACTTCAGTTTCAGAAATATATGTAAATACAACAATATAAAGCAGTTGTCAAGTCTTTTTATGACACACACGAAACATTTTTAATCGTGCAGAAACGCGAATACTTGTAGATGCACTAGGTCGGTATGCATTGTAATGGAAATTAGAAACTACAAGTTACCTGCCCTTCATTTTCCTAATATTTTATTACCTATTTCTTTAGTTTCAGTTTATTAGCCATAAATATTCGGATTTTAACACGAAATAACACTATTTTTATATTATTTTTTTTATTATTATTTTTTTTTTTTTAGATGTTGACAATAGGTGAATGCGAGTGTAAGGAACGATAACTCTGGTTATGATCCTGAAAGTCAAGTTACTTTTAATTTGATGTCATGGAATTCAGTGATGTTTTCATTTTTGATACATTTATCATGAACCCTCATTATTTTCAGACTGTTAAAAAAAAACATTTGTTGATATTAGGCTGTGGATTTTAGTCAGTTATCTTGCATGTATTTATTTATTTTTAAATAACAGGCGTGCAGTGTAGTACGCATTAGTGGTTATAATATAGGAACTTTATCGTATTCTATCTCTTCTGCTTCCTGACCATTACTGAATATTGATCAACAGTAGCTACGTTTCCTATTGTAAGAACGATCCTTGCAGTATTATGAAATTATTTGATAATTCCATTAGCTTTCAGAAGAAAGCAATGCGATGATATTAGTGCTCAGGTTTGTTTTTTTTTATTATTTTTCTTTTTGAATGCATGTAATGATATTTTATTGTTCGCGACATTAAGTTTATTAATGAGTATTCATTGCAGAAGTGTGAAGTGGTGTTGTGAAGGGACAATGAATCCTCTTGATGTTATGTTTATCCTATTTACATGTAATGTGTTTTAAATGATAGTAATGTGTTTGGATACGGCCTGCTTTTAATTTATATTTCACAGCACCTCGATGTTTGCAGACGAATTATAAAATCTTATCGTGTTTGTAAAATAAAGTGAGAAAATGAATTACAATCATTATTCTTTATTTATATGAGGCAACGGAAATACTATAGATAGAATTGAACTATCGACGAAAGTTGTTGTATGAACAATGTGATCTGATAATGTGATCCAGTAAAAAACCAAAAAAAACAAAAAATAAAATTTAAAAAAAGCAGCACACACATACGGACGCACGCACACACACACACACACACACACGCGCGCGCGCGCGCGGGAGGTCAATCAATCTACCCATGTAGCATTCCCAAATGTGTTTTATGAATTTAGGCTTAGTTATACCGACATGTGCGATGATTTCTACAACAGGTTCAAATGGTTTTTTTTAAAAAGCAGAGAATACCAGGCCGATTATTTTATACATATGTGTATATTGCTTTTGCGTATTAAAAACCATAGTTACCAATATAGGACAATATACACATAGTTTTTACTACTTCACTGTGGGACGCGCGTCGGTCAGTTTCAAGTATGACATTTTGTCACAACATGTACTTTTAAAGCAAACCACAGAGCAAGCCTCAGTTTCAATTTATTGTTAAATAAAACTACGTAGAATAATAACACATATAAGAGCTCAGCAAAAGGGAAATTCCCTCTACTTTTACACGGTGTTTTTATTACTTCATACGGTACATTTTGAATAAAAGCGCAAAAAAGTACTTGTGAAACTATTTTCTTATAACATTGCAATAGCACTGGAAAGAATATTTATCAATTTTTAAAGCAGGGAATACTTGGTTTTCACACACACACACACACACACACACACACACACACACACACACACACACACACACATATATATATACTGCATTCATAAGGGAAATTTATATATATATCGAAGGAGAAAATAGCCTTGTGACAAAAGTTGCGTCATATTTAGATGAAGGCATCTTTCACTACTTATTTGATTTAATGCTTCCGTTTATTACTTAATTGATATTTACTTGGTTAAAAAGTCGAGAAAAATTTAAAACCTGAAATATAAATCACATATGTTATGCGCGTAGTAACTTCTCCTTTGGTTGAATATTCATAACAAAATGGTAAAACTTTGCCATTTTTAGGTCTTTAACCTCATGCCCCCTCCCCGACCCTGGATCTCATCCTCCACCTCCTGTTCGAAAGTTTTCTGATTAAAATTAGAATGAATTGCAGTATGCATCACGTGGGTATTTCAGTTTCCCTCCTTTTCGCTGTTATAATGACACACCAGAGGTGGGATCTTTGAATTTAAAATGAGTGAAGATTCAATATTTTTAAAAATCACTTTTCTCAAGTTTCATTCTTCTATATTTTGGAATATTTTATTCATTGTATTAAAATTGGTGACTTTTATTTATTCTTTTATTAACTTACCCCAATTTACATTTCACAAAAAGAGTCCTTTTTCACAATAGTAGCACTATTAGACCGCTATTCGCTGCATTTTTGTAAATACCGCGGTATCGTAGTACCCTCGTTTTCAAATGTATACAGATATGGCCTCACAATCGACGATTTGTAAACAAACAATTACATTTATATCAGTTTGTGTATTTATATGAATAAAAACAACAGAATATAAGGTATTTATGTTGATTGATTGATTATTTGTTATAAGGTATTTATAAAACATTAACAATTGAGTGAAATCAGGCCGACAGATATTAAAACGAATCGAAATCGTGAAGTATCGCTGTATCAGAATACCCCAGCATACAGTGCGATGTTTGGGGGGGGGGGGATACCGGGGGTTGATGGTATAAATATTTATCCCTCACCAATAAATAAATAATAATAATAAAAAATTAGATAACAAAAAGCCCAATCTTAAATTTCGTAATTCTCTTCCCTCCTTTTAGACAAATTTATTATTCCCGAGTGTGTGATACTAATGAGCTGCTTTGCAGTCTTGAGTTGTTTTTTTAAATTACTTAATGAATTTATTTTTTTTTAAATCTATATATTTATTTATTTTTGTAATCACACTAAGAATCACACGGAATATCCGTCTTTTCATAAACCAGAGTTGTCGTTTGCAATAGAGTTATCTTTTTCTTAGAGCAGGTATACCTGTACATCACGTCCGGTAAAATGTTTACAAATATAACAGTGCGGGAAAAAATAAACATGAATTTATCGTCTGATACAACACTAGAGGATATTCTAAATTACAAAAAAGAAGAAATCAAGACTTACTTAAAATCCAAAAATTTAAAGGTCAGTGGATCGAAACATGAGTTAGCAACAAGGGTTTTTCAGTACAACCAGGTGGACGTAGGTCAAACGAATGACACGCTCATCGGCGGTACAAGCAAAATAGATCTCGTTATTCCGTCAATAACAGAACTTACAGATGGCTGGTTCAGTGATTTTTCAGACGCAATTGACCCGCCTGTAACTCAAAACGACATCGAAAATTATTTAGTTAAAAGTAGCCATAGAACATGTGACAGTCAAAAAATGGCATGTTTTCGCCAGTACATTCAAGGACACAAATTTTGTAAAGAGAAATATATTCAGAAAATAATAGTCAACAAAATATCAGATGATCATCCCCTATGCTACGTGCGTTCAAAATGCCACGTATCGATGAAGCAAGAAATTTACACACAGTGGGTCGTTCTCTCAAAGCAGAAACCAATGACGATTCACACAGCAAGCTGCACATGTCCTGCAGGGTATTTATGAACATAACATGTACAGGCACGTAACATCATTTTGAAAGTGGGATATCATGTTTGATAAATATTAACAGTGGTGAAAACAATAAATATACCCTCCCTCCCCATCACATACCGTTACCCTTCCTTTTTTGAAAAAAAAAAGGGGGGGGGGGTGGATACCCCTCCTGATATTACGTGCCTGATATAATCTTATAAATAACACACTGTTAATTTTTTCATGTAACTTGATTTTCCATTTATTTTGTTTTGTATTTTTTTTAAAATATGAAATTACGAAATTATTTATAGTGTAAATCATTATAGTTGCAAGATTGAGAAATTCTATGATTTGGATGATGACAAAAAACATTTTGAATAAAAATCTAAGCTTCGTAAATAAAACCAAATTTTGCATTTCACAATAATTATATATATTTAGCCTTGGAGAAGGACGCACCCACATCGCTGGTCTGTTGTTCTCTTTGGAAGAAATGCACGAGAACTACAATAATCAGCCATGTACATCGAAGCCTTGTGTGTGGAACAGGCCCTCTAAGAGAACCAAGGAATGGAAAACGATCGATCAGATGAATTTTAAAAAATACAAACGAGACTATGATCAAAATCTAAGGACAGTTAAATTGAAAACAAGTAATCCCATGTCGTTTTGTGAAAGTTTAGGCAGTAGATTACGCAACAAAAATGCCGTTATTCACCATCTCATTCACAATTCACACAGTAGTAATATTGAAATTAGTGATGACTTTAATGTAGGGCAAGAGGAAGAAGTAGAAACTTCATCAACAATTAGTTTTAATTCAGACAAATTTATTGATGCACAAGCGTATCTTTTACAGACTGCTGTTTTAGATGATAGTCAAATGGTAGTTTCAAGTGAAATTTGCAATGAAATTGAAATGAGAACAAAGGGTCCATCTGACAACAAGCTGTGGTTTGATGCAGGGAAAGGTAGAATAACCGCATCAGTGTTCCATGATGTACTTAAACGCAAAGAGAGTACAAATCCTGATAAGTTGATTGAAAAAAATTATAGGCAAGGATAGGGATAAAGCCAATACTGCAGCAACTGCATGGGGATTGAAACATGAAAATGTTGCGAGGAAACGATATCAAGCTCGTATGCGCCTACATCGCAAAGAGAAAATATCTGTCAGAAATTGTGGCTCGAAATCTGGAAGACCAGTATAAAACTGTACTTTATCGTCAGAGTCTTGAACATCCTCCACAGATATTTCTGGTTTCGCAACATAGATTGGTCCTTCATAGTTGTCTCTGTCTGTGTGGCGATAGATAATCCATCACAGGTGTACGCCTCATGCTCATCATCCTCTGGTTGAACAGAATACCTATAAAAAAAAATGGAAAACATAAATTCACAATCTTCTAGTCCTGTGCATCACAACTTGCAAAAATATTTGAGCCCATTCATGCAATTTATTAACATACATATTACATGAACAAATCTGTCAATGTTTAATATGTATTTTAAACATTGGTAAATTTGAAAGCTGAAACCAGTAATCATGTCATATTTTCATTACCAAGATACAAATTATGAAAAAGTGTAGATTAAGAATTATTGCGTTAACATCAATTCTTACTGGTGATCCATTATAACTGTTGGGTCAGGTGCGCTAAGTACCAGGTCTTCAGACAGAGATTCTGCTCCATCACCCTTTAAAACAAAATGAATACAGTCACGTATACTCTCTGTAGGAAATGACAGATAGCTATTTTATTATTGTCAGATACATATAGGCATAGACAGTAGTAGTAGTAGCTTTATTCAGGTATATAACAATGTTTGACGCAGGGTGGATGATAAACATATCAAACTATGACTAGACACAACAAAATATAAACAGTCAACAGGGGCGAACCCAAGAATTTTTGAAAGGGATGGTCCACTACTAAGTTTGGTTTTCCAAGAGAGGGTTTCACTATTAATGTTGGTTTTCAAAGGGGAGGGGTTCCCCTCAAAATGCGTAATTTTTACCTTATTTTGACATTTATGTAACATTTTGACGGGGGGGGGGGGGGGGGGGGGAACCCCCCCCCTTCTGGATCCGACACTGATATATTAGTTTAGTGTAAATTATTACCGGTTTTTTTCCCAGGGAAATCAAAGCAAAATTTTAAGAGTCGAAGACGTCTGAAAAGCTTTTTCTTCAGATTCTATAACTAAGCAATTTACTTCAAGTTCAATTTCAAGATCCATCTCTGTGGCATGTGCAGCAGTGCTGTTCTTTGTAATTCTTTGTTTATGCACCCTTTCTGTCTTTTGGGGAAGAAAGAGTGTCGGAACCTAATGGTAAAAAAAAGAATCAATCAAATCAGGAATTTTTCAGTCATATTTTGCGATTCTTCGCATACATTAAAGCATTTGTAAACGTCGTCGCGAATTGCCTACGAGTCTGATTATGGATCAATTCATACTGGATGTTAAAACTCTACCAAAATGTGCTAAATTGGGAGATAGTAAACCATTTTATTTTGGAGAAAACTAATGTCAAATGTTAAAAAGTCTCCTGATTTGAATCGAAAAGTTAGAACTTTTTTGTTTAACGTTGTCTTACAAGTGGAACTCCGCCAAAACCGGATCACGCTTCAAATCGATGTAAATAACTGCGCCGTGCTACACCCGAGTATTTTTACGGAGTCTTTTTACGTAGTAAAGGGCGATGGGTTCCGATTGATACTGGATAGGTCTATACGTATCTTGCCGACTTGACGTCACATGCGAGCGTTCTGATCGTGGGCGGTGCCAGATTGCTGATAACGGCTCCATAAAGCACTCACAGTTTAACATGAACTGCCTTGCCACATTGCTTTGAGATATCCCAGTTTCCAGCATCCCAACAGCACGCAAACGATCATTTACTTCATGTGAGGCACCTCTAAATCAAAATTTTATTCCAAAAAGCATTTTTTTTCTGTTTCAATACATTGAATATTGTCAATGAATGCAAGAAAATCTGACTTATTACTAACCACACATCGGTTAGGCTCGAGTCCGGTGGGAATCCGGGTTAGAGTAGATCACAGGGGGGTTAAGGTGTTCCGAGTAGAATTAACAAGTAATAACAGCATATTCAAATTGAAGTAAAATTCTTCCATACATGGCACATTTTACTAATATATAACAAATATAGTTCCACGAAGGGAAACTCCTCGCTAAACTATGACGTCATCAATCAATGAAGTATAGCTATTTTTATCCTATTGTTGATCGCCTCGGTACAGGGAGAAGATGCACTCAGATAACTATGGTTTGGACTTGATATATTGATATCGATGTAATAATTTTAAAAAGCACTCCGGATCGGCAGAATATCCTCTCGTTCTTAAAAATTTCCATAGCCTTATCAAATTATAGGCCTAGGGTAGCTGGGAAGTTTCTAGTATAACGGGGGGCCTCCGTGGCCAAGTGGTTAGAGCACTGCGCTCAAAATCACAAGGCCTTTCATCTCTAGTCGGCGCAGGTTCGAGTCTCGCTCGCGCCGATATATGTGAGAAAGTTTGCCAGTCTACTTTCGGAAGGTCGGTGATCTCTTCCCAGGTACATTGTATCCGGGTTCTCTCCTCTACCAATAAAAACCGGACGCCACCAGATAACTAAACATTTGTTGAGTGTGTCGTAAAACAATCAGTCAATCTAGTATAACGGTCCCCAAAAGCACGTGACTGTGCATGAGCATTTACTTCTCTTGTCGTTGCTAAGCTTAATGGAAACATCTCGCCATTTGCACTTTCTCCTCAGATTCTGATAAGTGAAAATAACGTACTAAAAATAAAAGCCTAACGGCGTTTAAGTGTAATTAAGCGGGGAATTGGGGGCAAGTCAAAAATAATTAAAATTTGCCTTAACTTACAGCATGAAATCATCTAAGGTGTTGTTTGGATTAAGCAAAACAAAAAAAAAAAAACATTTTTGTTTATCAAAAAACATTCTGTTTGCTTTTATATTTAGACAAGTACACCGGCTCTCACATGAGGATAGATCTACCTTTTAGAATAGCTAAACTATCCCAAATTGATTATATCCTACAAAATAGTGGGTACTTTGAATGACTGTGTTTAATAGTGTGGGCCTATAGTCGGCGAGGAAGATAATAAAAGTACTCTGAAGTTGATACTACCGGTTCTCAATGTACGTGCCTGACCTTCCAAAAGATTTAAGATATTTATGAAGAATCTCAACTTCATTGATCCATATCCCCCGATAATACGGGATATCGTAACCAAGAAAAATCGGAACTCTTCCGAAAAAGAAGTTATGAAAATTATGCTTCACTTGGGCAACTCTTGTATGCAAATATGTGATGGCTAAAGTCGCTTCATTTCTGATACAAAAATATCTGCCCGATTTAAAGATTATTTTTCAGAAATGTATCAAGCGAATATCCTTGTACAAAAAACAAAAGCTATCAGATTAAATTTCTGATATTTGGTTGCGGAAGGCGATTCAATAATTGAACTCGCAGCATCGACGGTGTATGTCTTCTGTTGTATGGTGTGTGAATATTTACTCATTTTGTTAGATTTTGTCGAGTTAATACGCACAACCACTGATTGCTATGTAATACTATCGAACACAGTCACATTTTGTGCATGTGCATCAATTTGATGTCCAGAAATGTAGCGGGGGGGGGGGGGGGGGGGGGGATGCACCTCCTTATTTTTCTTGAAATTTTGGCTTTAGTGTGCACTTGCTGCAGAGAAAAAAAGAAACTGTTGCACAAGGATCATACATCGCACACATACACAACTTAAGTCTGCGTATAATTGCCGAGGGTGGGGGTTGCTTACATACACTGTACAGGGAACAGATTCCAACACCACAGTCAAAGCATGGCCGCCAAAATCAGACAGGCATCACTTGACGTCATCAACACGTCATTACAATGTTCTCAATCGAGACGCAACATATTTCAGTCTTACTTCCAGCAACATGTCATTGTTAGATCATTATGTTGACTTGTGAGATAGTTATGTTGTTAAGAACATCGGCCTGTTCTCTAGACAAGTTAATATGTCGTAGATTGAGTGAACAATGAGGTTAAACCGGATACAGTAGGGAAAATCAGTTTGCTTATGCACAAGTATACCTTCGGCTTTAGCCGTCAAGAAAAACTTCCTAACTGTTGAAAAAAAAAGAAAAAAAACAAAAACTGAAGGTGTTCCGATAGTATCGGAGCTTAATGTCGCGTTCTTTATAAATACGACCTAACAGGATAGCACGTGGTCGTGCGCTCGGAGAGAAAAATCAGCATGCTCCTGCACAAGTGCAAGTTTTTCGGAATCAGCAATAAAGAAGATAAACAAATAATAATAATAATAACTCCAAAATCAAACGGAAAAAAAAAAATCAAAAAGTCGTCACGACTTCTTCGTCAGACCGGAAATGACGTCCACGGATATCCTTTTTCAAGTTTTGGGAATAGAAAAAAGTCGCTAGAAGCTAGGTCATGCAAATAGGCAGGATGTGATATTAATTCATATCCGTTTCGATCTACAGCATCCATCGCAACTTTGCAATTGTGGATTTTCACGGTGTCCTGTTGCAGCAAACCATCTTTAGAGAGTTTACCTTGGGGTTTTTCATGGATGCGATTCTCAGCTGTCTTGCAAGTCTGCATAGTACACTCCAGATACTGTATTTCTCTTGGGTAAAAAGTCCAACATAATAACGCCTTTTTGGGGACCCAACGGTCTGTTAGCTTCCGCATACCTAAACAATCATGTAAGATTGTTTGAAACTCTACCATGTGAAATACCTAATGCCTGCGCTATTTCATCCACCTGAATTCGCCTATCAGATTATAACAGATCCCGAACTTTGATACACATTTCTTTGTCCGTGACATCCATTGGACGTCCAGACCTGGCTTCATCTTCTAAAGAAGTTCTATCGCGTTTGAATACCCCTACCCAGAATTTAACCTAAGCATAAGATGGTGCAGAAGACCCATAAACATCGGCTAACTCGCCGTGTATTTCCTTGTCTGTTTTACCTTTTAAATACAAGTACAGAATTACAGCATGGTACTCAACTTTAGTTAATCTGTCTGTAAATATGTTTTTATACAGGACCACAATGTGAACTAGTATGTAATACTAAT